>CALYLW010000537.1:0-407685 GCA_944989445.1 Ampullaceana balthica | reverse complement strand
CTATATAAAACTGAATGAACACTAATTCCTCATCTTCCCGTGTAGGTAGAAGCATGAAACTTTGGAAAGTTGTTGAGTACCCTCCCCCAATGATAGCAGACGAAAAATAAATTAAATTATCAGCTCGATAGGATCACGGGAAGTGTATCATTTTTTACTTTTCGTTTTTGTTTTTCTGCGGGACTACGACAGACAGACAGACAAGACGGTGTATTATATTCATCATGATCCAGATTGAAATCAATTGGTGTTTTGAATTTGTGTTACGCGGGTTCTCAACGGTAACTGAAATCCTATTTTCCGCAGCGTAGCGCGGGTATTTTGCTAGTCTATACTAATAAAAGGCAAAGCCCTCACTGACTGATTCATCACTAATTCTCCAACTTCCCGTGTAGGTAGAAGCATGAAACTTTGGGAAGTTGTCGAGTACCCTCTCACGACAAAAATTGGCGAAAATTGTTTTTAAAATTCCCGCTCATGTGGGGCCGGGGGCCCAAAAACGTTTTTTTCCTTATATGGCCTTTATAAAATTTACAAAATCACAAATTCTCCTGTTTCTCGAGTAGGCAGAAGCATGAAACTTTGGGATGTTGTTGAGTACAATCCCGCGATGGTAACGGGAGAAAAAATATTTAAATTATCACTTCCTGGGGGCCGGGGGCCCAAATGAAGTTTTTTCCTTATATGAACTATATAAAAACTAAAAATCACTATTTCTCCTATTTCCCGTGTAGGTAGAAGCATGAAACACTGGGTAGTTGATAAGCACACTTCCGCGATGGTAACAAGCGAAAAAAATATTTAAAATAACACTTAATGGGGTCCGGGGGCCCAAATGTAGTTTTTTTCTTATATAAAAAACTGACTTATCACTAATTCTCCAACTTCCCGTGTAGGTATTAGCATGAAACTTTGGGAACTTGCTGAGTACACTCTCTCGACGATAATTGGCGAATAGGAATTTTAAAATTCACACTGTTGGGGGCCCGGGCCCAAAACCGCTTTTTTTCCTTATATGGACTATGTAAAATATGAAATCACTAATTTTCTCATTTCTCGAGTAGGCAAAAGCATGAAACTTTGGGAAGTTGTTGAGTACAAACCAGCGATAGCAACGGGAGAAAAAAAAATTAAATTATCACTTCCTGGGGGCCGGGGGCCCAAATGAAGTTTTTTCCTTTTATGAGCTATATAAAAACTGAAAATAACAAATTCTCCTATTTCCCGTGTAGGTAGAAGCATGAAACTTGGGGTAGTTGTTGAGTACAATCCCACGATGGTAACGGGAGAAAAAATATTTAAATTATCACTTCCTGGGGGCCGGGGGCCCAAATGAAGTTTTTTCCTTATATGAGCTATATAAAAACTAATAATCACTAATTCTCCTATTTCCCGTGTAGGTGGAAGCATGAAACTTGGAGTAGTTGTTAAGTACACTTCCACGATGGTAACAGGTAAAAACAATATTTAAATTATCACTTAATGGGGGCCGGGGGCCCAAATGTTTTTTTCTCAGATAAAAAAACTGACTCATCACTAATTCTCCAACTTTCCGTGTAGGTAGAATCATGAAACTTTGGGAAGTTGTTGAGTAGCCTCTCGCGACGAAAATTGGCGTAAAAGAATTTACAATTTACACTCATGGGGGGCCGGGGGCCCAAAAAAGTTATTTTTCCTTATATGGCCTTTATAAAATTTGAACCTCACAAATTCTCCTATTTCCCGAGTAGGCAGAAGCATGAAACTTTGGGAAGTTGTTGAGTACAAACCCGCAATGGTAACTGGCGAAAAAATAAATAAATTATCACTTCCTAGGGGCCGGGGGCCCAAATGAAGTTTTTTCATTATATGAGCTATATAAAAACTGAAAATCACAAATTCTCATATTTCCCATGTAGGTAGAACCATGAAAGACTGGGGGCTTGATAAGTACACTTCCACGATGTTAATAAGTGAAAAACATATTTAAATTATCAGTTAATGGGGGCCGGGGGCCGAAATGTAGTTTTTTATATTAAAAACTGACTCATCACTAATTCTCCAACTTTCCGTGTAGGTAGAAGAAGCATGAAACCTTGGGGAATTGTTAAGTAGCTTCTCGCGACAAAAATTGGCATAAAATAATTTTTAAATTCACACTCATTGGGGCCGGGGGCCCAAAACCATTGTTTTCCTTATATGGGCAATATTAAAAGTAAAATCACTAATTCTCCTATTTCGCGAGTAGATAGAAGAATGAAACTTTGGGAAGATGTTGAGTACACTTCGGCGATATCAACAGGCAAATAAATATTTAAATTTTCAAATACTGGGGTCCGGGGGCCCAAATAAAGTTTTTTTCTTTATGGGAGCTATATAAAAACTGAAAATCACAAATTTTTATGTTTCCCGTGTAGGTAGAAGCAAGAAACTCTGAGTAGTGGTAACAAACTAAAACAATATTTAAATTATTACATAGTGGGGGCCGGGGCCTAAATGTAGTTTTTTCCTGATATGAGCTATATAAAAACTAAAAATCACTAATTCTTCTATTTCCCGTAAAGGTGGAAGCATGAAACTTTGGGCAGTTGTTAAGTAACATTCCGCAATGGTAACAGGTAAAAAAAAGTATATAAATTATCACTTACTGGGGACCGGGGGCCCAAATTTAGTTTTTTCTAATATTAAAATCTGACTCAACACTAATTCTACAACTTCCCGTGAATGTAGAAGCTAAGACTTTGGGAACTTGATTAGTACACTCTTATGACGATAAATGACGAAAAGAAAATTTTAAAATTTCACTCATGGGTGGCCGGGGCCCCAAAACCGTTTTTTTTTCCGCTATATAAAACTGAATGAACACTAATTCCTCATCTTCCCGTGTAGGTAGAAGCATGAAACTTTGGAAAGTTGTTCAGTACCCTCCCGCGATGATAACAATCACAACCAAATATAAAATTATTATTCACTAGGGGGCCGGGGGCCCAAATGTAGTTTTTTTCATATATGAGCTACATATAACCGACTCATCATTAAATATCTAACTTCCCGTGTAGTTAGGAGCACGAAACTTTGGGAAGTTGTTGAGTACCCTCCCGCAATGGTAGCAGACGAAAAAATTTTTAAATTATCAGCTCGATGGGATCACGGGGAGTGTGTCATTTTTTACTTTTCGTTTTTGTTTTTCTGCGGGACTACGACAGACAGACAGACAAGACGGTGAAGTTAAAATATGCATTATATTCATCATGATCCAGATTGAAATCAATTGGTGTTTTGAATTTGTGTTACGCGGGTTGTCAACGGTAACTGAAATCCTAATTTCCGCAGCGGAGCGCGGGGATTTTGCTAGTATATATATATAATATATATATATATATAATATATATTATATATTAGGGCTGCGAAAATTAATGATTAATTAATTTATTAATCGTTTAAAAAAATTAATTGATTAAAATTAAATAAAATATTTCTAATATTTTTTTCAAATTTATAATAATTTATATTTTTTGTAACTTACATACTTTTCCCTATCATTATTACTATTTATTTAGACGGGCATAAGTAAAGAAAAAATGTTTTTCTTCCTTATTTCTTGCATAGCAGAATGAATTTGCTGTGTTGCGTCACGAAATTTGGGAGCCATGGAATTACCGCGACTTAACTGATTTTGCGGGAAAAAATCAATCGCGACTTAAAGGGATCTATATATGCGTTATATAATTAATCGATTAATTTGATTACATTTTTTACCGATTAATCACACCATTTTTAAAAAATCAATAATCCTACGTCCACGTATATATATATAAAATCCTACGTCCACTATACCTTCTTTAGATGCAGACTTAACCACATCTATTCCATCTTTGGCTGCCAGTGATATCAAAGTTTGTTGATTTTTTTCAAAGAATCGTGGGACTTATAAGACTTTTATCATATGTAAAATCCCTTCTAATATTTGTTACATTATGTCAATATCATAGGAACAATCCCTTTCTAATTTCAATATCATATGGACAGGTCCGTCTTAACGCATAGGCCCGTTAGTCATTTGCCGGGGCCCCATGGGAATATGTTTATTTATATATATTATGTATATTTATTTTTTTATTCCTGCGGGGAAGGGGCCCAACACTATTTCTTTGCCCGGGGCCCAAACTGGTATAAAGACGGCTCTGCATATGGACGGTCCTCTTTTAATGTCAATATCAAAGGGACAATTCCTTTCTAATGTCTATTTCATAGGGACAATCCCTTTCTAATGTCAATTTCATAGGGACAATCCATTTCTAATGCCACTATTATAGGGAAAATCCTTTCTAATGTCAATTTCATAGGGACAATCCATTTCTAATGCCACTATTATAGGGAAAATCCTTTATAATGTCAATTTCATAGGGACAATCCATTTCTAATGCCACTATTATAGGTAAAATCCTTTCTAATGTCGTTTACGTGATGTCGATGCTCCTAAAGTGAACCATCCTGCTGTGAACCATCCTGCTGTGAACCATCCTGCTGTGAACCATCCTGCTGTATTCAATGTGCAGTCCGTGACTCACCTGTAAAGCTCTGTCTCTGAACATATTCACAGCTTTACTAAACTGTTCCAGGTGGTTATTAGCTTCCGGTTTGGCGTCCATCTTAAAGTCCTGTCTTAAAGCGATGTGTTCGGTGACCCACTTAATCAGCGATTGAAGTCAAGTCTGGCAAACAGAAGAACACAATTATTGGAATTTTGATGTTACATAAAACAGATGAGCACAATCATTGGAATTTTGATGTAGCATGAATACATATATTTGAGAGTTGTTTTCATCATCATCTTTTTAAAGCAAAAATTGGATATGTAAATAAAATTAGATTTTTGACTTGTGTGGTCTCTTAATATTACAGCTATTTTAAGTTACTATTTTTCATATTGAAAGTATTGTTTGATAATGACCAATCCATACATATAATTCACCAGAACAAGCACAAGACGAGTTCAAATAAGCATGACGAATGACCCTCGCTAGGGTCGGCCAATCTAGGGTGGCGCAGGGTGGCGCAGTGTGCATATCTCGAGGCCAACAAAGTGTCAGCCAGTCCCCCCCCCTTTTCCCGCTCCCACCCCCACCCCCCGACGTTCACTCCCGTTGTTCTGATTTCTCCGTGCTGTAGTTTGTGTCCGTTCTTTCTTTCCACCCTTCTTTTATGAGCAAGTCTGCGGCATATGCTATGCCGCGAGTCGTATCTATTCGTTGCTTATGTGCCCACAATCAGCATGTATTGCTGATGTGCACATATTCAGTGTGTATTAATGATATGCACATTTTATTTAATTGTGTTCCATAGGGCAGTGCTTCTCAAACTTTTTAGTATTGCGGACCAGCAGGAATTTTTTCCATTGCACCAGGGACCGGTGCACTATTTTCCCTGCACTGACAATTGTTTCGGTCCTTTTTTTTTGGAGAACATCTGCGGACCGGCAGCGGATGACCCACGGACCTGCACCGGTCCGCGGACCACCACTTTGAGAAGCACTGCCATAGGGGGTACTAATGTGTTGTAAGTGGTACTAATGTTTCCATTAGAAATTTGTCGGGGCTTGGTAGACCTTGGCGGCGCCCATCTTCTCTCCTGGTCAGCGATAGTCATTCATCAACATTTTTAAATACCTTATATTAACTTCACCGCCGTCTCTGTCTCTCTCTCTCTCTGTCTGTCTGTCGTCATCTCATGGGACGGGTGGAAAAACAAAAGTCGAAAATGACCCACTTCCCGTGATCCGATCGAGCTGAAATTTGGCACACGGACCCGTCTAACCTAACAATGCATCGTATCAAAATTTCAGATCGATCGAACGTACCGTAATTAAATTAATGCATTTTTAGTTTATCCTTATATGAGGTATGTAATTCAAATTCACGGTTTGTTATTGTTTTTTTCCCACGTGAAAGTTTGAGTTGACGCATTGAGGCGACCCATCGAAGCGACGGGGTGCTTTTGTTTACATTTTACGTGTCACGCTGAGCTCGGTCAAGCGAATCGGTGACCAGACTTTTCCCCTCTCCCCCTCCCACCCACCCCTCCCCCCCTAGGGTTATGAAGCAAACTTGAGTTAATACAGATTCAGTCTGTAAATGTTTGAAAATAATCAATACTGTTATTTATGTCTCATATATAAGGGATTTATAGTCAAAAACTTTGTTTTTACGGGTTTGTTTTATTATTGTGGCTTTAACGTGGGCTCGATCCCACGCCCCTCTGCTTGTGAGGCAAGCGCACCATGACTTCGCTATCCAGCCGCCGATATGCACATATTCAGTATGCATTGCTGATACACATACATTCAGTATTTTTCATTGATGTGTACATACTCAGTGTTATTCGCAGTTTGTGTTATTGCTTCCTGTCTCACCCTTTAACGGCGTGGTCACGATTTTAAAAAAAAAGATTATGATTATATGTATAGAGCAGTGGTTCCTAACCTTTTGGGGTCCATGCACCCCTTCAGATGCCCAAAAAAGTTCATGCACCCCCTCATGAAACTTGCAGAAAATGCATAATAAACTATGTTTATTTTAGGAACACAACAGTTTTGACAATAAATAGGCAACAGGGAATTTAGTGAGAGATCTGCTGCTTCTTATGATCAATCAGCGATTTAAATCTGGGGACTGTTTTGTACAAAGCAACTCTCATGTCATCCTCTGCATTCAACTTATTCCTTGCCTTGGTTTTAATCGTCAAAAGGGTGGAGAATCCTGCTTCACAGAGATAGGTAGTGGCAAATGGAAGGAGAGTCAGTACTGCCCTCAGTATTGGCTAATTGTGGGTAGGAATCTAGCTGGGCGCACCAAATTTCAATCAAGGTATTGCAACTGAAGTCACTCCTCAGTACTTCTCTGGTTCTCAAATCAATCAGGTCATCTTTAGCAAGGTCACTGTCATCAATGTTTTCCAAGTCACAGAGAAAAGGATTGCGAATCCAAAGGTCTTTCATAGAAATTTCTTGACAGAAATAACCATCAAAGGATTTTTGCAATGTTGAAAGGTGCTCTGAAATTTCCCCTTTGATGTTGTCAGGCAGTGATCCCTCAGTGCTTCCTTCTGCAGCAGATATTATAACTTCATCCAAGAGTGGAGAGTTTGCCAAGTTGGACTTTTCTAGTCGTCGTTGGAATAGTGGCAGTTTGTTAAGGAAGGCTTGCAATCTCTCAGTACCATCCATTACAGTCACAGCAGGTCCATGAAGAGATGTGTTCAACTCATTCAAGATGGAGAAGATGTCAGGCAGCTATGCCGAGTAATGAATGAAATTTTGCAGAAAGATGTACCTTTCAAAAAGGTTGTATATGGGCACCCTTAGACGCGGCATGCCTTGCTTATGGTTTACATTTTCAGATTTAGTTTTTATTAATTTTTTCCCTTCTTTTTTTCATTCCCCTTTTTCTTTTTTTTTCTTCTCTGAATGGTTCATGCACCCCTTGGAACCTGCTCATGCACCACTGGTTAGGAACCCCTGGTATAGAGATTAAATTTTGGTTTGCAGGCAGCGCTAAATTTGAACAGGAGGAAAACAGTGATACATTATATTTTCATGTTAACTTATAACGAATTAATACTTCAGACATTTTGCAACCACAGAAAGTTACGTCACTTCATATAAAGAAAAGAAGAAAAAAAACACTACAAATTAATAAATGTTTGTTTTTAAAAATGTTGTTGAAATTTAAAGTAATAATACAATAAATATCCGCGCAAGCGTAACTGTATACAGCTTGGCTTAAAGGCTACATTCATGGGCGTCGCTAGGAATTTTTCCAGGGGGGGGGGAATCCAACTTTTTAAAAAATTTTAACTGACAATGCCATACAGGTACAATTTTCAATTAAATTCAAGTTCAGCATAAGGGTTGAAAAAAGCCTTAGAAATTAATAAGACTTACAAATTAGTGCTGTAATAGCTAAAATACAACATTTATTAATGCATTTAATAAAATAAAAACTTTTTTTCTGAAATGTAGGGGGGGGCAAATGCCCCCCTTGCCCCCCCCCTTCCCTACGCCCATGGCTACATTATTAAATGTGACCGACAATTCAGCCTTTTAAAATAATAAATAAATACATAATAAAAACTATTTCATTTTGCATTTTTTGAAAGCAAACATACGGTTGTTCCCCTGCCTAGCTGTGTTACGCCCCAGTAACTTTCAGTTACAGTGATTGCATCTAGTGACATCGGGCCGGGTAAACTCTATACATTATCCCGGGCGGTATACAAAGTAGCGCTACAGGAGAGGCGTGGCTTGGCTCTTGAGTATTCAGCTCCCTCTACGGCTTTCACAGAAACGTCATGAGCCCTTTTCATTGAGAGTGGTGCACTGACATATCACTAGACGATCAGGCTTTCGCAAAGCTCTTCGGTGTTGACCTTTGAACTGAGTGTTACTGGATACGTACAGTTTAACATATGGTCATACATGTATTTGGTGAAATAATGAAAGTCAACTAGTACTGGGGTTTTCAAAAAAAAACACTAAAATTACGTCATTATGTTAAGTGTGGGCCTTGATTTGGCTTGTGACTATTAATGTCCGATTCCACAACGTTAGAACTACTTGGGTACCCATATAATGATCGGGCGGGCTGCATTAAGGACCATAAGTAAAAGCAAACGTGGCCACGGACAGAAGTTTGAAGACTTCTGTTTTGGGACAATGATCCATTTAGAATGATGAAACTGTTTGGGTGTGTGTCAGATTATAGATTTTTGTCCCTCATAATGTTTCATTACCTTGGCTCTATAATTTGACATATTACTAATATTAGTAAAAGACATTAATTAATATACCCGCAATTTTTCTCATTTCTTCGCCAAACTGCCAACCAACTGCACATGGTTGTTAATGCTGACTCACTTCACGCCCACACGGGTTAAAAAAAACGCGGCATGCCTTATAATAGCTTTGAAATGTAAGAGTTCAACCAGCCTTCCATTAACAAACATGTTTACTTTTCACTGCTTCACTGCTCGGCATGTTTCTACCAGGTGACGTGCGCCTCGACTGTTTAAACCAGTTCATCCGAGTGTGCAACAGAGCAAACCACACACACACACACACACACACAGACATACACACATATACTATATGATATAGACACAGTCATTAACACACATACACACAGATATTTAATTTTTAAAAATTCCTTTTTTAAAATTATAGAATCTTATCTGTTTCAGACGCTCCTTCTATACAGAAGATTATTGCGTCCTACGCTTATCTATGGTTTGTGTTTAGTCATGCATTCTTATTAGAGTTTTAAATGTTGATAAAGTGTTGGCTTTCCTGGTTTCTTCAGGCAACCCATTCCACGCCCGAATTCCGGACGGGAAGAACGAAAATTTGTATGAGTTTGTTCTTGCATACGGAATAAGAAAGGTGTTTTTATCCTTATGTCTATCTGAGGGTTGTATTAAGTTATCTTTGTGTTGTATTTCTAAATTAGAGTTAATTGCTTTATGTTTGATTACTAATTTACTCTTGGTTCTTCTATCCTCTAGTGCTTCAAAGTTTAATGATTTAACTAATGGTGTTATTCTTGTCAGTTTTGAATATTCTCCAGTAATGAATCTGGCAGCTCTTTTTTTGAATTTGTTCTAGTTTATCAATGTTTTCTTTGGTGGATGGGTCCCACACAGAAGATGCATATTCTAGTACAGGTCTCACCAAAGTGAGATAGCATTTTAGTTTTATATCTTTATTACATTTGTAAAGGTTTCTTTTTATAAAGCCTAAGGTTTTGTTTGATTTTTTAATAACTTCATTGACATGGGGATTCCATGATAATTTCTCATTTATTATGACTCCTAAGTATTTTGCATCTTTAGTTTGGGTGGTTCCTTTCCATGAATCATTGAAATATTTTGAATTTATTTGTTTCTTTTTCTTTGTTACTCTTAACAGTTGACACTTTTCTGGGTGGAAACTCATACTCCAGTTAGTTTCCCATTTTATCAATTCATCTAGGTCTTTTTGTAAAATTTTGCTATCTTGTTCTGATTTAATTGTTCTATAGATTATACAATCATCAGCAAATAACCTAACTTTTGTTCCTAGTGAGATGTTGTTGGGTAAATCATTTATATATATTAAAAAGAGTAAGGGACCTAGCACAGTTATTTGTGGAACTCCTGAATTGACCTTTATTGGTGCAGATTTAGATCCATTAATTATTACAGTTTGCTCCCTGCCCAAAAGGAAGTCTTGGATCCAGTGATGTAAGGAACCTGAGATTCCAAAGTAGTTAAGTTTTTAAGTAAACTAAGGTGGTGAACTTTGTCAAATGCTTTTGAGAAGTCTAGTAATATTGTATCTATTTGATCATTTTTGTCTAAGCCTTTTGATAGTTCATCTATTAAACCTATTAATTGTGTTGCACATGATCTGTTTTTTTTCTAAAGCCGTGTTGATGTGGGCATAGGGCATAGGGCATTATATTTGTCAAGGTCGTTAACTATTCTACTATATATTAAGTGTTCTAGTAATTTACAGGTGATACTAGTAAGTGATACAGGCCTCTAATTACCAGGGTCTGATTTATCCCCTTTCTTAAAGAGTGGAGTTACGTTAGCTAATTTCCAATCCTGGGGCACTTTACCCTGGTTTAGAGAGGCTTGAAAGAGAACTACAAGGATTGGGGAAAGTTCATTGCTTAGTTCTTTTAATAACCTTGCAGGCAAATCATCTGGGCCAGTAGCTTTGTTTATTTTAAAGTTTTTTAGGAGTGAATGTATACCTATCTCATCTACAGTTATGTTACCTATTTCCTCCATTTTATTTAAATTTATTAAAACTTCCTTGTCGCCTGAGGCAGAAAAAGATGATGCAAAATATGTGTTAAGGATATTAGCTTTAGTCTCATTATCATTATAGGTTTTATTATTTGAGCCTTTTAGTGTGGCTATTCCTGTAGGTTCCATTTTTTTTAGATTTGATAAAGGACCATACGTTTTTATTGTTATCTTTGGTAATTGCCTTTTTTCCCGTCATGCCAGTGAAAGGTGACCACTTTAAGCAGTGCCAGAGAAGAAATAAAGAGAACCCTGAATATTGAGACGAGTAGAGCCATAGGTAAAAGACATAGACTTTGACCAAGGGGTAGGGAGCTAATGTGTCTGACGCCTACTCTGAAGTAGTAGATGTTCAAGTTCAAGGTTGTTGTATAATGATCGAGAGTGGTCTCACTTTGAAGTTGTTTTTTTTTAAAGTCCACTCTGCTAAGAACAGGTGATGAGTTGTGAGGTGGGGGTTGCTAGGTGTAGCAATTAGGTCTGAGACTCTTGAGTCGGTGCAGTTTTGTTTTTGTATGGAGCCGTGTCTGAATATTTTAAGGCAAAACCTAACGACCTGTGCATTCATTTTTTTTTCTTTGAACTTTAAATAAATAAAATTAATAAAGTAACTATTTTACATCCATTTCAAATCATTTGAATATACTAAACTGTTCTACAGAAGCCTAATTGTTTTAAATATATTAATTCAATTAATAGAGACCATGTTAAAAGTTTTTAAAAAATGTTTTGAAGTTAAATTTGAAATTGTTAATATTTCTTGTACCTCTGCATCAAAATATTGATTAATTTATTTATATTTTAAAAAAAATGTTTTCTATTTATGAAAAGTTCAAACGCACTGAAAAGTAAAACATTATTTGAAACTATTATAATGCATTTCGAGAGAAAGACCGGGTAGCAGTAATAGTAAGCAAAAAATGTAGTCAAAACATTGTATTTCAATTACTATTCGCAAAGTATTTGCTTAGACTCGTGCATTATAAAAAATATATCCTAATTTTCCATTTTTAGTTAAAAGTTTATTCTTTTAATCTGCAAAGTTTGTACCCGGCTTTCTATATTTCTATTTCACGTTCTCTCTCTCTCTCTCTCTCTCTGTTTCACTCATTTCTACAAGGACTTTCGGTCGGAGCAGTTATACGTTGTCAACGGCTTAGATGCACGAGGAATACGACATTAAATGAGAGTTTGTATTTTCAACGCGTAACATGTCAAACTTGGAGGAACAAAAAATCAACGAAAATTGTGGGTAAAAAAGAAAGTGTTTTAAAGAGTCACAGAAGAAGGTCATCTCCCTTACCCTCCATTCCTTCAGTAGACACTTTATGTGAGCTTTGTGGGAGACGTGCGATGAAAATTGTGGATACAATTATAGCACAGGACAAGCCCACGCATGGGAATAGTGGACACAATTATAGCGCAGGACAAGCCCACCCATGGGAATAGTGGACACAATTATAGCGCAGGACAAGCCCACCCATGGGAATAGTGGACACAATTATAGCGCAGGACAAGCCCACGCATGGGAATAGTGGACACAATTATAGCGCAGGACAAGCCCACCCATGGGAATAGTGGACACTATTATCGCACAAGACAAACCCACCCATGGGAATAGTGGACACAATTATAGCACAGGACAAGCCCACGCATGGGAATAGTGGACACTATTATAGCACAAGACAAACCCACGCGTGGGAATAGTGGACACAATTATAGCACAAGACAAACCCACGCGTGGGAATAATGGACACAATTATAGCACAAGACAAACCCACGCGTGGGAATAGTGGACACAATTATAGCACAGGAAAAGCCCACGCATGGGAATAGTGGATACTATTATAGCACAAGAGAAGCCCACGCATGGGAATAGTGGATACTATTATAGCACAAGAGAAGCCCGCGCATGAGAATCGAAAGTAGCAAATAAAGCCTTTAAAAATAGTATGCAAAAAAACTGCACTTTCTTCTTAAGCTCAAGAGCCATGAAGTAAATTTTAAACATCAATTTTACAGATGCTACTGTATGGTTAAAAACTTGAAGGGTGACACGATATAAAAATGCAGCCATAGGTAAGACTTTGCAAAAGGAAAATCTATTCCACATAGATACATTTTCGGTTGTATATTAATGGAACTGATTCTGTCTTTCTTCAATATTCATGAAATTTTAAATTGATTAATTTTTAAGATAAGAAAAAAACTAAGGCCATTAGTTTGAGAAATAAGTTTACTCCACTGAACCAGCGATTGTTCTAAGTTCTCCGCCCCTGAACGAGGCAGTGCCCGCAGGTCTACGCCCCTGAACGAGGGATCGTTCCGAGGTCTACGCCCCTGAACGAAGCAGAGTTCTCAAGTCCACGCCCCTGAACGAGGCATTGTTCGCTAATCCATTTTTTTTCAATCATGACTGAGGTTCGGTCAGTTCATGTCAGAACAATAGGTCACCTTGACACAGAGGTTACCTATAGACCTCTTAAAACATGTTCTCTTTGTTCTTCATCGGTAACAAAGAGGGTCTGCTTTCCTACTGGTTGTATAGTTACAGTTACATTGTACTCTGTTCGCGTTACTCGTCGTGAACAAGCGGTTGAGAAAATGAACCATTCATGCCCCGATGTTCGATAGATCTTTTTACTTATGTCAGTCCTAGAACAATTTGAAAGAAAACATGAATACAAGAGTGATACGAGAGTGATACAAAAGGGATACAAGAGTGATACAAGATACAAGAATGATACGAGAGTGATACAAGAGAAATAAAGAAAAGGCGGATGGAATGGATCAGATAGGTTTAAAAAAAAGAGTAAGAGAAGCCAGGTGAGAGAGATTAAAGAGTAGAAAAAGAGAGGTATGCATGCAGAAAAAGGCGCCTTTTCATGTGTTTAAGTAAAACATTAATTCCCGCTCCAATAATGTGCACTTATAAAATAACATCTCCCCACAGTCATAACCAAGAATTAAACACTTACTCAAGAACTCTCAATCCTCATAAACTTGGTACTCTATAAAAGTATCAACGTATATGTTAACTAACCAATTTGCTTGGTGCTTAGATAATTTTTTAAAACATATATTTAAAAAAAAACGTGTGCTGTAATAAATTATAGAGAGTTGTCAAACTTGTTTACTGACACAAGTTGGCCTGGATTGTCGTACTTTGTTTACGTAGGGCCAGGACCCTGCTCTTGTATGGATGCAATAAATCCCGGTTTGACCCTTTTATATCAGTCTCAATCCTCCCTTGTTTGACCCCTTTATATCAGTCTTAACCCTCCCTTGTTTGACCCCTTTATATCAGTCTTAACCCTCCCTGGTTTGACCCCTTTATATTAGTCACATCCGTTCCTTGTTTGACCCCTTTATATTAGTCACATCCGTTCCTTGTTTGACCCCTTTATATTAGTCACATCCGTTCTTTGTTTGACCCCTTTATATTAGTCACATCCGTTCCTTGTTTGACCCCTTTATATTAGTCACATCCGTTCCTTGTTTGACCCCTTTATATTAGTCACATCCGTTCCTTGTTTGACCCCTTTATATTAGTCACATCCGTTCCTTGTTTGACCCTTCTTTCTTACTGCCGTCCTTCCCTTTTAATGCATAGGTTGAATGTGTCACCACGTCTCACATCACTATAAACATAAAACAAGGCAACATGTCTCGTACGAGTTCAGTGGAGCTGACATTGATCTATTCCTTGTGGACACCGGCCATAAACTGAGTACACGTGGCAATCAGTACATTTAACATACTAATAAAGGTGGCACGGCTAATCCGCAACATCCAAGGACTGAAATCAATCGAGATGGTCCGTCTACCTGTAAATGTTGATAACTATTTCTGCTTAGTACCTCAGAAATAAATACAAATACAATAAAAAATTTATACATGTAATTTAAGACCAAAAAACGTTACGACCAATCCAACTCAAGTGGAATATGGCGACAGGATGTACTCCCGATTAAGGTTAGAATGTTATATTGGCTACGGCCATGGACAAACTGGCAAACAAACTGATAACACGGACGGAATAAAAGTTATTTTTAAATCCCTTATATATATAACTTTTTATATTAACTTCGCGGCCGTCCTTATACTAACTTAGCGGCCGTCTCTGTCGTCATCTCATGGGCGGGCGGGCGGAAAAAGAAAAGTAAAAAATGACCCACTTCCCGTGATACGATCGAGCTGAAATTTGGCACACGGACCACTCTGACGTAACAATGCATCGTATCAAAATTTCAGATCGATCGAACGTACCGTAATTAAATTAATGCATTTTTAGTTTATCCTTATATGAGGTATGTAATTCAAATTCACGGTTTGTTATTGTTTTTTTCCACGTGAAAGTTTGAGTTGACGCGTTGAGGCGACTCATCGAAGCACCGGGTAGCTTTTGTTTACATTTTACGTGTCACGCTGAGCTCGGTCAAGCGAATCGGTGACCAGACTTTTCCCCTCTCCCCCTCCCACCCACCCTCCCCCCACCCCCTAGGGTTATGAAGCAAAGTTGAGTTAAGACAGATTCAGTCTGTAAATGCTTGTCGCGTTTAAAAATAATCAATACTGTTAGTTATGTCTCATATATGATGGATTTATAGTCAAAAACTTTGTTTTTACGGGTTTGTTTTTATTAAATCCCTTATATTAACTTCACCGCCGTCTCTGTCTGTCTTGGGCGGGCGGGCGGAAAAACTAAAGTAAAAAACGACCCACTTCCCGTGATCCGATCGAGCTGAAATTTGGCACAAGGACCCGTCTCACCTAACAATGCATCGTATCAAAATTTCAGATCGATCGAACGTACTGTAATTAAATTAATGCATTTTTAGTTTATCCTTATATAACGTATGTAATTCAAATTAACTGTTTGTTATTGTTTTTTCCCCACGTGAGAGTTTGAGTTGACGCGACCCATCGAAGCACCGGCGTGCTTTTGTTTACATTTTACGTGTCACGCTGAGCTCGGTCAAGCGATCGGTGACCATACTTTTCTCATCCCCCCCCAGGGTTGTGATGCAAAGTTCAGTTAAGACAGATTCAGTCTGTAAATGTTTGTCGCGTTTGAAAATAAATAATCAATACTGTTAGTTATGTCTCATATATAAGGGATTTATAGTCAAAAAAGTTGTTTTTACGGGTTTGTTTTATTAAATCCCTTATATTAACTTCGCGGCCGTCTCTGTCGTCATCTCATGGGCGGGCGGGCGGAAAATCAAAAGTAAAAAATGACCCACTTCCCGTGATCCGATCGAGCTGAAATTTGGCACAAGGACCCGTCTAACGTAACAATGCATCGTATCAAAATTTCAGATCGATCGAACGTACTGTAATTAAATTAATGCATTTTTCGTTTATCCTTATATGAGGTATGTAATTCAAATTCACGGTTTGTTATTGTTTTTTTCCACAAGAAAGTTTGAGTTGACGAGTTGAGGCGACTCATCGAAGCACCGGGTAGCTTTTGTTTACATTTTACGTGTCACGCTGAGCTCGGTCAAGCGAATCGGTGACCAGACTTTTCCCCTCTCCCCCTCCCACCCACCCTCCCCCCACCCCCTAGGGTTATGAAGCAAAGTTGAGTTAAGACAGATTCAGTCTGTAAATGCTTGTCGCGTTTAAAAATAATCAATACTGTTAGTTATGTCTCATATATGATGGATTTATAGTCAAAAACTTTGTTTTTACGGGTTTGTTTTTATTAAATCCCTTATATTAACTTCACCGCCGTCTCTGTCTGTCTTGGGCGGGCGGGCGGAAAAACTAAAGTAAAAAACGACCCACTTCCCGTGATCCGATCGAGCTGAAATTTGGCACAAGGACCCGTCTCACCTAACAATGCATCGTATCAAAATTTCAGATCGATCAAACGTACTGTAATTAAATTAATGCATTTTTAGTTTATCCTTATATAACGTATGTAATTCAAATTAACTGTTTGTTATTGTTTTTTCCCCACGTGAGAGTTTGAGTTGACGCGACCCATCGAAGCACCGGCGTGCTTTTGTTTACATTTTACGTGTCACGCTGAGCTCGGTCAAGCGATCGGTGACCAGACTTTTCTCATCCCAGGGTTGTGATGCAAAGTTCAGTTAAGACAGATTCAGTCTGTAAATGTTTGTCGCGTTTGAAAATAATCAATACTGTTAGTTATGTCTCATATATAAGGGATTTATAGTCAAAAAAGTTGTTTTTACGGGTTTGTTTTATTAAATCCCTTATATTAACTTCGCGGCCGTCTCTGTCGTCATCTCATGGGCGGGCGGGCGGAAAATCAAAAGTAAAAAATGACCCATTTCCCGTGATCCGATCGAGCTGAAATTTGGCACAAGGACCCGTCTAACGTAACAATGCATCGTATCAAAATTTCAGATCGATCGAACGTACTGTAATTAAATTAATGCATTTTTCGTTTATCCTTATATGAGGTATGTAATTCAAATTCACGGTTTGTTATTGTTTTTTTCCACAAGAAAGTTTGAGTTGACGAGTTGAGGCGACTCATCGAAGCACCGGGTAGCTTTTGTTTACATTTTACGTGTCACACTGAGCTCGGTCAAGCGAATCGGTGACCAGACTTTTCCCCTCTCCCCCTCCCACCCACCCTCCCCCCCACCCCCTAGGGTTATGAAGCAAAGTTGAGTTAAGACAGATTCAGTCTGTAAATGCTTGTCGCGTTTAAAAATAATCAATACTGTTAGTTATGTCTCATATATGATGGATTTATAGTCAAAAACTTTGTTTTTACGGGTTTGTTTTTATTAAATCCCTTATATTAACTTCACCGCCGTCTCTGTCTGTCTTGGGCGGGCGGGCGGAAAAACTAAAGTAAAAAACGACCCACTTCCCGTGATCCGATCGAGCTGAAATTTGGCACAAGGACCCGTCTCACCTAACAATGCATCGTATCAAAATTTCAGATCGATCGAACGTACTGTAATTAAATTAATGCATTTTTAGTTTATCCTTATATAACGTATGTAATTCAAATTAACTGTTTGTTATTGTTTTTTCCCCACGTGAGAGTTTGAGTTGACGCGACCCATCGAAGCACCGGCGTGCTTTTGTTTACATTTTACGTGTCACGCTGAGCTCGGTCAAGCGATCGGTGACCATACTTTTCTCATCCCCCCCCAGGGTTGTGATGCAAAGTTCAGTTAAGACAGATTCAGTCTGTAAATGTTTGTCGCGTTTGAAAATAAATAATCAATACTGTTAGTTATGTCTCATATATAAGGGATTTATAGTCAAAAAAGTTGTTTTTACGGGTTTGTTTTATTAAATCCCTTATATTAACTTCGCGGCCGTCTCTGTCGTCATCTCATGGGCGGGCGGGTGGAAAAACAAAAGTAAAAAATGACCCACTTTCCGTGATCCGATCGAGCTGAAATTTGGCACAAGGACCCGTCTAACGTAACAATGCATCGTATCAAAATTTCAGATCGATCGAACGTACTGTAATTAAATTAATGCATTTTTAGTTTATCCTTATGTAACGTATGTAATTCAAATTCACGGTTTGTTATTGTTTTTTTCTTCCACTTTCACGTGAGAGTTTGAGTTGACGCCGACCGTCGTGCCGACACCCCCTCACGTCCCACCCCCCCCCCGTTATTAAAGACAAGGGACATCACTCGGTGTCCGTCTGTAAATTTTTGTAGCGTTGGAATATAATCAATATTTTTAGTTCTGTCTCATATATAAGGGATTTATAGTTAAAAACTTTGTTTTTACGGGTTTGTTTTATTAAATCCCTTATGTTAACTTCACCGCCGTCTCATTCGTCGTTCGTCAGAAAAACAAAAGTCGAAAATGACCCACTTCCAGTGAAGCCATCGAGCTGAAATTTGGCACACGGACCGTCTCACCAAAAAATGCATCGTATCAAAATTTTAGATCGATCGAACGTACCGTAATTAAATTAATGCATTTTTAGTTTATCTATCTAAACTATATGTAGCGGTTTTAAAGCCAGGGGAGATAATTTCGGTTTCAGTCTGTAAATGTTTGTCACTCGAAAATGACCCACTTCCAGTGAAGCCATAGAGCTTAAATTTGGCACACGTACCCGTGTCACCTAACAATGCATCGTGTCAAAATTTCAGATCGACCGAACGTACTGTAATTAAATTAATGCATTTTTAGTTTATCCTTATATAACGTATGTAATTCAAATTAACTGTTTGTTATTGTTTTTTCCCCACGTGAGAGTTTGAGTTGACGCGACCCATCGAAGCACCGGCGTGCTTTTGTTTACATTTTACGTGTCACGCTGAGCTCGGTCAAGCGATCGGTGACCAGACTTTTCTCATCCCCCCCCCCAGGGTTGTGATGCAAAGTTCAGTTAAGACAGATTCAGTCTGTAAATGTTTGTCGCGTTTGAAAATAATCAATACTGTTAGTTATGTCTCATATATAAGGGATTTATAGTCAAAAAAGTTGTTTTTACGGGTTTGTTTTATTAAATCCCTTATATTAACTTCGCGGCCGTCTCTGTCGTCATCTCATGGGCGGGCGGGTGGAAAAACAAAAGTAAAAAATGACCCACTTTCCGTGATCCGATCGAGCTGAAATTTGGCACAAGGACCCGTCTAACGTAACAATGCATCGTATCAAAATTTCAGATCGATCGAACGTACTGTAATTAAATTAATGCATTTTTCGTTTATCCTTATATGAGGTATGTAATTCAAATTCACGGTTTGTTATTGTTTTTTTCCACAAGAAAGTTTGAGTTGACGAGTTGAGGCGACTCATCGAAGCACCGGGTAGCTTTTGTTTACATTTTACGTGTCATGCTGAGCTCGGTCAAGCGAATCGGTGACCAGACTTTTCCCCTCTCCCCCCCCCCTTAGGGTTATGAAGCAAAGTTGAGTTAAGACAGATTCAGTCTGTAAATGCTTGTCGCGTTTAAAATTATCAGTACTGTTAGTTATGACTCATGTATAAGGGATTTATAGTCAAAAACTTTGTTTTTACGGGTTTGTTTTATTAAATCCCTTATATTAACTTCGCGGCCGTCTCTCTCTGTCTTGGGCGGGCGGAAAAACAAAAGTCAAAAATGACCCAGTTACCGTGATCCGATCGAGCTGAAATTTGGCACACGGGCCCGTCTCACCTAACATTGCATCGTATCAAAATTTCAGATCGATCGATCGTACCTTAATTAAATTAATGCATTTTTAGTTTATCCTTATGTAACGTATGTAATTCAAATTCACGGTTTGTTATTGTTTTTTTCTTCCACTTTCACGTGAGAGTTTGAGTTGACGCCGACCGTCGTGCCGACACCCCCTCACGTCCCCCCCCCCGTTATTAAAGACAAGGGACATCACTCGGTGTCCGTCTGTAAATTTTTGTAGCGTTGGAATATAATCAATATTTTTAGTTCTGTCTCATATATAAGGGATTTATAGTTAAAAACTTTGTTTTTACGGGTTTGTTTTATTAAATCCCTTATGTTAACTTCACCGCCGTCTCATTCGTCGTTCGTCAGAAAAACAAAAGTCGAAAATGACCCACTTCCAGTGAAGCCATCGAGCTGAAATTTGGCACACGGACCGTCTCACCAAAAAATGCATCGTATCAAAATTTTAGATCGATCGAACGTACCGTAATTAAATTAATGCATTTTTAGTTTATCTATCTAAACTATATGTAGCGGTTTTAAAGCCAGGGGAGATAATTTCGGTTTCAGTCTGTAAATGTTTGTCACTCGAAAATGACCCACTTCCAGTGAAGCCATAGAGCTTAAATTTGGCACACGTACCCGTGTCACCTAACAATGCATCGTGTCAAAATTTCAGATCGACCGAACGTACTGTAATTAAATTAATGCATTTTTAGTTTATCTATATAAATTATTATAAACTATATGTAGCGGCAGGGGAGATAATTTCGGTTTCAGTCTGTAAATGTTTGTCACTTTTCACCGTAATTAAATTAATGCATTTTTAGTTTATCTATATAAACTATATGTAGCGGTCGCTATCGTTTACATTTTACGGGTCACTTGACTTCAGGTGACAAGACATAATCAATACTTTTAGTTATGTCTCATATATAAGTGATTTATAGTCAAAAACTTTGTTTTTACGGGGTTGTTTTATTCTCGAAATATCTAAAAAGTGTCAGCTTTAAAAGGCTTTGAAGGAAATGATCATGTTCAACTGCTTAGATCTTGTTTATCGTGATAAAGTTATTTGGCCAGCTTGGCGCACTATTGGAGATAAATTGGGGCTCAATATTGTCATTTGCGTCACAAGAAGGGTTACATTTTGGATTTGGGGCCGTCCATAAATGACGTCACGCACCTAGGGGGGAGGGGGTCACACTTTTGTGACGATGCGTGACGAGGGGGGAGGGAGGGGGGTTGAAGAAATGTGACGTCACATCAAAAGGGCAACTTTAAATAAAATTTCCACTGTAAGATTTGGTGGCTTTAATGACTTTTTTATTTTTTAAAATATTTTTTTATATTTTTTAAAACCATCAGTGCTTCTCAAAGTGCCGGTCCATAGGGCATCAGACGCGGTTGGCGTAAGTTATCAAGAAATGAAAATTAAATCTAATCTTTTAAGTTTGAGAACCCACAAGAGAACGTATAAAATTGTTACCCTCTGTCGTTTGATGTTGACATCAAAGTATTTGTGATGTAACCGCAGCTCTGTCGGCGAACTTTTTTTGCCCCTTACTCCAAAATATACAAGTTTATGTGTGCGTTACAGACTCGAAGTCCCTGCCCACATGACTCGGGCGGGGATTTGGGGGAGCGTCGTTAGCCCCCCCCCTAAAATGTAACTGGTGAGTTTTACAAGCATGATAAGTGTCTAAAAATGATATGAATAGGATTATGTGTAGATATTTTAAGTCAAAACGACGCGGAATATCCATTTATTCTGATCTATTGTTACAAGTTAAACGTTTTAAGTTGGATATAATTGTTCGATTGTTGTTTTGGTCTAACGCCCCTGGCCCTTTAAGATATGATAGTATTCATTAACTTTATTGAATGCATCAATTCTTGACATCACAATTCGAGAGTAGCACTGTTAGCAGCACAAAACAACTTTTCTTCTTAGCTCAGTTTTTAAGGCATTAATTTTAAATATCACAGAAAGGGTACGTGATACAGTCAAGTCATGTGTATTAAGATTATTGTCACTCGTGTCAATATAAATGAAAGTATGGTGGATTTAGGTGTCTTCGTATAGTACATAGGTAAGAAATCTACATAGTTGTCAAATTTAAAAAATGCATTTTCTGGAAGGAACGGGTTCAATAGTAGGCATATGTTCGAAGCGTACACGTACAAATTACGGTACACATGACGTATTTTAATATATCTAGTGGATTGTAGTGGATGTTATATGTCCCAAATGAGTCTGCATTACCCCCAAGAATTCCCTTTGACCCCAGATGGGGTAATTTACCCCTGTTCGCCGACCTCTTTCTTACGGATGCCCGACAGTCAATTGAGGGATTTAAAAAAAATACATTTAAAAATATATTATCTCTATATATATAAGACGCATTTGTTGTCTGGTTGTCTGTCTGTTCCCTAATAACTCAAGATCCAGACAACCAAATAACGTGAAATTTGGTACACGTACACAAAATTATACCGGAAAGGTTATTAAACAGGTTTCGTTCCATATATATAAGATACTGGGGGCCCGGGGGCCCAAAATGTAGTTTTTCCCTATATGAGCTATATAAAATAAAAATTATTGAAAATTAAGACGTAAAATAATGACGCAAATTAATAAACATTTTGGTGTCGAGATTAACAAGAAGGCGATTATCGCCATAAAATAATTTTTTTGTTGTTGTTGCTTTGTTGTTGTTGCTTTTGTTGTTGTTTTGTTGTTGTGTTGTTGTTTTGTTGTTGTTGCTTTGTTGTTGTTGTGTTGTTGTTTTGTTGTTGTTTTGTTGTTGATGTTTTTGTTGTTGTTTTGTTTGTTGTTGCTGTTGTTGTTTCTGTTGTTGTTGCTGTTGTTGTTGCTGTTGTTTTTGCTGTTGTTGTTGTTGTCCACATCCCTTGCCCTGCGACGACAATGTCCTTCATGTTGTTGTTGCTTTGATGTTGTTGCTGTTGTTGTTGTAGTTGTTGTTTTGTTGTTGTTGCTTTGTTGTTGTTGCTGTTGTTGTTGTAGTTGTTGTTTTATTGTTGATTTTGTTGTTTTTGTTGTTGTTTTGTTTTTGTTGTTTTGTTTTTGTTTTTTTTGTTGCTGATGCTGTTTTTTTGTTGTTTTTATCGTTGTTGCTGTTGTTGTTGTAGTTGTTTTTTGTTGTTGTTGTTGCTTTTTTATTGTTGCTGTTGTTGTTGTAGTTGTTGTTTGTTGTTGTTTTGTTGTTGTTGTTTTTGTTGTTGTTTTGTTTTTGTTGTTGTTTTGTTGTGTTTTGTTGCTGTTGTTGTTGCTGTTGTTGTTAAACCCGGGATAAGCCGGGTACTTGCCCCTAGTTTTTAAATATATTTTTTAACAAAGAAGTTAACCGTGATGAATAAAAGTCAATGTTTAATTTGTATGCATTAAAATAAAGTATAATCTAAGGATTTTAACACAGTTGGTTTTTTAAGGCCGGTTAAAACGTTTTTAAAAAACGGACCGGTTCAATCGGATACCTAAAATTTAAAATTATAAAAGTTTATGTTAATATTATTATTAACCCGAAAAGAGTGGATTCTAGCGAATTTATATGCCCACATTGATTCAGCATTACCCCCAAGAGTTCCCTTTTTACACCGAATAAGATAATATACCGCTGTTCACCGACCCCTCGGTTAAACCGCCCGATAGCGGTAGCCATGTATTTTTCATTAGTTTATAAACTCCACAAGAGAATGCAACAATTTAAACACGCCTCGTCCATTGGTGGCATTATATTTACAACTCATGTGTGACGTACTTGAAATCGTTAAAAAAATAATAAATGGAAAAAAAACAACACAAAAAAAACCAAAACAAAAAAACAAAAAACAAAAAACAACTTGTGAGCTTCATAGTAAAAAGTTATGACAATATTGGATATTTTATTACTGTCATAGTATTTTTCAGTCTTCAACTTGCAGGAATTACTGTATTATGCGACGCACAAGATGACGCCCTACTTTCCTGTACAAATGTGGGGTTCGTACAGTACTCGCCATATTCCTCTTCCAGCGCATACCAAATAATTTTTAGAAAGCATGAGATTTGATATCAATGTGATAATTTTAGATCAAAAACCTTTGGCGTGCAAATGCTTAACGTGTGTTACGATATTACAATGCAGACCTACACTAAATAAATACTTAAATGACAAAAAAAAAGGGATTTGAAACATACTTATTTTCAAATAGAAATTAAGGTGGGTTATAGTTGTTGATAAGTTGTTGTTTTTTGTTGTTGTTTTTAGTGGGGGTTTTTTTGGTGGGGGGGGGTCAAAGCTTTGTGACGTATTTTTGGAGGGGGGTCTAACTTTTTGTGACGACGCGTGACGAGGGGGGGGGGTGAACAATCGGCCAAAATAGCGTGACGTCATTAATGGACAGCCCCTTTGATGAAGTGTGACACACTGGCCTCACAAAATATCCAATAAGATCCCTAACCTCCCATCCTTCGTGCCGCCGTGCCTATCCAAAATAACTTGATTAGATCGTCTAAAATAAATAAATGTGGCAATTAAACATATTTCCCTGACGTCCCATTATTCAATGCTTCTCAAACTTTTTAGTATGGTGGTCAATGGCGGACCAGCGGGAGTTTTTTCATTGCACCAGGGACAGGTGCACTATTTTACACGCTTTTATTTAAGTCACAATGTTTGTATGTTGTATCCATCCACCCTTCCTTCAAATCTTGTAACGTAAAATTAAACCACTTCTGATGGTCCTAGAGATCTCAAAATTTTACCACTGATAGATCTTGGATGACAATGCATTGTATCAAAATTTCAGATCGATGGAATGTACCGCAATTAAATTAATCAATTTTTAGTTTATCTCTATTTATCACTATTTTTAGAATGTATAGTCGTCTGCTAGAGTTGACCTCCACGGCTCACTGGTTTCACTCCAGCCCTGGTTTACCGAATTCCCGTGTTTACATCAAGGGCAGAGGAGATCAGCGCGTTTCAGTCTGTAAATGTTTGTAAATAAAAGCGTGTCCTTTTAAAAAAAGAAAGATTTTTTTACATTTTACTTATTTGCTGTACAGACGTGGTAGTGACATGAGTCCCCACCTGGCCTACATCCCTTAAACATGTTGCATGAATTCGGTTAATTATATGCCACATGTCATCAAACAATTTTGAAAAGAATCATCACATGTCTTCACTGGTCTCTATGATAGTGGGTGGTGACTACTTAACTTCACCCAACTATGTTCGTCATCGACTGGAAACTAAGAACTGATTTATACAAATGCTACGTTGATATATCTGGTGTCAAATGTTGGGCCTCATTTTTGTTAATGATAAAAATATGATATTAATAGTCAATGATTGTCTCTATGATTATGTGAGTAATATATAGTAAATTTAATTATGTTGATTTCTTTTTTCTACGTTCAACTTAACAATCTTATAAAACATTAAAAATCGAAAAATAGCATACTTAAAAAAAAATTGTTTTATTTTATGAAGTATGAACTTCAGAGTTTTAAAATTATTGCATTTCATTGTCATTGTATCCCTTAAAATAGGGATCGAAGTTAAGTGGCGTGCCACTTACAGAAATAGTTTACACAACAATGGTAGTATGTATATAGGTTGAAATAGGTAACGTTAAATATAAATTAACCTTAATATATTAATTTCATACTTTCTGTAACGATAAATAAATGCAGCATTTAAATTCATTTTTTATTTGAATTTAATTTTTTTTAAACGTAAGTTTAAGTTACTAAAAACTTTTTGTGTGTGTAATACAAGTTAATAATAATATGTCTCACTGTATTGTAAATTAAATTTCAAAAGACTTTAAAAGAAATAAAAGAAATGAACAATTCTTAACATGTCACCTGAATTTTCTCAAGAACGACCCACTTCATAAAAATATATTTGTACCGGTGCTTTGTGGTGCAGCGATACGAGGCCAATAAATTGTAATGCACAACATGACAATAAAATATATCGTAAGATATTGTTCTTTCTCACTGACATGATATAGTGCCTACTTGTAAACCCATATAGTTGAAAATATAATTGGATTATTTATGTATATTTGGATACAAATTAAAATTTTAAAAAGAATAATCTTTTTTCTCTTTCTTAAGCATTGATTGCTCATTATTCATTTACTTTCATCTTCACTTCGTAATAAAATATGTTAAGAACATTCGATAGAACATCGCTGCAACTACTACCATGAGGTTTTGGGATGCCAGCATTATCCGCACTTTAAAAAAAAACGAATTGAATATACATGTACGAAGTGTGATATTTTCAAGGGAGGCTAGAACGAATTCGTTTCGCTAATGACGATTCGGTTTCATTTATGTTTCCATCATCTAGTAGTGGAGAAGAGTCAGAATTTGTATGATGCTCAGCATTCATGTTTCTTCTCTTTATAAACATATCCATTTATCATCTGTTTTCCATATAAATATTGGATTAATATAATAAACTAGTTACGCCCCGCGGCGAACATGTTACCCTGTGAAAGAACAACGCAAGTGAATGCAATATACATTGTTGGTCTCGAGACATGCCCCTCTCTCCACCACCTCCGCATGTCATCCACAAACTGATTGGTCGACCCCAGCGAAGCTCATTCGTCAAGGTTATTTGCACATACTCGCTCTTGCTTTGGTAAATTATATATATATATATATTTTCGGTACCAAATATCAACTTCATTCTCTATATTATTATTTTTGAAGTTTAAAAAAAACAAACATTTTAATTAATTTTGTTCATTTTACATCACACAGGAGTGCAAATCTATTGTTTGAGTTTGGGACACACACACACACACACACACACACACACACACACACACACACACACACACACACACACACACACACACACACACACACACACACACACACACACACACACACACACACATATATTATATATATCTCTATATATATATAAGACGCATTTGTTGTCTGTCTGTCTGTCTGTTCCCTAATAACTCAAGATCCAGACAACCAAATAACGTGAAATTTGGTACACGTACACAAAATTATACCGGAAGGGTTATTAAACAGGTTTCGTTCCATATATATAAGATACTGGGGGCCGGGGGCCCAAAATGTAGTTTTTCCTTATATGAGCTATATAAAATAAAAATTATTGAAAATTAAGACGTAAAATAATGACGCAAAATAATAAACATTTTGGTGTCAAGATTAACAAGAAGGCAACTATCGCCATAAAATAATTGTTTTGCTATTGTTGTTGATTTGTTGTTGTTGCTTTTGTTGTTGCTTTTGTTGTTGTTGTGTTGTTGTTGTTGTTGTTGTTGTTGTTATTGATGTTTTTGTTGTTGTTTTGTTTTTGTTGTTTTTGCTGTAGTTTTGTTTTTGTGGTTGTTTTTGTTGTTGTTGCTGTTGTTGTTTTGTGTTGTTGCTTTTGCTGTTGTTGCTTTTGTGTTGTTTTTGCTGTTGTTGTTGTTGTCCACATCCCTTGCCCTGCGACGACAATGCCCTTCATGTTGTTGTTGCTTTGTTGTTGTTGCTGTTGTAGTTGTTGTTTTGTTGTTGTTGCTTTGTTGTTGTTGCTGTTGTTGTTGTAGTTGTTTTGTTGTTGTTTTGTTGTTAATTTTGTTGTTTTTGTTGTTGTTTTGTTTTTGTTGTTTTGTTGCTGTTGCTGTTTCTGTTGTTGTTTTTGTCGTTGTTGCTGTTGTTGTTGTAGTTGTTGTTTTGTTGTTGTTGCTTTGTTGTTGTTGCTTTGTTGATGTTGCTGTTGTTGTTGTAGTTGTTGTTTGATGTTGTTTTGTTTTTGTTGTTTGATTTTGTTGTTTTGTTGCTGTTGTTGTTTTTGTTGTTGTTGCTGTTGTTGTTAAACCCGGGCATAGCCGGGTACTTGCCCCTAGTTACGCCCCGCGGCGAACATGTTACCCTGTGAAAGAACAACGCAAGTGAATGCAATATACATTGTTGGTCTCGAGACATGCCCCTCTCTCCACCACCTCCGCATGTCATCCACAAACTGATTGGTCGACCCCAGCGAAGCTCATTCGTCAAGGTTATTTGCACATACTCGCTCTTGCTTTGGTGAATTATATATATATATATATTTTCGGTACCAAATATCAACTTCATTCTCTATATTATTATTTTTGAAGTTTAAAAAAAAACATTTTAATTAATTTTGTTCATTTTACATCACACAGGAGTGCAAATCTATTGTTTGAGTTTGGGGGACACACACACACACACACACACACACACACACACACACACACACACACACACACACACACACATAATATATATATTATATATATATATATATAATAACTCGTTGCTATTCCCCCCCCCCATGTTTTTGGAGTAGATTGAAGGGAGCTAAGCACAAAAAATTTGGGGCATTTCTTTCATCCCCCATATTCTGCGACTACGACTACGTATTGAAATAAATGCAGACCAATTTTCTTTAAGAAGTTCCGACATACACTTCATGCTGTTTGTAAAAAACAGCGAAGTTGTTAAAACTAAATTATATTTTTTTTTAAATTAAATTTTTTAAAAATCATATTCACTAAAATTAACTAAATATGTCATTGAAATGAATATAAATTACTAGCGTACACCCGTCACATTTATGGCAGATTTTCAGTTGAAATCTATTTATTTTATAAAAAATGCACTTTTTTTAGGGCGCCTACGGCGCCGACCTTTTAGAAAAGCCCAACTAACTTGTCCTTGTTTGATAAATACGAAATATTAAACTTTCTGAAATGTACACAAAGTATTTCATAATAGGGGTTGTAGGGCGCCTACGGCGCCCCCTTTATTTTTTGATTTTATAATTAACCATCATCTAATTCTCTTTTTACAATGTTCCCTTTTCCAAAATTAAAATATGAGCGAAAACAATGACGTCATATAATATTTTTTACAGCGCATATTTAATTTGCACACCTTTTGATGCTTTAGTGCAGTAATTTGGTTTTCCCTGCTTTCTAAAATTAGTAGCGTCAGGACTGACAGACACTACTTGCGTGACAATTGCAAATTATATAGTTTTATGATAATTACTCTGTTCATTTAAATACACTATAATTATCTATGCAGTCGGATATTGTTTTCTTTACATCAGCAGACGGCAAGTTCCGAAAGCTGGTGTAAGAAATCTTAAAGATCTATTTTTAATGTATGGGCTAGTTAAAAAAAAACAACAACTCCAATTTAAAAAAATAATTTAAAAAAAAATTAATAAAAATAAAAAGCAACACAATTAACATTAAAACATTAATAATTATTGCAATTAATATCATTATTTTTTTAATTTTATGTGCTAATTTGGGGCCATCCATATATTACGTACACACAAAAGTCGTATTTTCGATCACTCCCGCTCCCCCTTGTTGCACCCCGTACATTTTCGGGACCCCCCCCCTTATGCGCACGCACAAATTCGCCCCCCCCAGTTTAAAAATAAATTTTTAGATATTGGTTTTACTCGTTGAAGCCGCCCCTAAATGACGTCACGCGCCTAAAAAGGGGCGAGGGTCACGAATTTTTGACGATGTGTGACGAGGGGTTAAATAAAAGTTCCAATAAAATATGTGATTGCTTGCAATTTATTAAATGACGTTTTCAATTGTAACACGTGTTACGATCAGTGGCGTAGCTAGGGGGGCGGTCCGCCCCGGGCGTCAGGCATTTAGGGGCGGCATTTGTGGGCATTTGAAAAGTGCAACCTATTCCGACAACCACCCTTTTTCTTTTGAAGGGGGAAAACCAAGAAGAAACGAAAATATTCGTAATTTCTAGTCCTAATTAACGGATTCCCACAACATTTGTTTGATTACATACTGGATGTGTGGATGTAATAAGTAACGTATAACCATTCAAAAATTTAAAATTCCTCAAAAAGGTATCGATTCGTTTGGAAAATTAAACAGTATACGGTACGACCAGATGACGCTTTTATAAGTAAACTTCACAAAAAACACATCACCGCTGGGCCCAATAATGTGCTATTAATATCGCCACGATGGTTTTTGCGTGGAATTTCGACTTTCGCATAAAGATGCGCGAACAAGTACCTACAATTCATGGTGGTTCAAATATTATGTTTAATTTGCAAGTAGTAATTTATTATATAAAATATATGTAATTTATATTACTGTTTGAGTGTTCAGAAAATTATTGTAAGGTACGATATTAAAAATTTAATTTATTTTGGTTTTTATTGCATTAAAGTAGCACAAATAATGTGTGTTTTTCATTAAAATACTGTTATTCATTAAAAAATGTTACGCCTATCCAATTAAAGTAATGTGTAAATAATTTGAATTTGTCTATTTTATGGAAAATTATTAAAATTTATGGCAAGAACATTAAAATATTCAAATTGCTCCATTAGTTAACACCACAATATGCATAAATAATTTCGAAAAAGACATAAAAAAATTTCAAGCGTCTTCGAAAAATTGACGTCTGAAGAAGTAACTAGTAAAATTAGATAAGATGCTTAAATTTAACTCAATTAAATGCAATCCTTTTCTTTTTATGTGTTATCTCAATTTATGGGAACCCGTCATTTTTTAAATTAATGCAAACCCATTGCACGAAACAAAGAGATGTACTAATACAAAACGCTGTTATATCAGTCAAACAATTTGTGAAGAGTCGGAGATATCAACTGAATGCTGAGTTAGAATGAGAAAAAATACGAGTGGGGAAAATTAAGAAGATGCTGTTCTATCTTTCGATCAAGAAGTACAACGAGAAATGTTTTTATCCATGGATGGAATTATAACAGAAAATAAAAGAACGCTTTGATGAGTTGCAAGTCCTTGCAAGAAAATATTCATATATAATACCATGTAACCTACTAATGAAGCATGTTTGAACATCAAATAAATTACTTTATTGACATTGATAAAGAACAGTTCAATATTGAAAGAAAAAGGATCAAGTTTTTTTTTATGGCTGTACCTACACTACAAGAAGAGGCATTATGTTAGAAAAACGGGGGAAAAGGCAACTTTGATCTATTAAAATTCATTTAACAGTATCGATTGGAAAATTATGTACCCAAAATTGTAATTTTGCTCTGAATTTTTTTCAACAATTGCTATCAGTGTCGTTGCTGTGAAAGGAGCTTCTCCAAACTGAAGTCGGTAAAAAATTATCTTCGTTCCACAATTAGCGATTTAAGACAACAAAATCTATATTGTAATATTGTCCATAGAACAAAATATTACAAATAATTAAAATTTTGATAGCATAATACACGATTTTTCTATTATGAAACATAGGAAAGTAAATGTATAACTATAAATATGTTTACATACTAATGTATACAATTTCTTTGTTTATTTATGGTTTTTGGGTGTAAATTTGGAATATGTTTGGTCTCTGGGAGTTCCTGCGACCTCAGTAACTTTCTTGTGGCTTTTAAAAAAAGTATAGTGTATTTTTTTAATAAATGTGTATTTATAGGTATATCATCTTATGCGTCCTCTTTAATTACTGCTTACATAAATATGGCATGCAATGGTAAACATGTTACAATAATTTATTCATGTTTATTTATTTATAAAAACCATCATATAATCGACTAATTTGCCGTCCATAAATGACGTCACGCGATTTTGGCTGATTCCCTTTTCCGCCCTCGTCACAGGGCGTCACAAAAACTTAGACCCCTTCTTCAATATGACTCCATAAAGTTTTGACCATCCCCACCATAAGAGCTGTATTTTCTATTTGAAAATAAACATGTTTCAAATCAAATTTTTGTCATTTAAGTATGTTTTTAGTCCAAGGCTGCACTTTAATATCGTAATTGCGTTTTACGTAAACGTCATTAAATAAAGTGTCAGTAATCAATATTAAAGTGGAAATTTTATTTAAAGTTGCGCGTTTTTACGTGACGTCACATTTCTCAAACATACCCCTCGTCACACATCGTCACAAGTGTATGACTCCCCTCTCTGCCCAAGTGCGTGACGTCATTTATGGACGGTCCCCTAAAAAGGGCGGCACCTTGAAGACCGCCCCGGGCGGCAAAAGTTCTAGCTACGCCACTGGTTACGATATTAGAGTGCAGCCTTACACTTAATACATTTTAAACTTAAATGACTAAAAAGTGATTGCAACGTGCTAATTTTCAATTAGAAAATTAGGCTTTTAAGGGGCGGGGGAGGGTCAAAGCTTTGGGGCCGTCCATAAATGACGTCTCGCGATTTTGGTCGATTTTCACATATCCTCGATACGCGTGGTCACAAAAAGTTAGACCCCCCTCCAATATGACCTCACAAAAGTCCCCCCTGCCCCCTCCCCCCCCCCATAAAACCCATTTTTAAATTTGAAAATTCTCATGTTTCAAATCACTTTTTTGTAATTTAAATTTAAGTATGTGTTTAGTTTAAGGCTGCGCTCTAATATTGTAACACGCGTGAAACCCATGTAAAGCGTCCTTAAATAAATTGTAAACAATCAAACATTTAAGTGCAACTTTTATTTAAAGTTAACGCGTTTTGATGTGACTTTACATTGCTCAAACACCCCCATCCCCTTCGTCACAAATGGTCGACCACCCTTCCTCTCTGGGTGTATGACGTCATTGATGGACGGCCCCTTTGTGACATCATACTGGAGGGGGGGGGGTCTAAGTTTTTGTAACGAATTGTGACGAAAAAAAAGGGGGGGGGGTAAAAATCGGCCAAAATACCTTGACGTCATTCATGGATGGCCTCTTTATGTTTTTTTTTGTAATATCGTGTTTTTGATGTTGAAGTTATTGAAGAAACACAATAGAACATTCAAATTTTATAGTCTTGAACACTGCATAATAAAACTGATTAAAATAGAAAAATACAAGCAGTGAAATCGCCGTCCCGTTATGTATTTAAAACGGCTAATGCACCGGTGGGCGAAAGAGAAACTTCTACTAATTTCAAGAAATGGAAATATAAATCAGACAGATATATTTTAGTAGTCCGTGAACGTTCGGTCTGAATCAAATGTTAATTACCTCCAAGTTCAGAATTTGGTTTGTATTAGATTATAAAACAATATTGCATATCAGTCTTGACTCAGTCGGTCTCGAATTCCATTTGCACCCAGAGCTGTTTACGTTACTAGGCTTAGTATTATGCAAATGAATTTGTTGTGCGTACGTACACATTTAGTCGAGACCCCCCTCCCCCCCCGTACGCATCCATACGCAAAATGTCGTTAATTCAAGACCCCACTCCCCCTCCTTGCGTAATTAATATATGGATGGCCCCTTATTGAAAAATTGACATATTTGAGGATTATTTTTAATGGTTGAAAATGGAAGATTATAATTATATATTTCTTTCCTTTCTTGATAATTTCAGTGGACCGGTAGCTGATGGTCCACGGACCGGCATCAGTCCGCGGACCACCACTTTGAGTAGCACTGCTATAATTGACTTGTCCAATCCACTGCCGCTTGTGTAGCATGTTACTTGATCACAATAAACGTCACCCCAAGTTTTTGTTCCTCCTAAGGACACAAACACAATATCAGATTGCCCGGAAGCCGGTGGGAAATAAAACTAATTTAATTACTGGGAGCGGGCAGGTGGGGTGGATGATTTATTACTTGGCAAGGGGTGAGTAATGCAACATTTTATTACTTTACAAGGGGCGAGTAATGCAACATTTTATTACTTTACAAGGGGCGAGTAATGCAACATTTTATTACTTTACAAGGGGCGAGTAATGCAACATTTTATTACTTTACAAGGGGCGAGTAATGCAACATTTTATTACTTTACAAGGGGCGAGTAATGCAACATTTTATTACTTTACAAGGGGCGAGTAATGCAACATTTTATTACTTTACAAGGGGCGAGTAATGCAACATTTTATTACTTTACAAGGGGCGAGTAATGCAACATTTTATTACTTTACAAGGGGCGAGTAATGCAACATTTTATTACTTTACAAGGGGCGAGTAATGCAACATTTTATTACTTTACAAGGGGCGAGTAATGCAACATTTTTATTACTTTTCAAGCGACTAATGTAAAAATAAATGTATTAATATTAATTTGCAAGGATGAATAATGTATCATATAACATGCTTTATTACTTTGCAGAAGGCGAGTATTGTGACATGATAGATTACTGCAGCTGCAGTATGATTCAAGGATAGTTAATATTACTTTATATATTGTGATACCGAGGACATGCGTTTATATACAATTTTACTTTGTAAAAAACCGAGAATTGTTCAACTTAAGTTTCAGATAATTGTTAAATATCGTCTAACCAGTCCTTCAAATCTCATTTACCTTTTGTCTATCTTTCCTAAGCAGTTAACAGTGAACATTATTAACAACCAACATTTAATAGTCTGGGCATGTCCAAATTCTGGTGACGTGGGGGTGGTAGGAACTATCACTATGTAGCGTTGGAATCTATTCATAGCCGTAATTTTATTATTTTTAGTAGATTTTATGTCAAAGTGACACGCACTGAGTCTTTATTCTTCGGATAAGCGATCTGTCACCCCCAGTCAGAGGCGTCACTAAGGTTGGTGTTATCCAATGCGGTGGCGCAAGGTGTTACCCCCTCATGACTTAAACTGTAGACTTTCTCTGGCTCTTCCAGTGCCAAATAACGGGAACAACATACAGAGTTTTACATTTTGGTGTCACCCCTTGTGATGGCGTCACCCGGTGTGGTCCACACCACCCGCACCCCCTAGTGACGCCTCTGCCCCCCAGTGACGTGTTAAACACTGGGTGTATAATGACGGTGCTTAAGCGGAGGAGTTGTGGTTTAAGGTGAACTGTTCGTTAAAAAACGGGAGTAGAAATTAATTATTTCCCTTGCATCCCCAAAAGTGTCAGCAGTAGGTTTGCTTACCCGGCTGTACAAGACGTGGCTCCCGTCTGCCACTACTACAATCAGCGATCTCACAGAAATCACATCACCAAACAATCTATCAACACCATGCAAGAATACGGCTTTCCAAAGCCAAGACAAAGCTCAAGATAACGAGAACCTAGCGCATGCTCGTCGCCGTCTTTACCTTTAAATTAACACCCAGCTTTGACAGCTTTACTTGGGTCGGGCACGAGAATTTTCACAGCCGCTCACCCAAAGAGACTAATTTGATTAGTGTGAGTGTGGAGGGCCGTTGAAAGAAACTTGTTGGACGGAAAGATGATACTGACCAGTATAGCCCTTGGAAAGTTCTTCTCATTCTTTATGAGAGAGTAAGAATTCACTTCAAATTATCGTGTGTATTTTTTTTAATGAAGACAATTTATTAATTCATTTAAATTGTGTTAGTTAAAAAAAGTCAAGTCATAGTTCAGCGGTAACTTTGAACTATAAAACACCAACACAATCTTTGTTGAGGGCGCGTCGTGCGTTTGCTATGTTGCACCACCCACCAGGATATAACAACTAACTTGCTCCCTTGCTCGGCTCCTGACCAACACCGGTGACGTCCGCGGTATAACGCTTGTACCAGATTAACTCATTGTTTACTTGAGGGATGGGCGTATTGGGTGGGGGGATTTCCAAACATCGCGGTTTGTAAGACCACTCAAAATGCAACCTACAGTGTAAACAAGCAAAACCATCTCATTATTGTTAGGCCAGTAAAAAAATTAATTCTGCAGCGTACAGAAGCAGTGTTCAGTACTTGGAACATCGAGTTACTTAAGACAGTAGCGGAAAATGTGGCTTTACGGAAAGAATACTTCACAATTGTTTTATATCACTGCGTGTTTCCTGATATCGTCACACTTCTATTTCGGCCCAGACACGTCATCGGACCATCGTCAATAGACCCCTAAAAAGGGGCGCCGTCAGTATGGGGCCGTCCATAAATGACGTCACGCACCTAAAAAAAGGAGGGGGGGGGTCGACCATTTGCAACGAAGTGTGACGAGGGGGAGGGGGTGTCTAAGAAATGTGACGTCACATCGAAACGCACAACTTTAAATAAAAGTTCCACTTAAATATTTGATTGCTTACAATTTATTTAATGACGTTTTACACGGCTTCACGCATGCTACCGTATTAGAGTGCACCCTTACACTAAATTGTGACTAAATACATATTTAAATGACAAAAACTTGATTTGAAACGTGCTCATTTTCAGATAGAAAAATGGCTTGTGTGTGTGTGGGGGGGGGGCGGCAAAGCTGTGTGACGTCAGATTGGAGGGAGGTCTAACTTTTTGTTACGACGTGTGACGAGGGAGGGAGGAGGGCAGTGAAAAATCGTCCGAAATCGCATGACGTCATTTGTGGACGGCCCCTAACAGTGAGGCTCATCTCAAACAGGTTCTGGATATTAAGGCCGTCAATGGAGAGGTTGGGGTTGATGCAAAGTTCATTGACATTGTTCTCCGTTTATTTGTTTAAGCATGTATAAGTTTATGTTTTGGCTTAATTCTTGATTGATTTATAGACAACATGACGCTACAAAGTGGATGTGATTTGCTGTTTTTGAAAGTTTTGCCGACGGTCTTTGTCATAAACCGAACTGACGGAACACTACCTGCTACAGTCTAGGAAAATAAATTTTGTTCGCATTTCGCATTCCAAGTTTGAAGAATGTTTGTAGTGACGTATCTCTCTCTCAACACGCAGTCGTGCAGTTATTAAATAATATTTCAACACCCAGTTTCAATTTTCGGACTGTGGAACAGCGGCCCAAATTCCAAGACCATTAACTAGATCGTACATTTCACTATCCTCGACTTTATAACAACTTTATGTAACATGATTGACATTGATTTTTAGAGGTCGAATGTTTTGAAGCTAAAGCTTCCTATAACTTCCATTTGTCAATGTTTCGAACTGTCCTCTTGTGACCAGTTGTAAATTTCAAAAATATTACACACAGGGGGCATGAAATCTCAAGCCAGGCCGACAGTGGCGTAGTTATGGATACTGGTATCAGGGGGGTCCATCTCCCCCACCTTTCCACACAACTGGTTCAGCAATTTGTCAAATAGTCTCAATATAAGATTATTTTTTTTGAAGTGCCACATGAAGTGCAAATATATCCGTAGGCCGGTTATTGCCATATAATTTTCAACAATATTCGTTGAAAATGTTGAATTTTTAAACCGTCAAAGCAACGTGGAGTTAAATAAACCAATACAGTATTCAGAATGTTAAAGTGAACTCTGTAATAACAATGTCAAAGATCTGCTCAAACAAACAAAATGTAACTCGGATCAACTTTTAAGAAAACAATAGAATGAATATAATGTATTGGTTTACTAGTTCTAAACAATCTTCTGTAGCGATGAGTGATTACGTAGATTTATTTTCATGTTGGAACCAATAGTTAAGTTGAAAGTCATATTTATATGTGACCCAATGTTTAAAAAGATATGTATGAGACATTGGAGCAATCAATGGGGCTTGAATGTGTCAGTTCAAGGTCACTATTAATGGAGCAGACGTCAGTAAAGAATGTTTATTTTGTCCCCTGAATAAATTAAGTATGGGAATCCCCAAAACAAGGTTCTCCAGCTAGCGTTGTACTGTACTTAACGACACAGGACACAAAATCTCTATGTGAAGATTTAACACAAAAGTTCAGTTGTGTCTTGTCACGAAATTTAACTTCAGTATTAAAATACACTTCCTACTCTAGTTGGCTGTGTTCTTTCTGTCTCGTAAAATATCGCATGGATTCAATACACCGACCAAGAGCACTATATATATCAACTTTACTATATGCTGTTTTAATTATATGTGTTGTGTTAACTCTATGTGTTGTGTTAACTCTATATGTGTGTAACATATGTGTGTTTAACTCTATGTGTGTAACCCTATATGTGTGGTGTTAACTCTATATGTGTTGTGTTAACTCTATATGTGTTGTGTTAACAATATAAAAGTTTTCTTAACACTATATGATATCTGTTGTGTTGACTCTATAAGTGTTGTATTAACTATAAACAGACTGACAAAGAAAAAGGACTTACTTATCCAATTAACAAAATTTGTCATTAATGTTCTTTTCGTTCCCAATATTCGGTTGGACTTCATAGTATAAATATGTATGAAAGTGTTAAGAGTATGTCAGTGTCAAAAGTTGGAGGATCGCGCACTCCTCCCCCCCCCCACCCCACCAAACCCACGGGAACACTCTGGGGGTGGGGGGTCCCATTTGAGACATTTTGATGGTGAATAAATAAATCTCAATCCAACAGGTATGTAGAAATAACACGCCCCGGGCCCCATGTGCCAGTGAAAGGGACATTATTAAATCAGTGCAGACGTAGCCGGGCTCTTCCCGGGGAAATTGACACGTTACTAAACGGCCCTTATCTCTGTCAACACCAGAACTTGAAGAAAAAAATATTTGATGATTCACTTGTTAGTGTTCATTGAGGCACGCATCGTTATAGTTATGCACAAAGTAAAAGGCTAATCGGCTTTAGCTTAAACTTAAAACAAGTTGTTCTAAAAATTCTTTACTTACTTTTGTATTTAGTCACGAAAATCCCACAATTAGCCAAACTATCATTGGATGTTTTTATCACAGATGACTGAAATCAACCACGTATCCAGCTACACGCAACAATTATTTCCCTTGCTTCCCCATAAGTGTCAGCTGTAGCTTTGCTTACCCGGTTTGGTACAAGTCGCGGCTCCCGACTGCCACTACTACATACAACCACGCCGTTAACGCAGTGGCGACCTTTTCCCCCGTTGTTACGTTACACTGGCTTTTTTGGGGGGACCGCTAGCCCTGGTGGAAATATGGGACACGGGCGGAGTGTGGACGGCGTCAACTTGTGGAAGGGTGCACGCAAGGCGGAGCCTTTTTAGGATATAGGCCTAGGTTTTTTTATACAGTCATTTGTCTGGGTCATGAGTTGCAGTCATGTGTGAACACTTGAGTTGAAATGGAGTCACAGATTAGAGTCATTGACAAGAGTAATGGATTTCAGTCATGGACTGGAGTCAGAGACTAGAGTTAAGCATTCAAAGTCATGGATTAGATTCTTTAATAGGGGCGTCCAAACTCTTTGCAAAGAGGGTCGTAATCCATGAGGTAAAAGCATGTGCGGGCCGGAATAAGCTAATAAACGAAAATGCCATACTTAAAGTTGAAGACTGTGTTACGGACTTTTCAATTATATATTTACTAGTAACAAAGCCCGCCCAAGGACGGGAATAAGTGTAGGGTGACCTTTGAAGTTCATGGATGCTATGTTTTGGTAGTTGTTATGCTGAAGCGTTTGCAGGACATTGTCGTCGCAGGGCAAGGGATGTGGACAACAACAAAAACAGCAACAAAAAAAACAAAACAACAGCAACAAAACAACAACAGCAACAAAAACAGCAACAGCAACAAAAACAACAACAAAACAAAAACAACAACAGCAAAACAACAACAACTACAACTACAACAATAACAGCAACAACAACAAAACAACAATAACAACAACCACAAAACAACAACAAAAAACAACAACAACAAAACAACAACAACAATAACAGCAACAAAAAACAAACAACACTTAAAACTCTTGCCACTACCCCCCAGGACCATCAAGGAAAAAGCAGGATTGTCATTGGAATAAGCGGCAGGCATTACTTCAAGATGGGAACAACATAATGAATTATGACAAAAAAAAACTGCACCAAAAATAACTCGTTTTGAACCTCCACGTAATATGTAAAATTGTCTCCGCTAGTGATTGGCTGTGTTTGAGGGACCAATCGCTATAGATGACGGGACAGAAAGGACAGAAACTTGCCTTTTATTATATAGGATTAGTTGTTTTGTTTTTCAATATTTTTTTATAGAATGATATTTTGTGGTGAAAAAACAAGGAAAGGGAGGGGAGCAATGCTGACGCGATTTTCGACACTACAAATATAACTTATTACAATAAAAAAGACCCGTAAAAACAAAGTTTTTGACTATAAATCCCTTATATATGAGACAGAACTAAAAGTATTAATTATGTTACAACTTGACAAACTTTTACAGACTGACACCGAGTGATGTCCCATGTCTTTGATAAAGAGGGATGGGACGTGAGGGGGTGTCGGCACGACGGTCGACGTCAAAGCGTCAACTCAAACTCTCACGTGGAAAAAAAACAATAACAAACCGTGAATTTGAATTATATACGTTATATAAGGATAAACTAAAAATGCATTAATTTAAATACGCTACGTTCGATCGATCTGAAATTTTGATACGATGCATTGTTAGGTGAGACGGGTCCATGTGCCAAATTTTAGCTCGATCGCATCACGGGAAGTTGGTCATTTTTTGACTTTTGTTTTTCCGCCCGCCCAAGACAGAGAGAGATGACGACAGACAGAGACGGCGGTGAAGTTAATATAAGGGATTTAATAAAACAGACCCATAAAAACAAAGTTTTTGACTATAAATCCCTAATATATGAGACATAACTAAAAGTATTTACAAATATTGACAGACTGAATCTGTCTTAACTCAACTTTGCTTCATAGCCCTGAGTCTGGTCACCGATCGCTGGATCGAGCTCAGCGTGACACGTAAAATGTAAACAAAAGCACGCCGGTACTTCGATGGGTGGCGTCAACGTGTTAACTCAAACTCTCACGTGGAAAAAAAAACAATAACAAACAGTGAATTTGAAATACATACGTTATATAAGGATAAACTAAAAATGCATTAATTTAATTACGCGTACGTTCGATCGATCTGAAATTTTGATACGATGCATTGTTAGGTGACACGGGTCTTTGCGCCAAATTTCAGCTCGATCGCATGACGGGAAGTGGGTCATTTTTTACTTTTGTTTTTCCGCCCGCCCAAGACAGAGATGACGACAGACAGAGAGAGCCGCCGGTGAAGTTAATATAAGGGATTTAATAAAACAAACCCGTAAAAACAAAGTTTTTGACTATAAATCCCTTATATATGAGACATAACTAACAGTATTGATTATTTTCAAACATTTACAGACTGAATCTGTCTTAACTCAAGTTTGCTTCATAACCCTAGGGGGGGGGGTGGGTGGGAAGGGGAGAGGGGAAACGTCTGGTCACCGATTCGCTTGACCGAGCTCAGCGTGACACGTAAAATGTAAACAAAAGCACCCCGTCGCTTCGTTGGGTCGCCTCAATGCGTCAGCTCAAACTTTCACGTGGGAAAAAAACAATAACAAACCGTGAATTTGAATTACATACCTCATATAAGGATAAACTAAAAATGCATTAATTTAATTACGGTACGTTCGATCGATCTGAAATTTTAGTGTGCCAAATTTCAGCTCGATCGAATCACGGGAAGTGGGTCATTTTCGACTTTTGTTTTTCCGCCCGCCCATGAGATGATGAGATGACGACAGACAGAGACGGCCGTGAAGTTAATATAAGGGATTTAAAAAGGTACATCAATATAATTTACTAAAATTGTATTAATATTGGCAACATTATACAATAAAGATGTTTATTTTATACCATGTACCTTAAAACAATATTTATAACTATAGTGGCTATTTTTAGTATCGAAAATTGTTATTACAATATGTCTTTAATTTTCGAGTAGCCTACATCGATGCTAGGCTACATGCATTCCTTCCTTTTCGTCTCGAGTTGGCAAAAAAAAATAAATAAATAAAAAATAAAATTACTTCAAGCCTTTTTGCCATCGGATATCATCAAAATTGGTAGAATTAGAGGAGAGACTAGAACTAGAATCATGAATTAAAGTCACGTCTTTACAGTCATTGACTATAGCAAGGGAGTCACCAAACTACAACCTGAGCCTGAGGGCCATATTCGACTCGAGACGTCAGTTCATCCGGCGCACCGACAACACTTTTATTCGATTAATTAAACGAATGGAACACGTGAATTCTCAAGAAAAAAAAGTGTTGTCATTAAACAGTAATGTGGGCCAATTGAGGGAGGGACTTTGCCATATTCATATTAATATTGTTCACAGACATGAAACTATTGTGCAGTATCATAATGGCGAACGGGGAAGAGGGATATTAAGACTAAAGGCAGAGGTTCTTATACTATAGTCACTTATAAAATTAACGGTACGTTGTTTGAATGCACATTTTGTGAAGTAGCTTTAGCAGACGGGAATTGTCATTTAAATTTCACGTATTTCCGCCACCATTATTTTTTAAATAGATTTTTACTTTAACAAAAACTTGATAGGCCTGATTAATAGATATTTCACATTTGTAACGTTGTAGCCTTAAACTTAAAAGTCGTAGTCATTGGCTCGTTGATATTCATTTGTAAATAAATATTATGAATTAAAATTTTATAAGTTTGTTACGGCGAAAGAACGATAGCCAAAATTACACTAACATGGATGCCGCTTGTGATACTATTCAAGGTTTTCATTTCTTTCTAAATCCTTACATTAAATTCATTAATTGCCTGTTACAGGATACAAAATAAAAGTTTTCTAATTTTAAAAAAGGTTAAATAACCCCGTATTTAGCTCTCGTCGGTCCTGATAGCCTTAGAGTAGATTTGAATTATTTTTAAGGGTTGTGGGGGAATTTCACTGCCGCTTTTAATGTTAAAAATGTAAATAAAAAAGATGGAAAGTGTTTATATTTTCAGACTTAGTTAAACAAATGTATTTGGTAACACAAGCAAACGATATTGGATTCATTTAGTAGTATGTAAATGAGTATTTGCCAGTTCTATAATTTTTAAACTATTATATTTGAATACAAATTTGCTAGTACTAGCTACCATCACTATTTTAACTATTTAATAAAGACTATACTATTTTCGTTCGTCTTTGGCACTCCATTTCCGACGCAGTGTTTGTCTTGAGATATGCGCATTGCGGTTGTTGTTACCTGCCCCCCACCCTTTACTACCATCGCTTGCCAACCATAAACTAAAATGCTACCTCACTTTGGTGAGACCTGTACTAGAATATGCATCTTCTGTATGGGGACCCATCCACCAAAGAAAACATTGATAAACTAGAACAAATTCAAAAAAGAGCTGCCAGATTCATTACTGGAGAATATTCGAAACTGACAAGAATAACACCATTAGTTAAATCGTTAAACCTTGAAACACTAGAGGATAGAAGAACCAAGAGCAAAGTAGTAATCATACATAAAGCAATTAATTCTAATTTAGAAATACAACACAAAGATAACTTAATACAACCCTCAGATAGACATAAGGATAAAAACACCTTTCTTATTCCGTATGCAAGAACAAACACATACAAGTTTTCCTTCTTCCCGTCCGGAATTCGGGCGTGGAATGGGTTGCCTGAAGAATCCAGGAAAACCAACACTTTATCAACATTTAAATCTCTAATAAAAATGCAGGACTAAACACAAACCATAGATAAGCGTAGGACGCAATAATCTTCTGTATAGAAGGAGCGTCTGTAAACAGATAAGATAAGATAAACTGTGATTGGTCGACCCCAGCGTGGGTCATTCGTCATGCTTATTTGCACACTACTTGTTCTTGTGAATTATATAAATAGATCTTCAAAATAAGCTAAATAGTCCAATGGTTCCTTGATCATGCTTTGTACTACAGGATCGGCCTTGTGGCCTACCCAGCCAAAAGCCAAAAAGATCATTCATGAAAAAAACCTAATTTAAATTTAAGACAAAGAAATATCTGTTTGCCAGTATCTAATTGAGGGTGAAAAGACAAATGGGGAAAAAAACGTCCTCATCTGAGAATTGAACCCTAAGCCTCCAGCACTACAATCCTAAACAGTACCATACGACCAGCAAAGATTAGAGAAAACCCTCCTTTTTAATTTTATAAAGAATATTCTTTAATATTATGTTTATTAAGGCTATCAAACCAGGTTTTTTGATTACTAAAACTATCGGCTATAGGGACCCGGGTGGGAATAGACACTTTGATATAATAAATACTAATATATAATAATTTACAATAAATACTAAAGCAAAGAAATTTTTTAAAAAAATAGTTTGTTTCACTTTCTGAATGGCATACCCCATACCTTGATTTTGGAAAAAAACACACAAATCTATGAGCCATAATTATAAATAATTATATTCAGACTTCAGATTATACATTCGGACTGGGTTATTAAACTTAGGCCATTCTTCTACTTCTATAAATGATGTCAGGCAAGAAATTGTGTGTATGCTATTTTTGTGACCAGGGGGAGGTTTAAAATGCATGACTTAAATAAATTGGCTATATTGGGAACATTTTGTCATTTATATTATTGGGAGATAATTTGATAAATGCATCCACATCGAATGGCACCAATTTACAGAGATTTTTTATTTATGTATCATTTATAAAAACATAGTATTTCTTTTCAAATTTTGTTATCTTATACTGTTCTATGGTGGTACATTGTTACTTTTAGTTTGAAACAACTCTAATGACTAACAAAACAATATATTTCTTTTTTTTTAATAAATAGGCTACATGTTTTTTGTATAATAAATTTCAATAAATTATTCGCTATTCATTCAAATCAAATGTTAATATAAATTTCTTTTTTTTTGTGTGAAGATATCTTCAGTTTAAAAATAGAAATTTCATTAAGCCTACCAAGCCTCCGTTAACAAAATGTGGGTGAGACTGCAATCAGGCGTATAGATTAGTAGAGGGATAACATAAACTCATACCCTGATTAAAATAAAAAAATACACAAACAAATTGTGCAATGAAAACAATAAATTTGAGCTTTATTTTTAGACTGACACGATAGTAAACGTTTCGGCTAATGCCTTCATCAGCTTTATTGCAGTCCCATTCTATATGATATATTAAAAGCTTTATTGCAGTCCCATTCTATATCATACCCTGATTGCATGTTATCCATCTACCAAGCCACTGTTACAAATTTTAAATACTCTCAAGGCTCTATTGATCACACTCAAAATAATGAATGAATTGTATAAAAATGAATTCATTACGCCTTGTAATTGTACAGTTTACCCAAGTCTCTGAGGGAATTTGAAGACCATAAGTTTGAATAAGATAAAGAAAAGTTTATGAAACATATATTCTATATACACTTTTATTTTAAGGTAATAGAGAGCTTTGACTTAGAGCAACTGAGTAGGCTAGTATGGATAAAAGCACTATAAATTATGAAAGAAATCTTTTGATAATATTGCTCATAAGCTCTTTGTGTCATAAAAATACAATATTCTTTATCATTCTGAAACAAAAACCATATGGCATTTCATTGCAAATGAAGGATGAATACTCCGACTTCTTGCTTTATACAATTTTAGTTCACTATTTAAAATTATTATAGAACATCATTTAATGATGGATTTAGAAATTACCTTTGATAATATTTTGCTTTTTACTTGACAACTCTTATCTGGACTTGTCAGTTAGATACAGTACTGACATTGTCAGCTGAAGCTCTAACAGCTAGGCATAGAAAAGTCACTACCTGTGCTGAGATATATTTTTTTTTCGTAAAGGCTACCAACTTTATTGTAAGGTGTTCATTTTTTAGTTTTTATCCATATTTTTTATGCATTTCTTACAGATTCTGTTTCTGTTGAAGTAGACAAAAATGACTTACTGGGTCCCCACAAGGATATAGAGAATAACTCTGAGGTATTACTCATATTGAAGAATGTTAATTTATTGTACTATCAACACACACCACCCCAGCCAATGTCTTTGGTCATCCATTGTCTTCTGAAAATTGTTTGCCCATTTAACTGTATGTCACAAGTGAATAAACCAATCAACAATATGAACAGTATATCAGAGCCTTGTTAGTAAAAATGTTTTATTAATCTCACTGGATATTTCAAGTGACACAATACAGTAGTTTATCATGAAACAACTATCCATACAGCTCTTGAACTCTATGTGAAATGGTCATAACAACTACTTTGGTGGAATTTCATGGTTCAATGTAAAGCAAACTGATGAAAATCTTGGATTTGTGATTTATTTTCTGATATTCTTGCGGTATTAGTTTAACTTCAGTCCACAAATTTGCATGTCATGCCTTAGTTTGGGGCACATAACTACACATTCCCCATCACAGATACATGTTATACATCGATAGCTCTAATCTATATTACTGTTTGAAGTTTTATAATTCAAAATATTAGTTGTTTAGTTTATAATGTGTATGTATTTACATGTTGTAAGATAATATAAATATATTATAGATTTCAAAGATGTTTGCCGGTGCTCAGGGGAAATAAGCTAAGCTTCAGTACCCAAATGGCTATTGTATCATGTTAAACTAAATTGCTTAAACATGACTGGCTTTAATATTTTATTAGCGGGAACCAAAACAACAATTGGAAAATGGTTTTGAATGTGTTTACATGTGAAATTTAAGACTTTTTATTTTAAAAATGACCTGCATTAATTTATTTTACAAAAAATAAATAACTAAACAGAAGTCTGAATCAGTTAATGCAACCGACAGATGTAAACTTTGCAATGAGCACAGCATTGCAGACAAAAATGAACCTGTCAAGGAAGTTGCAATTCAAGCGAATAATTTCGAAAGAACTTCCAGTCACCTTCCTGCTAGGCAAAGATACATCCCCATTAAATTCAGGTATATTAATTGTTAGAAATAATTGATTAATATGCTGGCCAAGAAGTTTCTCAATAAATTGAATACGAATTTCCTTTTCTTGATTAGCTTCTAATAGATTGTTAAGACATAGACTTAAGGTATATATTTATAACTTTGTCTGTACAAAGTAGTACACTGAAGTACTTGTAGTGTATATATTTATAGAAATTGTGAAAATGGCACTAAAACTGTAAATTTATCAACTGTTATCAATTATTGGTAGTGACTATCGTATATTTGCTGGAGGAGTTACAGTAGAAGGAAAAGATGAAGAAGAGGAAGAAGACATCACTTTTGACCCTGAAAAAAAAATGGAAAAAAGTCAGCTAAATCATCATCCAGAGGCAGAGGTAATAATGCTTAGGATATGAAATTGTGTTTGTACCAAGTAGTGATATGTTTATAGACTTGAAAGTAAAATTCTTTAATAAAAGTTTAATGTTAGTAAAATGTGTTACATGTAGTTAAATTAATACAAATAAGTTTCTTTTGCATAAACATATTTCTTCTTAATTTTAACAATTCAGGACAAAACATTTCAAACTGGCTTGGGACATTCTAATCTATTTTAATAATTTTTTTCAACAACTTTTCAGGACGCCCAAGGAAACATCCTTTATCAACTGAAGGTAAGAATTCATGCACACAGTTTACAAATTGTCTGAATCTTTGTTTTGAAGGGCGGTTTTCTTAGTTTTCTTCTGATGACCTATTTATTGTGTTTATTTTAACTGGTGAAAGGATTAAAACACAAAGTATTGTATTAAAGTTAAAGAAATGTCAATGTTACTATTAACCCACAGAAACTCCAGTGGATGGACATGGAGTTAAAAACACCATTATCAAAGTCTCATTAGGATATAAATGTGGAACTTGTGGACGAATCTTCGCATTACGAAGTAAGGAAATAACTGAATTAATGATCAATGAAATTAAATTTTTAGTTAACTTTTAGCAAACGTTGTCACATTCAGAATTAAAGCTTAAGATGTGTCTAATAACTGATTTTCTCTACAATTTTTAAGCCAATGCCAAAACACACATGATCACTCATACTGATATTCGGCCGTTCCCATGTGACTTTGAAGGGTGTGGAAAACACTTACGAACAAAGGAAAGTCTTCGACGCCACCAACTATGTCATTTAGGTACACAGACTTTAAGAATGGCTGTAACAAATCTAGGTTTTTAAAAACACTGAGTTGCATAAGAAATACACAGTTTTAATGAAAAACAAAAATTTTGATAATTATTATAGATGAAAGATTTTGACAAAGAATAAACCCTCCAGCCTCCATTTCTGTGTTTGAAAATATATCTGCCTTAAGTAAATATTTGACCATATCTACCTGAGGTTTTCTTTTGCCTGGCCTCACCTTCATAAGAATCTATCTCAGGCTCTATTTATTAGCTCTTAAATTCATGCTTATTATTTATTACTTTATTACCTGATTTATTTAATGCATAAAAATTCTTTAAAAAATCATCTTTCAGGAATAAAAATGTTTGATTGTAAAGAATGCCAGAAGAAATTCAGCTGCAATGCCAGCCTCCAAGAGCATATGGCATGTCATACTGGCGCCAAACCTTTGTCCTGCCACATTTGTAATCGTAAATTTAGACAAAAGGCAGTCCTCAATCGACATGTGATAACGCACTCATCTGATAAACCTTTTGCATGTGAAGTTTGTGGAAAGAAATTTTCCATGAAAGTGTATGTGCAGTCTCACATGAAAACTCATACAGGTGTGAATATGTTATGTTTTTGAAGTTGTATAATTTCCTGGGGAACATTTGGGGTAAAACATTTACAAAAATTGGGTTAAAAATGTCATTTGAAGTTCTGAAGTAGAGAGGTCATTGTAAGCACATGAATATAAATAGATATAAGGATGCCTTCTTTAAAGTTCAGAACGATGTCAAATAAAAAGATTTAGTGACTTGGTGAAGATTTGGCTTACCAAAGTGCAGTTTAATCTGTCTCAAAGCTGAGCATCAATATATTAACCACCAGAATGCCTTTAAAAGTGTGTAGCTTTAATTATACCCTATTTGAACAAGTTTTTTTATACAGTAACTTTTTACTTCAGGTGAACGACCATTCCTGTGTGATACTTGTAACAAAACATTTGCTCATGCTTCTGATCTCAATCGTCATAAAATCATTCATACAGGTATAAAAAAGCCATTATAATTTTCTTCCACAGAATGCATCTGTTGATTAAATGACAAAATGTGTTAATCTTTTTTTTCTCGAAATTTTAATTAAATATTCACCATCTCAAAATAAGCAATTGAAATTGAAAAAAAAACTTTGGAATAATAACTTAGGCTATTTAAATAATCAAGATGAAATTTTATTGATTTGGTTTTTGGGGCTGTCCATAAATGACATCACGTGGGGGGTTCATTCACACATTTGTGATGATGTGAGATGAGGGGGAGGGGGGGTGTTTAAGAACTGTGACATCACATTAAAATGCACAACTTTAAGTAAAAGTTTCACTTCAATTTTTGACTGCTTACAATTTATTTAATGACGTTTTACATGGCTTCACACGTGTTACAATATTAGAATGTAGCCTTACACTAAATACATACTGAAATGGAAAAAAAAGTGATTTAAAACATGCTATTTTCCAATAGAAAATACGACTTGTATGGGGGGGGGGCAAAGTTTGTGACGTCATATTTGAGGTGGTCTAACTTTTTGTGACGAGGAGGGAGAGGGGGGGGGGAATGAAAAATCGTCCAAAATCGCGTTAGGTCATTTATGAATGGTCCCTTTAGTAAGTTTTATGTTTTCCTCCCCAGGCCTGAAACCTTATGCTTGCTCAATGTGTCCCCATGCGCTACAGCGATGCCTCAAGTCGTAGGCGCCATGAGCGTGAACATCAGAGCAAGCAAGAATTTTTGTGTCTGATTTGTAACCAAAATTTTACTAGAGCCGGACTTCTACGAAGCCACATAGTTAAGGACCACAATTCTGAAGGCTTGTATGAGGTTCATGCTGTTGAAAAGGTCAGAAATTTACCACAAAAGCAAAATATGTGCTCTACAATAGGGTTTAATAATATCCATTATCATTTCCAATAATTTTATGGCATTAATTTTAGGATCAGTTTTATATGAATTTCAGTTTTTTTTCTCCTTGGGACAAAAATGTTAACACAATTAATTTCCAAGTTTTTTTCACCATTTGAACTTCAACATATTTCTATGGACATTGAAATTGACAATTTTAATTAAGTTATTTTTTTTTAACAAACTACATCAAAGTATAGGAAAAGATTTCTCTAATGTGTCTTTACTCCTGTCTCAGAACTCTTGGAATGGTAAGAGAAATGAATTAACATCAGTGGTTCAAGATAATATAACCACAAATGAGACTCAGTGTGGATTAACCCAAGAATCTATAGCACATGTTTTAGTAACATCAACTGACCTATCAACTCAGGTTTGTTTAGCACTGTTTATATTTATATGGCTGTAATCTGAAGTTTTGGGTGGTGGTGGTCAAAAAATGTTTGTGATAATGTCAGTAAAACTAATAATTTTCTAGGAATGTAACTAATTCCTCATAAATATTTTTCGTTATTTACATTATGAAATATTTTCTATTTTTGCAAATGAATTTTTGTCAACAAACCTCAAGATTTTCTTTTCTTACAACAGACGGCAAGTGCCACCCAAGAAACTGTTTATATCTCTGCACTTAAAAGCCACTCCAATAATTTACCTCATGAGACCTCAGGTGTACAAGAGCTCACAAAACTTCAGCCCAGGTGCACATATACCATTGTAGGCCAAGATGAAGGTGGTCAGATATATGAGCTCCAATTAGAGAACAGCACTAACTTGCCCTTTGAGTCCTTAGAGACTCAAGTTGGAATAGCAAGTGGGCTTGGAACCAATGATACATCACTTACACTCATTAAGCAGGAAAATGATACATTTACTATCCTTCAGCAATCTTGCATTGAAGAAAGCAGTCCAGTCCATGTTCAGCCACAGTCAAAGATGGCTGGAAACATACAGTGGCAAACTGAAAATCAGCCACTGCAGCAGACCTTGACGAAATGTTGACCTGTCTCTTGTAGAAAGTACTAAAACCATGGAGGTTAATTCATCTGTTAAACAGGAGCAAGATATAAGATACTTAGAATTGAACCTTACTTCTAACTTGAAAAATAGAGATATTGCTTATTTGTTACCTGAGCAATTGCAAGAAGAGGATAAGGGCTCAGTGGTTTATCCTCAGTTAGTAAGCAGCCAAGTAAATGACAGTCCAAAAGAATTGGTTGTGCTGCCTGTGATGGATGTTACAGAAACAAAATCTCAGATGCCCGACTATGTGTACGAGCCAGACTTAAACAGTCAAGACTACTACAACTGGTTGTCAAGCTTCACAGAAGATTGTAAAACTCTTCACATGCCGCTAGACAAGGGCATTTTTCAGAAAATAAGCCATGTCCAGAAAACACTTTCAGACTTCATGGCACAACCCACTGGAGTTATCACAGATAAAAACAACTTTAAAGTTCTCATGAGTATCACGGGGGACCTATCTGATATCATAGGCACTCATTTATCTTATATGTACCAAAATCTTACATGATTTACTAAAAATTAAACAATCCACACAAAGTTGTGTGGAAAGTGAGAATATCTCTTTTCATAATGAAGCAGATGAAGAGCAGGATGGAGACATTTTGGGCCAAATGGCACCTACCTTCATTTCCATTCCAAAGTTACGAGTTGCAAGCTGACAGTGTTCATTCTTAAACCAGGACATGAGTGTTATTTCAAAAATGAAAATTTTGAGTGTTTAATGTTTAAAATTTCCATTTGTATGTCATCAGACTGATAGAACATAAATATAAAACCAAAAGATAACTTGATTTTTATATTTTTTCCCCATAAGACAGTTTTTTCTGGATGACATTTAAAACAATGTTCATGGGATTTAGGATTAGGGTAATTTCTTAAATGTATCAGTTGCAGTTGAGATTTTTAGTACCTTTATAGTACATTTATTACGTAAATCTTTGAATATTCATTAAATTATTTTATAGCACAAGTGTGAACTATAGCTTGTGGTATAATTTTTAGTATAGCACAAATTTTCAATGATTGTCATTAAAACAAATTAAATCTATTTATTTAAAACCTTTTCAGTGTAATAAAATGTCAGTTTAAAGGATCAAAGTAAATTTAACTTATGTAGTGTAATGGAGAGATATTCAATAATATGGAAGGGATAATTTTTGTGTGTGCCTATTTCAAGGCAATGATTAATAGATAGTGTAGTAATTCTCATCTATATTATTGGATACTGTTTTACAAAAATGTTATAGATGAAAAATGGCATCGACATAACCAATGATCGAGTTAAAACGAAAACCAATATGGCGGCAAAATATTAACATGTGCTTGAAATTTCTTTATGTACATGATTAATTAGTTAGCGTTAATTAGTGATGGGATGAGTAATCGGAATCGTATCGGAACCCTAATATTTCTTCACTCTTTCCTAAGGTTGTAATGACCGTTCGTTTTTAAGGACCGTTTAAAAATTAAATATAACCATGACCATGGTTCCAGCTCAGGAAAACGGGAAAAAGTCGGGAATTCTTAAAAATAAATTCTCGGCCTTGAAAGTCGGGAAAAGTTATGACTAATCGGGAATTTATATATATATAATATATATATATTTATGCCGAAGTAAAGGACTTTGATTACGTCTCTGTCATGTTTCGATTCCATTTAATGAAAAATAAGTTACCAGTTTATAATTGTCTGCGCATGCGCTAAAAGGTCAAAGTTTACGCTTCACCGTGTCACAGCCGCTCGCGTTGCCGTCGTATCAGCGAATTTAAAATACAAATAAACAAATCAATATGGTTATTTTAAGTTTAATGCTTTTGACGTGCAGGATATCTGTTACAATCAGAATATTCTCGAATTTCCTCAGTCAATCAAACTTGTAATATAAATAAAACTATTGTGGCCTTGACCGTTGATCACAGCACGCTGTGGCCTGTGTGTACTCAGAGTGTACTGTGCTAGACCTCGGCCGGCAAATAAGTCTAAGCGAATTTTTTAAAAAATCATTCCTTATCAGAAATGATTTCATTTCATTGTCACGGGCGTGTTAGTCACAGTCATGTATCTTACTGGTAACAAAGCCACAACAAACTTTTAAAAGAATAATAATTTTTTTATTTGATTAAATAAACACCACCGTCGAATGTCGATTATTCTCGATACAAACCTTTATTTTCATTTCTAAAGATATTCGTTTATATTAAAAAATAAAATGATTAATACATCAAAAAATGAATTAAGTTTAATAATAATATAACATGCACTGCGAAATAGCGACCTTTAACGCGATTGTCCAGTACCTCGGGTGAATACATACTCCATGGATACACGTCGAACTAATAATTCACACACGCAAAACATCCGGTAATTGTTATTGAAATCTCGTAGAATCACACAATAGCCGGAAGTCTCGAAGAAAAGCGAGATGTCAACACTGTTTTGAACTAAAAATGCCAGAACTCATTGCTAGGCCAACCGACGAGGATCGAGCTAACCAAGTTAAGTTGCAAATTTGGCCCTCTTTTGTGCTCGAGGTACTAGGTTTCGGCGACTTAGAAAAATCGAATTAGCCGATGAAAAATGCTAAGACAAAGAGAGAATTTGGCGGTTCCAATAAAAAACGTCGAGTTAGTGGGGTGGTCGAGCTAACCGAGCTCGAGGTAAGTGGGTTCGACTGTAATACTATTATGCAATTTTCCTAAAGTGTACTAAATTGCGTAAATTTATCTTCCATCAGTGTTAAGATTTCTAAGTGGTTGGAAAGATGTTTTTAATAGAAATTATGTACATATGGCAAAAATCACATTGTTAATTCTCAACTGTATAAGTATTATCTTATTAATTAAAAATAAATTTATTTAATGTAATGAAATTGTCAGAGTTAGTACTTATAGTAGGGATTCTTAGAAAGTGCTCTACCTCAACCAAGTGACTTTAGGTTTAGATAGCAAGTATATGAATTACTGCCACTATTGTTTCGTGGTTTATTTCCAGTGTTACGAGAAAATTACATTACATATTACAATAATAAGTTAAAGAAATGACAAAAGTAGTTTTTCAATTAGTATGGTTTATTAAAAAAAATACAAGTGATCACAGTTTCAGCTCTACTTCAACAGTATGTGTCAAATACCATTACTATTACAGGAATGAACATGTACTTTTTTTTAATGGCTTCAATTTCTATTATTCACAAACATCATTTTTATTATATTAAATTTAAATATTAAGCTTATGACAATATATAGTAAGTTAAAATCCAAGGAATCTAACATTTTAATAAAAAGATAAAGATTAAAAGAATATTATGCTATATAGAATTTTCCACCATGGAAATCTCCAAAATAGCCCTTCCCTGCACACTTCTTACTTCTTATATAAAGTGTGCATAATAATAATACAAACTCTCATCTCTGAGTCTGAGGCAATCAGCCCAAAGTTTTACCTTGCCTGTCACCATTAATGTTAGGTATGATGTTTCTAAAACTACAAAAGTGAAGCCAAGCATAACTAAGAACTAATGACACCGTACATTAGGTTCAACTACAATGGCCTTATAGATGTAGCCTGAGTAACTGATGTTTATTTAAAGTTTACAGAAATCATGGTAGTCTATTCCCGAAATCCACACACATCATGCTAGAAGTGAATCTCTTTATACTTTATGTTTATCTGTGAATAACAAACAAATAAAATGAAATCAATGGGTAGAGGCAAGTGTTGAATCATTTGAACACGATCAACGATCTCTACATCATTACAATATAGGAGATGACTAATACAACACACATCAGTAACAAATGGTGGATAGAAAAGAATTGTTTTAATAAGAAAAAAATTAATTTGAATATACACATTTGTGGACCATAATATATGTATTTATTCTATTGACTGCAATGTGTAAAAATGCATTAGACTAAAATAGTTTCAAGAATATTTTAAGCATGTACCTTGAAGACAAAGAGAGATTCCTTTTGTCCCAACATAATGTGACAGTAAAACATCTGCAACCTCACACTTGCATTTGCCTCTTGTCAGTTTTATTAATGCAGATACAGTGAAACCTTGCTAATCGATAGTTTGACACCATTATATAATATTATGTTGCACTGATTCCAGGTTGTAAAATAATAAGTGTTAAATTTTAATTTCTTTTTTTAAAAAAATTATTAAATTATTAAAATTTCACAAAGAAATTATATTCTATATTTCAATGCTATTGCTAAAAAGTTTGATGATATTTTAATAATAGCAATTGTGTTGAATGAGAATATATATCTTTTAATGACTACCCCACCCCACTCTCCCCCACATACTTAATTTTGTGAATGATGTTTTGAAATTTCATTATCTCTTAATTGATGGAGTTGGGGAGGTGGGTTTCTCCCCAAATGTACCAGTAGTAAGTTACTCAAGGAAAATTGTGTTATTTATTATTAGCCTGATGAACGAGTTAAGTTTTCCCGGTTACCAGGTTCAATAAGATGTGCAAAGATCTCAAGTTCAAGCTTGTAGATGAAGTAGAATAAAGGTAATTAAAACAATCCACTATTCACTATTTTTAATTTTGTAATGACAAAATAGAGAATATCACTCACACATTTTATGATTTATGGGTATTAAAAAAAACAACCCCAAATAAAACATTCTGAAAGAACTTTTGTAATTTGTCAAGATTTTAAGAGATTTCAGTAAAACAAAGTAATTAGATAACTTTCAAGTTTAGCGATTACTTGCAATGCTATTTTATTGCACATATTTTGAGGTAAATTTTTAAAATTTTACCAAGAAATTTATTAACCAAAATTCACTCAGAGACTCAATCAAGCACCTAAAGACCTATTGTTTTTAAACAACACTCAAGTCAAACTAAAAAAATAAATAATTCTACACTGCATTTTAGGAGTTTGAAAAAATTAAAAAACTTTCTTACAAAATACAAATTAATGTATGTATTACTGAATATGTTACATGTACTGTTATTAAAAAAAAACTGCAATGGAAGAGTGAAAATAATTTACCAGTAGAATAAATTGATCTGGTAAATGGTAACAAAGTTATTTATACACCTAGTGCAGGAACAAGGGATGGTATATATCATAGTCAATCCACATTATTCTTTAAATGTATCTTAAAATATGAGCTCGTAACAATTTAATAAATTATTTCAATAAAAATGCTTAATATACAAAGTAATATAATATGCATTTTAAGTTATTCCAAGTGCCAAAAATATGTTTTCAGTACACATTAATTTGTCTATATTTTATACTGGAAATGGTCATAGCTAATAACTGTTCCCTTTAATATTTGAAAACCTATGCCTTAAAAACGTGTGGCTTTTTAATTTAATCTAGTTCAAGTAGGACTGAAGACATAGAAATAGAAAACAAAACCTACTACAATAAAATAAAAATATCTACTAAAATAAAATTAGTCACGTAAATTTCTATGGCTGCACCAAAACAGATTTTGACCATAAATCATAAAGCTGTACAATTTAATAACATAAAATATGTAGAGCAGTAACAAAAAATAATTTTAAAAAATTAACTCAGCAGCTGCAACAGGAATAAGTAGCTGCAAAATGTTTACTGAAAAATGAATATGTATCAGATAAAGAGGGCAACAGATGCTATAAATTAAATTATTCTATAATTATAGTTTCACATGTTTGGATGTGAACTTTTAAAAGAAACATTTGATACAAAGAGTAATCTCAATACATATTCATTGATTTAAAGATGACATTACAATCATTGTCTAAATAAATGTTATCTGGCATGATCAGCAGTGTTGTTGTTTGAGTTAGGTGCGTGATCATCTATGATATCTAAATGGCACAGAGGGCATTTCTCTTGGATTGACAGCCATTTCTGGAGGCATCCCTTATGGAAGACATGAGAGCATTGAATGACCACAGCCTCTGACATTTCTTGGTAACATATAGGACAAATGTCATTGTTTTCATCCAGCTGCTCTTGACTGGCTGCCTGGAGCCTATTTACCTTATGCCAAGCAGACTGACGCAACCGATAAGTTGCTACACCTTTCAAAGCTGTTTGGTAGATATTGCAGTATAAATGGATAACCATCATAACTAATCTTATGACACCGCCAGATTCGAAAATGAAAATGTAGGCCCCATTGAGGAAAAGAAAAATTCCACAAGTAAATTCTAAGCACCCAAATACAGCTTTAATATAAAACAGCAAGTCATCAATGTTATCATGCACATAATTTGTATGAGTCTGCAACATATTTGCAGTATAAACAGCTAAAGTACTTAAAGATTTTATGATCAACTCCAAGCTAAAAGCAGATATAGCTAACAGCCAGGAAACACGGAAGGGAAATTGCCAAAGACGGACTACTACAACAAACGGAAATGAGAAAAATATTAAATAAGGCAGCATTGGCCTGATGTGTTTCTTCAAGACAACATCATCTGTGCTGGCTTTGAAAAGCAAGTCTGCTGCAACGGTTTGTACAAAGTGTTGATTTGCCACCAACAAAAGAACACAGTTCTGAAATAGCAACTGAAGCCTTATATCTGTTGTAATACTGGTGATTCCAGTCTGCATGGCCAGTAGAACGAAGAGAAATCCAGACACAGCAGGCTGGAGGCTCTCTTCTTCATCATAGGCTCCTATTATGCTGTAGATAACCCTAAGGCACCATCCACTTATGATACTTACAATGCTAGCCATACTCATGACAGAAAGAATAGTTTCACACATAGCATGTAGCACTTCAAAAGACAAGAGCTTGCAAACATTTAAAACTTCTGACCAGCTCAAAGTGTTAAAATCAGGGGTATCAGCTAAAGTTTTGGATATTAAAATTTGATAAACAAATTTAGTAAAAAAGAATAGTCGAAGAAGCCAAGATAAATTAGCTTTCTCCATTAAATGTAACATGAGACCATCAAATCCCATTTCCCTGACACGAACTTTGACATCTCTTAGAGCAGGAATAACTATCCCTACAATAGTTAGTAAGACAAAAAATGAATGAATCATTAGAAGTATTCCTGGTAGAACAAGTGCTACTTTTGGTGAAAGTTTGTATAAGATGTCATCATCTCTAAAAAATGAATGCAGGAAAATTGGCATAGTAAATGACATAAAGAGAACAACATCTGTAGGATATCTAGCAAATTTGATTAGAGCTTTACTCCTGTATAATGTGCCCACGATACATATCTGATCAAATGCTAGGACAATAAAAAGCTGAGTAATGATGTTAATTATCAGTGACGGTGATTGTAGTTTATAAACAGAGTATTCATATTCTGCTTCTTCATAGCTACCATTAATTTTTTCAAATTCAGGGGAAAGTGTCTCATGTTTTAATCCAGAGACTAAGCGATCATTACAATGATATGAAAAAATCAGCAATCCAAAACCAAGGCAGCATCCATAGACTTCAAGCAGTGATTCAATAGGACTGCAAATCAATATCAGCGAGGACACAGTAACTGAAATAGGAAAAATTGCTCAGTGAAATAAAAAATGATAAAAATCTATGATGGAGATGGGGTTCATGTTCAATATTAAAAAATGATATAACTTATAACATACTTTGGAAATTCATAACTTAAAAACTACTGAAAGCAAAAAGGTTAGAGTTAGAAAGCGATTATTGTTTCATTTTTATTTTAAAATTTTAACTTTCCATAATTAAATATTTTGTAAAAGACCTGGAATTTTCTTTTAAGAACTGTTTGAAAGAAATATTGAATTATTACAGTTACAGAGGTTACTGTTTTATTTTTAATTTCAAAAGGAGTACTAAAATTTAATTTACTTATCAAATAAGTAATGCATCCATTTATTTCTGAGCAACATTCAGTCATATTATGTGATAATATAATGTCCATAATGTGGAAGGAACAAATCTCGAGGAGGTGGATAGCTTCACATACCTTGGAAGCATCATTGACACACAAGGAGGGACAGAAGCCGATGTAAGAATGAGAATTGGCAAAGCAAGAATAGCATTTAAACAGCTAAAAAAAGTTTGGAACTGCAACAACTTGACTATCCATACCAAGATCAGGATATTCAACACCACAGTAAAGCCTGTCTTGCTGTATGGAGCAGAAACATGGCACATAACAGCAGCTATTTCAAAAAAGCTTCAAGCTTTTATAAACACATGTCTCCGAACAATTCTCAGAATCCGCTGACCCAATGTCATCACCAACGAGAACCTCTGGCAACGCACACAACTAGAGCCAGTGGAAGAGCTAATACGCCAGCGCAGATGGACATGGATTGGCCACAATTTCAGAAAGCCTACATCCAGTATTGTGAGACAAGGCCTCACATGGAACCCCCAAGGCAAGAGAAAAAGAGGTCGTCCCAAAATGACCTGGAGAAGGGAACTGGAGGCAGACACCAAAACGAGCGGGCACAGCTGGGGGCAGATAGAGAGATTGGCGCAGGACCAGGATTCCTGGAGAGCCTTTGTTCATGGCCTATGCCCCAGATGGGACGAAGGGCGATGATGTTGATAATGTCCTTATATACTCGTTCTGTGGCCCATTCGTTCATAAGCCGACCCCCACTCTTTTGGAAGAGAATAGTATTAAAAGTGTGTAACTATAACTTTAATATGACTAAAAACGTGAGGCGGGCGCTTATGAGGTTATACATATGCAGTTCACTCATTCTCTCACTTATAGATCTCTCTTTTGCCTTCTAAAGTATGAATCTTTAATTATTTTTTTTACCAAACACCTAACTTTGTGTTGTATTTCTAAATTAGAATGGGATTTTGAAGCACCCTCCCCACGTTTTTAGTCATATTAAATTAAAGTAGGCCTACTTGAACTTATAAGTTTTAAATTATTTTCTTCCTTTTAGTCCACTTATAAAAACCTGTTTTTTAAAAACCCTTTTTTACCTCTATTTATTTTATTCTTTTTAGTCCACTTATAAAAAAAACCACTACACTAATTCATATTAAGACTGCTTTCTAATTCAATGTTCTCCACTGACTGAACTTCCCTTTTAAAAATCTTTTTTTACCCCTATTTATTTTACCAAACACCTCATAAGCGCCCGCCCAACGTTTTAATACCACGGGGATGAGGTTACGGCGGGTGAACTCTGTTTTTCACGTGAATGTGAAATGTAGCAGACGGATACTGATGCTATATAGAGATAAACTAAAAATTTCAATAATTTAATTACGGTACATTCCATCGATCTGAAATTTTGATACAATGCATTTTCATCCAAGATCTATCTGTGGTAAAATTTTGAGATCTTTTGGACCATCAGAAGTGGTTTAATTTTACGTTGGCAAATTTGAAAAATTGCGGACAGACAGACACGAAAGCAAGTTAATAAAAACGTGGTAAAATAGCTTTAGATTCGATAATCTTGGTGTATTCGTTATTGATCGTAATTAATTTTTTATTATCTTAATTTTAGAGATGCTATTTTAACACATTTTGCATTATTTAAGACAGTGGTAAGCAATGTTCGTATTAACGATATTATTTTAGGCAGGGTAACTTCTAGCCTCAATATCTTAATAACTTGAATAAATGAATTCGTCTTCAATGCAATATATTTTTTTAACCCCGTGGGGTTTAAAAAAATATTCCTTGCTTGACAATGACATGTGAGATATTTTGAAAATAATTTGAAGGTAAAATTTCAAAGTCCAGACTATTAGCTGTTTTACGAAAATCATGTCTGTTTTCTAAATTCAATATATTTTCCAAAAACTCGCACAAATTTCTACAGTAATCTTTCTTCTCAACTGTTTTTCTTCACAGCATGGATTCATATTCGATTCGCTCACCGCTCACCAAAAATTTTCTTTCTTGTTTTTTGATTAGAAGATTTGATTAAAAGAATGAGGTCTCCGCATAAAGTTTTATTAAATGTCAAAGCATGCTTTAAGTAGTCCATAGTTTCCCCGTGAGAAGCCTCGGCTAAACATTTTTGTAACACTATACGTTTGTAAATAATTTCGGGCATCTTTGACATAAATTAGAAAATAAAAAGATTTCATTGTGACTAGGAAAGTTCCTGCGTCTGTTCGTGTGTTGAGCTTTTTGTCTGCATCTATTAATTCCTCTACAGTTTTAAAAATAACCTCAAAATGGCTCCATGGGATTTCACTATTTCATATCCTGAAGTCTTTTTAATGCCTTGCTTGTAGAAGCAATTAGATATTCCAAACGGTGTATGGACATGGAAAAGAATGCACAACAACATTCTAGTGTACTAAAATAGAGATATTGTTTCAGTTGAAGTATCATGCAAACAAAGTAGCTTTTTGAGCGAGATTTTAATAGACTTTTAATTTATTATGTCTTTCTTGAACTCCTGTATACTTTCACGACACGAAGAAATATTAAAACACGTTTAGCCTCTGCAGTCCATTATATTAAGATCATCATTTATTAAAAATCATTACAGAAATGTCAAAAGCAGATTCAATTGGCTTTAATGAAATCTTTGAAAGATTCTACAAGGTCTTCTTTTTGATGTTCAATCTTTCCATATCACACAACAGGACTTGTTTGATCCTTATGTGAAATATATGAAAGCTATCGAATACAATGGAACATTTTTATGTATCTTGTTCCTGAAAAAATATTATTTTTTGCTAACTGTATCGCATAAAATTGCTATGAGCTCAGTTTCATTTTTAAGATGACATGTTTTTTAACCCTTTTTCAAACGATGTTCTTGGAGCGCTCAGTCGTACTTGGCAAGCAAATGCATCGGTTCCAGAAAATTGCCTTTATTTGCTCTCTCTGTTACCGCAAAAAGCCACATTCAATTTTACCATGATTTAATAATGTCAAGCATTCTAGCAAGAATGCCACTTTGTTTTATTTTCTTTTACAAATTCTTGTTGTTCTTTATTAATATTCTATTCTATGTTATCCGATTTCTGATTCTTTCTAATTTCAAAAAACTTTGGTAATATTGAGCACTTGTTCATGAATTGCTACTTTTGAATTTATGTGTGCCAAGTTTTAATTCCATTAGATAAGCAATTTTATTCATTATTTTATTTGTTCCACAAAATAAAGACATTAAAATAACGATGCTTTGAAAGAATAAACCATATAAGTACGTCAACAATTTTGTTCCAGTAGTTTACCTACATTTAAATCAATTATATGTACCAGTACATAATTGTCATGTTCGTACACTACTTCAGCCACTATGTTTTTCAGCTCAGTAGCATTAGTATCAGAAGTCTTTAGATTAATAGGAGGATAGGAGTTTAAATTTAAGTTTGGTATTTAAAACGTTTACTTATTTTATTACAGTTTCTTCATTAAAAAATAGTTATCTTGGCTTCTCTTTTATCTTATTAAACTTGATTATAATGTTATTTATCTTTAGAAGCTAATTAACAACGAGGAATTTGCAGCCCCCCCCCCACCCCCCAACAATGTGCCGCTCAGAGAATTCAATTGGCTCATGTTTCGAATAGACAGGGTACAGTAAGATTTGCTATTACAAAAGGAGCAGCTGTCTAATCAATTAAGTTGGTTCCACATCAGGCTCTGGTTTTTCAAAAGCTCGTACATTAAAATTCGTTTTTGAAAACAAAATTTGTAAATGAATTTATAAAAACATTCCCAAAAATAAATAAAATGATTAAATAATGTAAGTGCAGATGTTTAATAATATTTTATAGCTTCTGGTAGAGCAGTTGAATCTTGTTTAATGTAGAAAAGGACCTTGATGATCTACAATAAAAACACCGATATTCAATGTACATGCAGAAATCACCTATGACCCGCTCGTAAGCCGACCTCCCACCCTTTTATCCTAGATTTTGTCCAAAAAAGGTCGGCTTTAGAACGAGTATATACAGTAATTATCTCTTTTCACTTAGACCTAATCTAGTAAAAATTTTTAAAAAAAAAGCTATTATTAATAGGCCCATGACGGAAAAGTTAACCACAGCTTAATCGCTTGGACCTGGTACACTTATTTTGTGGTGAACATAGCACCTCTCTAGGATTGTAGTAAAAATCATCAATGAACTGCGGATGTCCCCTTTCACACGTCATTTCAATGATTTTCAACAGATATATTAATTTTTGTGTGTGAAAATATTAAATATTAATTTTGTACGTATTCCTTAATAAAATATGAATCAATTATTATTATATTACTATTAGTAGGCCTAGGCTAATTAGTAATTAAAATTAGCATTAGCTTAAGCATTCGTACTAGTATTTGGCATAAAATGTCTATTTAAATGAATTAAATTAAGGATGTTGCTAGTGTTACGACTAGTCCTAACATTAGTCAGTACGCTATTGCTCCAACTAGTCGTAACTTTAGCTGTTAATGATTAATTGAAATTTATGGTGTCATAAGTAACATTTATTAAAATACTTGTCGAAAATCGAAATAACACTGGAATGTCTTCTTTATATGGCATCTTTTAACCAACAACGCAAACAGACAAATGTATTGACATTATAAGTTTCAAGTGATGAGCGGGTCTTATTGACATTATAACCAGCCAAGCTGAACAATCGTTCACATAGCTTTAGATTGTCTCAGCTGAAGTTTCCGATGCGGCAGTCGATGTTTGGTTTGCAGGTAATATGTAAGCGAAGTGTTAGAACCATGGTAGCAATGTTCCCTTTAAGCAGCGCGGCTGCGCAGATATTTGACAGACGCCACGCAGGAGTTTAGAACCATGCGCAGAAAATTTTGTAAAATATTGCACAAAAAATGGACGTTGTACAACTTTGCACAGAAGTTTGTTTTTTTACTTTGCACACGGACCAATGAAGCTTAGACTTAGAGGGAACATTGCTTGGTAGGAAAACGATTTCTCTCAATGGACACAATAACCTTTCTTAACATTTTAATGTATTAGCTAATGCAAGATTTAATAATGCATTTAATAATTTAAAAACGTAAGTTCTCACTAGAATATTAAATTTTGCTGTGAAATCATATACGTGTAAAAACTGCAGGATTACCATGGTGCTACCTTTTAAAATTCATTCATCGGCTTACCCAGCAATCATGAAATTTGATTATGAGAACTAATGTTTAGTATTTATTAGCAAAAAAGGCTAAAGCAAAGAGAACGGTGCACTGAACTATTTACATTGTTATGGCAGAGCGCGTACTTCCGGGAATGAAATGTTGTATTTTTACACTTGAGAAGGGAATAAGTGCAATTATTTTTTTATCCATAAACGTAATTAAGTTTGTAGTTTTAGCGTGTGGGTTAGGTTTAGTTGGGGGCCATCCATATATTACGTACGCAAGGAAGGAGGTCTTAAATTTACGGCACTTTGCGTATGCGTGCGCACGGAAGGGGGGGGGTCTCGACTGAATGTGTACGTACGCACAACAAATTTAATTTGCATAATACTAAGCATAGTAACGTAAACCGCTCTGGCTGCAAACGGCATTCGAGACCGACTGAGTCAAGACTGATATGCAATAATGTTATATAATTTATTGCAAACGAAATTGTGAACTTTTAATTGCTTGGAAGTAATTAACATTTGATTCAGACCGAACGTTTACACATCATTAAAATATATCCGTCGGGTTTATATTTACATTTCTTGAAATTAGATGAAGTTTCTCTTTGGCCCACCGGTGCCTTAGGGGTTATAAACACACAACGGGACGGCGATTTCACGCACCTAGGGGAAAGCGGGGGGAAGGGGGGTGTCTACATATTTGTGACGATGTGTGACTTGTGGGGGGGGGGTGTTAGAGAAATGTGACGTCACATCAAAACGAGCATCTTTAAATAAAAGTTCCACTTAAATATTTTATTTGTTACATGGTGTTTTACATGACTTCACACGTGTTATGATATTAGAATTCAGGCCTACACTAAATAAATACTTAAATGACAAAAAAGTGATTTTAAACATGCTCTTTTTCAAATAAAATACAGCTTTTATAGGGGGGGGGGAGAAAAGCTTTGTGACGTCAGCTTGGAGGGGGTGGTCTAAGTTTTTGTGACGACACTTTACGAGGGGGAGGGGGAATAAATAAACAACCCCGTAAAAACAAAGTTTTTGACTATAAATCCCTTATATATGAGACATAACTAAAAGTATTGATTATGATCAAAAGTGACAAACATTTACAGACTGAAACCGAAATGATCTCCCTTGGCTTTAAAACTAGGTCAAAACTCTAGCAGACGACGACTAAACATTCTAAATAGTGATTTATATAGATAAACTAAAAATGCATTAATTTAATTACGGTACGTTGGATCGATCTGAAATTTTGATACGATGCATTGTTAGGTGAGACGGATCCGTGTGCCAAATTTCAGCTCGATGGCTTCACTGGAAGTGGGTCATTTTCGACTTTTGTTTTTCCGCAGACGAGACGAACGAGCGTCGCGGTCGAGGGATCAACGGGCGAATGACGACGAATGAGACGGTGGTTAATATAAGGGATTTAAAAATCTGCCAAAATCGTGTGACGTCATTTATGGACAGGAAGGGGCTGTCCGTAAATAACATTACGCACCTAGAGGGGGGGAGGGGGTCGACCATTTGTGACGAAGGGGAGGGGTAGTAAAAGAAATGTCACGTCACATCAAAACTCGTAACTTAAAATAAAAGTTGTACTTAAAAATTTGTCTGTTTACAATTTATTTAGCTACGTTTTACATGGGCTTCGTGCATGTTACGATATTAAAGTGCAGCCTTACACTAAATACATACTTAAACTTAAATGACAAAAGTGATTTGAAACATGCTAATTTTCAAATTAAAAAATGTTTTTTTTTGGGGGGGAAGGGGCATTTTTGTAACGTAATATTGGAAAAGAGGAGGGAGGGTCTAACTTTTAGTGAAGACGCGTGTTGTGGGGGGGGGTGTGAAATTCGGCCATAATCGTGGGACATCATTAATGGACGGTCCCAATGCTTTGGACCCCCCCCCCGAAAAAAAATCCGCATTTTAAAATATTTTAGTGCGCATTTTGATGTGCGTCACATTTCTTAAACACCCCCCTCCCCCTCCTCACAAATGCGCGACCCCCTCCCCCACCCCCTTTTTAGGCGTGTGACGTCATTTATGGGCGGCTTCAAAGAGTAAAACCAATATCTTCTGACTCCGGCTTAATTTTTTTTCAAAAGGTGGGGGTGGAGGGTGGGTGAGTGAATTTTTACGTACGCATGGGGGGGGGGTGTCCCAAAAATGCACGGGATGCAACGGGGGGAGGGGGGGGGTACAAAAATACGAATTTTGTGCGTACGTAATATATAGATGGCCCCTTGTCTATTTTTTAAATTAAAATAGAAAGAAACAAATGTAGCAGACAAAAAATACCAATTATCGAGCGCATCGTTCACTTTGCTTTTACCCAAAAAAATTTAAACGGAGTGATTATTCACACAGTGACGCATGCGCATTGGTGTTTTATTGGTTAGTTATACTTATAATGTAAAAAAATGCCAGGAAATCATCAGTATTTGTAAATGAGTGGTTAGGAGGTCGCTATCTGTATTAATTCGATAGGTGTATCGAATCCCTTTGCAGGCGCTTAGTTTAAAAAAAAATTTTTTAAACATTATATTATACTAGTTTATCACCCGTCAAAAATGTCGGAAGTTTTCAGCTGAAATCTATTTATTTTATAAAAATTCACTTTTTTTAGGGCGCATACGGCGCCGACCTTTTCAAAAGCCCAACTAACTTGTCCTTGTTTGATAAATACGAAATATTAGACTTTCTGAAATGTACAGAAAGTATTTTATAATAGGGGTTGTAGGGCGCCTACGGCGCCCCCTTTTTAAATTTTTTAAAAATAATTAATCAGCATCAAATCCTCTTTTTACATTGATCCCTTTTCGAAAATTAAAATACATGTATGAGCGAAAACAATGACGTCATATATTTTTTTACAGCGCATCTTTAATTTGCACACCTTTTGATGCATTGGTGCAGTATTTGGTTTTCCCTGCTTTCTAAAATTAGTAGCATCACGGACAGACATTGCAAATTATATTGTTTAACTAGCGTATCACCCGTCAAAAATGACGGAAGTTTTCAGCTGAAATCTATTTATTTTGAAAAAATGCACTTTTGTTTAGGGCGCCTATGGCGCCCACCTTTTTCAAAAGCCCAACTAACTTGTCCTTGTTTGATAAACACGAAATATTAAACTTTCTGAAATGCACACAAAGTATTTTATAATAGGGGTTGTAGGGCGCCCCCTTTGTTTTTTTATTTTATAATCAACCATCATCAAATCCTCTTTTTACATTGATCCCTTTTCAAAAATTAAAATATGAGCGAAAACAATGACTTCATATGATATTTTTTTACAGCGCATCTTTAATTTGCACACATTTTGATGCATTGGTGCAGTAAATTGGTTTTCCCTGCTTTCTAAAATTAGTAGCGACAGGACTGACAGACACTACTTGCGTGACAATTGCAAATTATATTGTTTAAATTATTGTTTGTATTACATATTCTATGAGCACTCTAGCAGGCTCAAAGTTCCATGAAACATTTTATTATTTTTCCCCATGTCTGTACTATCTATCTGTTACAGACTCTTATACTTATTGAAATTATTGTATACATTTGTATGCTAAATTGTAGTATAGTCTAAAGCAGGGGCGCCCGCAGCGTGACGCACTGGACGCACGTGCGTCCACTAAAATTTACAAAATTAATATTTGTTTATTAAAGTCAATTAGCGCCTTACCGCTGCACCACGGAGTTCAATTCTTAATTAAATATTATAAGCAAATAACAAAATGAAAAATATCAAATTTAAGAGTTCGCTCTCACCCCTGACTTGTGAGAATGTGAGTGACCGTTAGAAACTTTTAAAAATATCTATGCAACTACCGGGTATGTAGTAATTATTACTTTTACATCTCTTTTGTAAGACGTGCGCATGTACCGGGCGGCCATATTTACGTTCAAGTCGTTCTTCAAGTAGTCTACTCTAGCACGTTTTTTTGTGTGTAATCGTTGCAGTATTCTTATATTTCCTCAATTTTTTTAATAATGGGTGCCAGCAATAAAGGTGAGACCGGCGAAAAATCTCCTCCTAAAAAGAAACTGTGTATTACATTCTTCTTTTAAAAAATTGCAACGCCCGGTTTATCAGCAACATCAACGTCATCAATAAATGTGCCGCAGGTGCAAGATGCTGCCGAAAATACTCCTGCAATTACATTATTATTGGATAGCCACATATCCAGTGTGTCCTCAAATTCTAGTGAATCCGAATCTGATTCAGAATCATCATTATGTGATACATTGACATCATCAGCAGCAAAGAAAGCCACAGGCATTAAAAGTCTCTGTTCGGCTGTATTTTTCGATATTGGTGAGGTCAACTTTAACCAACCATTACCTGAATCAGTAAAGAAATCAGTGCTTTTGGAAAAGTTTCAACCATCTAAGAACTGGAAAGGGCCTTTGAAGACAGTTGGGAATAAACAACGCCGTGTGCCTAGTTCTATGTTTAACTCAAATGTGTATCCGTTTATGAGTTACAGTGTCAAAGCGGATGGTGTTTTCTGTGCTGGCTGCTTAGTATTTGCTTCAGGTACGACATGCACTTTTATACGCGAGCCGCATTCAGACTTGAGTAACATAGACCGAGATGCACAACGTCACATAAAATCATTGGCACATCTTACCTCTATACAAGCAGCATATGCATTTATAAGTGTATGCGAAGGTAAATCAGTCTCCGTGAAACAGCAGCTATCTCAAGTGTACAATGACAAAGTCCAAAGGAACACAGCTGCTCTCCAATCCATTATTAAAACAATAATACTGTGTGGACAGCAAAACATACCAATGCGCAGAAAATCAGAGGATCGGAGCAATTTTATGGCTCTTCTTAATTTCAGAGCCGAGCACGATCTTGCTCTTAGTGAGCATCTACTCATCGCGTCAGGTAATTCAAAATACATCAGTCATAGAATACAAAACAAGCTCTTTGCTCTGTGCGGAAACCAGATTCGAGACAAGATCGTCAAGGAATGCATCGCTGCAAAATACTTCTGCATCATTGTTGACGAAACTACAGATGTCTCAATCAAGGAGCAAGTGAGTTTGAATCTTCCTTATGTCACATCTGATGCAAAACGGCATTATGAATGTGTGTCCTATGAGGAAACGTCTGACACAACAGGTGAAACGCTATATAATCTAATTACTGGAAAACTACAAGAGCTTGGCCTTGATATCCGTAATATTGTTGGTCTCGGGTTCGATGGAGCTGCAAACATGAGTGGAAAAGTAAAAGGAGTTAGAGGACGCTTCCAACATGTGGGAAGAGCAGAATACTTCCACTGTCGATCACATACCCTAAACTTAGCTATTGTGAACACTTGCAGTGAGGGCGCTTTAGAAATATGTACATCACGGTCAGTGAAACTGTTAACTTTATTACAGCATCTGCCAAGCATCTAAATATATATACAAACTCAATCAATGGTGAAGATTCAACACGACTTAAGTAAAGCTGAGCTACAAAGTGGACTCGACATGAAGAAACATTACAAAGGTTTGAAGAGAACATTTGTGTTATACTTGAAACTCTGGCCGGTTTGAATCAAGATCATGATCGTCAAACATCTGTCAAAGCAAACGGTCACCAATCATCAATCCAGAATTTTCAGTTCATATATACGCGTGCCGTTGTTCATCACTACTTGCGCTACACGAAAACGATTTCCTACTCATTGCAGTCTGTGGATCAGAATTTAGTTCGTGCCTCTAGTGAGTGCAAGGAGTTGATCGACCTTCTGAAATTGAAATGGAGCAATGACGATTCATGCAATTCATTGTTTGACAAGGCCTCCAAGTTAGCACAGAAATTGAATGTTGAGGTCAAAGCACCAAGAGTTACTGCTAGACAACAGTACAGATCAAATGCACAGAGACCGACTAATTCGGTGCAAGATTACTTCAGACTAAATGTTCACAATTCCTTTTTGAATCACCAAATAACAGAACTTCAAGACCGCATTTGTACATTATCAAGACGTTTGACAGCAGAAATGATTATGACGCAACATATATCCAGTCTGACTAAGGATGGCATGGATAAAATTCGGGAAGCTTATGTGGCATTCATTAATTCAGATGATCTTGATGTAGAGATTGAGAGGTGAAAGTTCAAACTTTCTGCGCGTGAAGGAGAAGTCAGCAACACTGCCGTGTCTTTGCAAGACTGTTTTTTTTACTCACGAAGGATTTATACCCAAACTTGTATACTGTTTTTCATGTACTTTTAACGATGCTTGTTACATCCGCCACAGCTGAACGCAGCTCCGCCGTCACAAAAGTTATATGCGTTCAACAATGGGATCAGAAGGACTATCAGCTCTGGCGCTGCTGCATGTTCACACCGACATATTTCCTGACGTCACTAAAGTCATAAAAGACTTCGATGCAACAGCACATCGTAGAATTGTGTTTGCCTTTGTCAGTGATGAATGATTTGCCAAGCAACGTGTTTACGTAAGGTATATAACGGTAAATATACTTAGGCTAGATTATGTTTGTCGCCCGTTCTTTGCGTAAAATGTTTGAAATATTGGTGAAATAGAAAAAAGTGATTAAAATATGCCTGTTTTGCTTCATGTTTTGCAGGAGTACTTTAGCTATTATGAGACATATGAGTCATGGCAGGTGGTGACATTTATTTGGCAGTATATGATTAAGAAGGGCTGATCAATGACGATAGGAGACGGGAAGGTGTGCGTCCATTTTTTTCAACGCTGTGGGCGCCCCTGGTCTAAAGTACAGTCTTACTCCTACGCTATTGCGTGCTTCAGTTAACTTTAATGTCTTTTGAGAAGAAAAATAATTAGCCTACTATGAATTAGTAAAGAGTTTGGACCAACTATAGTAAAATTCTGGTATGCAGGTCGGCTCAGGTTCATGTTAAAATTGTTAAAAACATAACTATAATTTTCCAGTCTCTTGAAAACTGGAAAGTTGTTTAAAACGAGTATTTAATTATTTTCATACCACCACACCAATAGATATCAATAAGCAACGTTATATAAATAATTAGCAGTGATAGGAAAATTAGATATTACTAACATATAAGTATATTTCATTATCCTTACTGTACGGGGTGGGGGGATGGCTAGAAAACATCAAGTCATTTAATGACTGACTTCAATAGATAGCAAAATGACCGGTACTAAGATTAGACATAATAACTACATACCAGTTATGGAATATTTTTCTCAAACTCAAAAATTTAACACAAAGAGGTAAAAATAATTTATTATTAAAACTATTGGTAATACAGTACATTAACTTTAAATGCCCCCATTCTACTGGGAAATTTTTTGATAATCGTAATGAGTAATGAATAATGACATTATGATGTCCATGTATTATTCATTATGTATGGTCATAGTATATAGCCTATACTCAGCCTATGCTATAGTTATAGGCTACGTATTATTAATAAGCCTATTTAAAATTTACGAATTAAATACAATAGTCATTAGCTATTAATACTATTAGGGGGGGGGGAACAAGCGGTTAACCTGTCTTTTTATTGAAAGGTTAACCGGTCCTCAAAAACGAGCGGTCTTAACAACCTTAGTAATAACTTAGTCTTAGCCTAAGGCCTAAGGACATAGCCTATGAACTATAGACTAGTATACACAATAGACTAGTATGCTTTTAATTTTAAGTCACTATAACCATCATTTTTTTGGCTGTGGGAATAACCTGGACAATATTCCCACAGCTGTGTGAATAGCGCTTGCCAAATTAAAAGTTAACTTCAGTGGTAACAGTAAGTAAGCAACACTAGTCACAGTACTCACACTCACAGTAGATCGTATTGTTAAGATTAAGGTTGTTAAGACCGCTCGTTTTTGAGGACCGGTTAGCCGTTCAAAAAAAGACCGGTTAACCGCAAGTCCCTATATGCCTTATGTTTTGAGAACCAACGAGAGAATTTTTTTCATTTCGCGTCGTCTGATGGTGGCATCAGAGCCCGCTTCCCCCACTTGCGTTCAGTTCTTTTTCGCGATGCCCTCAATTCAGCGAATTTAAAAAAAAATATATATATTTAAAAAAATAATTTTAAAAAATGCAAATAATTAAGCAAACAGTGATGTTTAATAGTCAATTAAATTTTTTTTTAAAGACTCGTGATTAACCGTTCTAAATAAGAGGATCGGTTAAAACATTCGTTAAAGTTAGCGAGGTATTTTACCTAAGTTTAAAAAACCCACGACTTGCCTCGTCCGTTGGGATGTCGTGTGACTCTCTTGTGTCTTGCGCGTGATGCCGGTCAACTCGCGAATTAAAATTAATATTAATAATAAAATTATAAAGCTTACGGAGTAAACAGTGATGATAAAATGGAATTTATTTAAATACCATATTATTTTCAATCATCAACTCGCCAGAATTATTGAATTTTGAGGCGCACACGGCGGCGTCGTCGTTCCCCCCCCCCACCCCCATTTTTACAGTTCCAATAGTAATAGGGTTTGAGCTACACTGGCGGTACTCCCCTTCCAAGGCATAACAATTACATTTTTAAAAAGAAAATATCAGTTTTGATATTAATGTGTTAAGCTTACGTCAAATGCATTTGACTTGCAGGAAAACTCACTAAATGACCGAACTCGAATTTTAGGACAGATTAATCACCCGGTATCTTTGCTACGTCTATCAAATGACTTTCGTAGGTACTTCACTAAGCGGCTCGTGCTGATCATTTTTTTGGATGCTGGAAACAGACTATAAAACGGTGACAAGAGAATGCCGTTAGGTCACGGGGTCATATGGCTTTATAGCTTTCTTTGTCTTTATAAGAAACCGACTATAATTAATATAAATAGAAACAGTCGCGGCCTTGACTGTTGTTGACATCAAACGCACTCTGTGTGTTATTGTTAGCTTTCGTACAGTGCCTCGACAACTAAGCAAATTTTTAAAAAAAGCATTCCTTCGCTGTAGGCGAACTAAACTAATAGTGATGACGACGTGTATATTATTTATATACCGGAATATGGAGAAAGCGATTTGATGTCACCGTCGCTCGCTTTAGTCGTTTAGTCTCGTATGCTGCCCTGCATCTTAAAAGTAAAGTTTCGGGCTTCGGGTAAATTCGGAGTTGACATTCCCACATTCATGGCCGCCATCTTTGTTGCTAGCAAACGTGACACGAAAATTGGAAAATTCAACTATTAAAATTCTAAAACTAAACCTTACCTTAACCCTGAATTCATAATTATATCTATACCTAACTCTAACCCCAAACCTAAACTAACAAATAAAAATTATAAAACTAAACCTAAATGACGCAGGAAGAGAACGCAGAATTAATTGCTATATAACTCATTTGGGAACATATAATCTGATTCACCCAAGTTGCGGTTAACCGTTCCTGATTAAATAGGACCGGTCCTGATCTGAGGACCGGCTAACCGTTAACAACCTTAGTTAAGATTAAATTAAATCTTATAATAAGCATAATTACCAATGATAAGTAATGCTGCCCAGAGAAGCAGTGTTAGGTGATCCTGCAGATTCCTTGACGTTACATGTTCTGTATGGTATATTATGCTCGGCGAATACCATGGCCATGGCAGGTCACTATTACTATTACTATTAGTATTACTAGTTAGACTCAACTCGAATGTGGAATTAGAAAATGTCCCTTTTAACACTGAGTCAACTATAAATAGTAATGGTAATCTTCCGAAAACAACAAAAAGTTTTTTTATGGTGGACATATTTAATTCGGACCATCTGCTTAACTGAAACAACAAGGCATCTTTGTTTTGAAATATAACAAAACAAAAAGATGAGATTTATAATTTTACAGATATTTTCTTCTACATCATTATCTCCCCTAACCTACGATTCCAGCTACTAAGTAAAGAAATAGTCAAATATAATATAGGAAACTAATTATGGTTAAGACATTTATTGATGAAACTTTGGTCAATATATATCAAATAAATAATTTTGCAAACAGCCTATATTTTAAAAAAATGATTAAAATCAAATTTATTTTGCCTGTAATAAGTATTTTGTTTTACATTTTAGGCACAAATATCACGAGTATTATGTTTATTGTCTGGCATGTAGTTAATCTAACAAAATTAAACTTTGAAGCTAAAGATTTTTATCAGTGGTAATAATCAACAGTTGATTTTATTCACCGCTAGTTCTTAGTTTTTAGTTTATCACAGAGACCATCTCATGTTTATTGAAAGTCTAATAAAATAGCATAGAGCATATCACACAATTTAATTTAGAGGATAAACATATATAAGACATCAATCAACATCAATATAATACTTTCAAAAAATAGCATATTCATATTAATATTGAATTGATTGCTGAATTCTGAATGAATATTTGATCACTGATACTGATACTTGATAACTGATACTGATAGTCAGTGATAGTACTATTAAAGACTATTAGTACTGATACTGATTGTATCAGACTGATAGCCTACTACTACTATTATACCACTAGTTGCTATTACTATTATTACTAGCCTACTACTACTACTGGGTGAGTAATAATAATTTAATAATGTCACTCACTCTCATTGACTCACTGATATTTTAATTTAATTGTTTTAAGTATAGTCATAAAATAGTATAGTATAGTTATTGTCAATTCAATTATAAATTAATATTATTAATTATGAACTTTACTATGAAGTCAAAGTAAAGGCTAGTAAAGGCAAAGGCAAGGCTTCAATAGCGGTGACTCAATATACTTTGCCTTAAACTTAAAACTTAAAGTAATTACTAATTAATACTAATAATTGTATAATAATTTATTTTATAACAAATTATATTTAACTTTATCATTAAGTAAGTCAAGTACTTTGCATTTATGTCAAGTTTAAGTAGTTACAGTTACGTGGCAGTGGTGGAGCTGGCCCCAGAAACTTGCAAATAATTAAAGGTTAATGATTAATTAATCATTAATTCAGATTAATGAATGCCGCCCACTTAGTAAACTAATACTAATAGTAATATTAAACTTCCACCCACAAACAAATCCAGGTGATTATCTCTAAAAAGATCCCCTTGCTTATACTATGGACTATTCTAGTATATGTAGCAGACCCTTGTGGCTGACCAGGTCAATTGCCTTCGTTAAATCTATGAAAGAAATGAACAGGGCTTTCTGTTGCTCCCAACATTTCTCTTGTAGCTGATGGAGTGAGAAAATCATGTCCATGGTTGATCGCTCTTTTTTATTTACTTAGTGCTGCTCTTTATGTCCGTACTCACCCCCCCCCCAACCGTTCTTTGCACTGTCTATGATGAGCAAGTCTGCGGCGTATGCTACGCCGTGGGTCTCTCCAGAGTTCCTTCTTTTCATTCACTCACAGTCATTTGCCCAAACCCACCCCATTTTGACATCTGTGTCTTTCAGGAAGTCTTCACCCGTCACTAAATCATTAGCGGCGTATGCTGCACCGCGGGTCAGCTAGTCTTGGCAATAAAGGGGGAAAAAGAACGGGCACAAACAGACATTTAATTAAAAAAATTTAAAGTGTTTTCGCTGGGGCTTGAACCCAGGACCTTCCCCCTATAAGGCGGACGTGATAACCAATACACTATGAATCTCACGTTAGTCTGTGAAGGAACAATGCTAGTGAAACGCAAGGACCATTGTTGGTCTCGATACATTGGTCGACCCCAGCGAGAGTCATTCGTCATGCTCGGTTACACATACTTGCGTCATGGTGTCTCGCATGGTCTCATGAAAAGGATTATATATATAGATATTAAATAAAGTACACACAAAATATGGATTATTAATCCCATGTCTTTTTTGTTTTTATTCAATATAGATTTCCTGTTCCTCAATTTTCAAGATGACTCTAACGGGAGCTATTATAGTATTTTTGACCTCATTATCAGCCCTGCCAATATCATACACATTTAATACTATCTCAAACATCAAGGATCAGAGATTGATATTGATTACTGGGCTCATTTCATTTGCATTAGTTGCGGGTGTCCCATGGATGATTTTAAGGAGAAGACTTCAGAAAGTTGATTCATTTTTCTATGGTAAGTTGGCCTTGAAATAAATAAAAAAAATTATATGTTTAGATTCTCATTGATAATTATAAGCATGAGATTTACAGTGTTAATATTTTGTGCATCAATGTTAGTATTTTTTATTCATCTTATCATGTATCTAAAAATATCAATTACATTTTATTTACATTTAAATAATTTAGTATCATCTTATCTCTCTCAGTGCTGAGTCTTCTGACATTTAGTTCTGTAATGAGCTTGATTATCGCCTTGGAAAATGATGGCCTTATTGCTGAATTCATGGGATTTTATCTCAGAGAAGGGGAGCCATATCTGAAGACAGCTCATGGCACAATGATCTCTTACTGGGATGGTATCGCTCATTACGGCCTGTACTTGATGATGCTTGCTGCAGTTTCTTGGAAGTATGAAAGCTTCAGTTTTATATTATCAAAATAAACATTGTATTACTAAATATTTTTTAACACCTTTAGAGTAGAGTAATGGTATGCAAACTGTGACGTAGCAACTGTGGTCCTTGAGCTACATGCCGCCTCCTGCAGGGTTCTCTGTTGTCCATATAAACCTGCAGCAAATTTTTTAAAAATCAATTGAAGTTGACTAGTTTGTACTTGAACTGAGGCTGACTATTTTTGGTGCATCACTTTCACATTTCTTGACCTACTGATATGGCCCTCACCCTGAATAGTTTGCCAACCACTTTTTTTGTGTTTTTTTTGTGTGTCCCATAACCTCGTGGTCGTAGGGGGTTCTAATGTTTCCATTAGAACTTTCTCGGGGCTTGGTAGACCTTGGCGGTGCCCATCTCCTCTCCAGGTAAGCGGAGGACTATTTAGCAATAGTCATTCATCAGCAATTTTAATGTGGCTTTAACGTGGGCTAGATCCCACGCCCCTCAGCTTGTGAGGCGAGCGCACTATTGATTTTGCCATCTAGCCAACCACTACTTTAGAGAATATCAGTGTCTTTTTTTTAAAAACGTTAATCCACAGAATTTGTGTCTCATGTTTAAATAGTTAAAGTATTTTTCATTAAAGAAACTGTCCCTGGAAAATTGGTATAGTTTAAACAAAGGCAACAAGAAGTATTCTACATTTATACTTATTTTCCAGCCAGAGTTTCTATGATGTTGGTCTCTACTGGGTCGGCTCTTTTGCCTACAGCAAGCTCGTTTTAGTGTTGGCAGTTTTAATGGGTGAGTTAATGTTGGTCTCTACTGGGTCGGCTCTTTTGCCTACAGCAAGCTCGTTTTAGTGTTGGCAGTTTTAATAGGTGAGTTAATGCTCATATTATGAGTAATAATAATAATAATAATAAAAAATCCCAAATTTACGGTTAACTTTTAACCAATAATATCAATAAATTGACTGCTTTACAATAAACACTTTGAATAATGAATATGTCAAAATTTTGCTGATAAATTTAAAAATGAATTTTTTTCCTACAAGCGAAATTTAAAATGAGTAAATTGTCTCCTTTTATCAGTGAATACATCATAATGACATTGTGTCTGTCCTGCATCCTCAGGAATGCAGTTGTTTACCTTTAAATTTATGTCAAATTTTATTTTATTAATTTGTGCTTAGAATAGATTATAATTTAAGTTTTCAAAAAGTATTTTTTGAAAGTCATATGAACACCTTTTTTTCTTCATTCTATAAAGATTTTTATTAGTTGACTTGAAAATGTTTAAAATCAGGATTTGTTATGGTTAACTGTTTAATCTTGCAGACACATTTGTTGTTCTGTTGTTTTTTTTTAAGGTGCCTTCCTAACTTGTTTAACTGATTTCTCTTCACCTAGCCTGATTGCAGTCGCACTCTTACAGGATATAATGATACTAAAGCTTTTTATCATGTTCTTCAGAGTGTGGTGATTGAAAATATACATAATTTGTATTCTTTTATTTTATAATAGGAGAAGATGGACTACGTTGGCCATTTCTACTCAATTTTCCCTGCATAATTATTTGTGCAGTGGTGTCTCTGAGATTCCTGAATGAAAAATATCAAGAAGGTTGTAGATTGCAGGCAGAACTAAAACCAGAGGTAAAAGTTCATTATCATTGTCTGTTCATTTAATCTTAAGATTGTATCATTTAAATGTCTAAAAATCACAAAAAATGTGATTAAGATGAAGTATCCCCCTTAAAACAAGATCTTATCTGCATTGCAATGGTCAATAGTTCTCATTATTTTCACTAATAAGCAAAGCTAAAAAAAATATTAGGAAAATTATGAATAAGCTGTAATGCGAGAAGTTAGTGCTAAAAGATGTTACGACCTTCTCAACTACCTCCCTATTATGAAATTGCTAAAATCTATTTCTAAATGCTACTCAATGAGCTCCTCAAAATCAAAGGGTTGAAAGTAACATCTCACCTACCTCCTTCATGTTGAATGTCAATATTTATTGAAATGATGAGGGCTTGTTAAATAATTAAATTTAGGAAAAGATAACCACACCATGGACAACAAACATCAAAAAGAGGCCACTGGACATCATTCTTATAGCTTTCAACATCTTTGCTATTGGTGTGACCATTTTTAGATTTGTTGTGAGTCTCTGTTATTTTATGCCCAAACCTCTGAATTTAGAGAAGCAGGAAACATTTCTAAGAATATTACATATTATTTATTTCCCTATTACTTTCATTGTATTTCCAATGATTAATATAAAAAGTAATGCTAAATCAAACAACTCCTCTAATTCCTAATGATACACTTAAATATTTTGAAATTATTAATTTGATGTTTCAGTGAAATAAATATTTTCCCTTTTAATTAAGATCTACTACTCTTAACCATATTCAAAAAGTTGCACATTAAATAGTATCTTTTTCAAATCAAATTGTTCTTTTGCAGGCTGTAATGAAAGGTAACATAGGCATTGTCAATGTTTACAAGGAGAAGATTGAACCATATCTGACGGATCCACTACCTTACCCTAAAGCACAGGTTAATAAAATATCTTGATACTAATTCTTTAGAATAAATAGCCACACAACATCAAATCAAAATATTTAGTTCTCTGTGTATCTGATCTATAAACTACTGGTGACAATTTAGTTCTCTGTGTATCTCATCTATAAACTACTGGTGACAATTTAGTTCTCTGTGTATCTGATCTATAAACTACTAGTGACAATTTAGTTCTCTGTGTATCTGATCTATAAACTACTGGTGACAATTTATCTACTTTTGGTGTGAGAAGCTTACAAAAACCAAAAAAAATACAAAGATGGTTTACTTAATAACCTACTCAACATGATTGTCAATTAGTCAGTTCCTGTGTTATATGTCTTTCATGATCTGCTATATTAGCTAAATCAAAAAGCAGTAAATTTACTTTAAAAATGGTGTGCGATCCATGTCTGCACAACATGCATAGAAATGGTAAACCAAAATATTTCTAATGTTTAATGATACAGGATTTTAATTTATCTCTAATTCTTTTATCATAGTTCTTTAAAAAAAATTTTTTGTATTGCTGTAAGTTGGTTAACTTGAATTTTAGTCAATGAGGGAACAGAGGTAGCAGCTTCTCCCCCAATAGTCATTAATCATAAAATGGGGCTTTTTGAAGGTTTGAACATGAGCTGCTCATGGCCATCATTAAGTGGAGCCCAGATCAAAAGACACGGGCATAGATCATCTTACAAAGCTGCTTTCTTGGATTTTTTTTTACATGAAGATAGTCAATGTGTAGAAATAATATGAACATATCTCTGAGATCAACAATCCGCATCTTTTACCCATAGATAAAAAATATACTGGGACAGAATGTTTGGATTTTTAAAAAAAAATATTTTTTAAAGATCAATAATATTAAAATAGTTTAATGTAAGATATCAATAGCTGACCATAAATAAAATTGGTAAAACAGCAATACAGTCGAAACCGGTTAAGTCGACGGCGTTGGGGTATGAAAAATGGCATCGAGATAATCGATGATCGAGTTAAAACGAAAACCAATATGGCGGCAAAATATTAACATGCGCTTGAAATTTCTTTATATACGTGTTGTGCGTTAATTAGTGATGGGACGATTAATCAGAATCGTATCGGGATATACGAAATATCAATATAATGTTAAATTATGTGATCTATTATATTATGCTAGTTCTAGTTCATTTGCTTGTTCGTCCTTGAACTTTATTATTTCATGCTATTTACTATAGGGTTGCCAGGTGGCTGTCTCAAAAATACCGGACACTAGTGTCGAATTTTGTCGCTGGCACAATATTTAAATGTAAAATGTCCGGTATTGCTTCCATTTTTCCACTGGACAAATAACAATAATACCGGACAGTCCGGTACAAAACCGGACATTTGGCAACCCTAATTTACTACTAATACTAATGATGTAATTATAATTAAAGTCATAATCTTAGTGTAAGTTTATTACTAATAAATACCAAGGCATTTATTTGTATAAGGATTAAGGAAAACAATCAATATTCAAATAAATATATTTGTTAATACAGTCGAAACCGCTTATGTCGACGGCGTTGGGGTATGAAAAATGGCGTCGACATAACCGATGATCGAGATAAAACGAAATCCAATATGGCGGCAAAATATTAACATGTGCTTGAAATTTCTTTATGTACATGATTAATTAGTTAGCGTTAATTAGTGATGGGATGATTTATCGGAATCGTATCGGAACCCTAATATTTCTTCACTCTTTCCTAAGTCTAAGGTTGTAATGACCGTTCGTTTTTAAGGACCGTTTAAAATTTAAATATAACCATGGTTCCCACTCAAGAAAACGGGAAAAAGTCGGGAATTCTTAAAAATAAATTCTCGGCCTTGAAAGTCGGGAAAAGTTATGACTAATCGGGAATTTATATATATATATATATATATATATATACATATATATACACATGCATATATATTTATGCCGAAGTAAAGGACTTTGATTACGTCTCTGTCATGTTTCGATTCCATTTATTTAATGAAAAATAAGTTACCAGTTTATAATTGTCTGCGCATGCGCTAAAAGGTCAAAGTTTACGCTTCGCCGTGTCGCAGTCGCGTTTGCCATCGTATCCGCGAATTTAAAATACAAATAAACAAATCAATATGGTTATTTTAAGTTTAATGCTTTTGACGTGCAGGATATCTGTTAATTAACTATCAGAACGTTCTCGAATTTCCTCAGTCAATCAAACTTTGTAATATAAATAAAACTATTGTGGCCTTGACCGTTGATCACAGCACGCTGTGGGCTGTGTGTACTGTGTTATCAGTAAAATCAGTTTCATCGTCACGCGCGTGTTAGTGTCACAGTCACTTATCTTACTGGTAACAAAGCAACAACAACAAACTTTTAAAATAATAATAATTTATTAATTTTTTTATTTAATTATATAAAAACCACCGTCGATTCTCGATACAACCCTTTATTTTCAACCGACGAAAATCGAGTTAAGTTGCAAATTTGGCCCTCTTTTGTGCTCGAGATACTAGGTTTCGGCGACATAAAAGAATCGACATTACCGATGAGAAAATGCTAAGACAAAGAGAGAATTTGGCGGTTCCAATAAAAAACGTCGACATAATAGGGTGGTCGATATAACCGAGCTCGAGATAAGTGGGTTCGACTGTAATTGACTACTATTACTATTACACTAGGACTAGTGTTTACCGTAGTTACGACTATCGAACGACCGTTTAAATATAACCCTTTTTTGCGTTAGAGCAGTTTTTTTCCCTAGTACATAACTACATGTATAAGGAATTCATCTAGTCCTGCCCGACACACCTCGTGCGCGCGCAGGGTCCGCTGTTGACTGGTGACTTTCCTACACAAATACACAACGTCCCCTCAGCTTACAATGGACTCAGTATTCCTTCGGTCTTCGGTTTTTAAACTTGAGTGCTAATCATCGGTCTAACCAACAACAATGGTGTGGGAGATTGAGAGTGGGGGTGGGTAAACTGTCTGTAGTCTGTTATATTATATATTTTAAAATCTGGGGAGCCTTGTTTATAGTAAGCATCCTATGTTTTTTCGCCCCATCACTAGCATTAATAAATGAGAATGTACATGCACATGATTATCGAGTTTTTTTTACACAAAGGCGTTGCCGTTATTTGTTTATCATGACCTATATATGACTCATAACAAAGCGAACTCTTCTCTATAAAAGTGTACAAAAATAAATTAGTAATTAGGAACTCCTTTTGAACCTTCAACTTTGATACATTTTAATTAATTCTAACTAATAGTTAAATGGCTTTTGCACACGGCCACTTCTTATGAATGAAACAATTAGAACAAAGCAGTAGTAATAGTAATGAGTCAAAATGAGGTTGAAGGATGAATGGTTGCCAATGACAACAAGTCTGCACACGGTAAATTTTGTTATTCCATACGATCCCCTCAGCTTACAATGGACTTAGAGTGGGGGTGGGTAAACTGTCTGTTTTTTTGCCGTTATTTGTTTGATGAAGCTATCGGCATGCTATAAAAATGTACATACATGTTTGCTAACAACAAAAGGTATATGTGCACCAACTAACAGCAGAAATTTACACATTTAAAATAAAAACCAACGTCGATTATCGATGCAAACTTTTATTATATTCTCCAACATTGCAAACACAAAATTCGCGAGTTATTTCACTCTGACACAGCTCTGAAAAGTATCTGAAGCGGGCTGTGACGTCACCAGCACACCTTTTTGCGTGGCCTTGTTGGTTATAAAATAACTAAGAAGAACAAAAGCTGGTGATTGGCATAGTACCAGAAGCAACACAGCACTGAGAGCTAAAAGCAAGTGGGCTGTGACGTTACCAGCAGACCCTGGCGAGGCAGAAAATTGGTCCCTTCCCTTGGTTATAAAAAAATCATAGCTAACATTTTCAAAAGCTGGTGATTTGTCATGGGGATTGAGATAACCAACGTTAAGTGGCAAATTTGACCCTTTTTTGTGCTCGTGTTATGAGGTTTCGGCGACTTAAAAAAATCGAATTAAACTACGAGAAAAAGCTAAGACAAAGAGAAAATTTGGCGGTTCCAATAAAAAACGTCGACATAATGGGGTGGGCGAGTTAACCCAGCTCGAGTTAAGTGGATTCGACTGTACTTATAAAAAAAAATAAAATAAATATGAATAAATTATTTATTAACTTACATCCAAATCAAGGTGCTAAATGGAATCTCCTTGTTACTTTTAGATTTATTTAGTAGGTCAGTCAGTATGATTAAAAAAGAGAAATTTATTGCTGTCCCGAAATATGTCTCTATGCAAGTCAGTTTTCCAGGAGATTTATCTGATGTCTCAATGATACTTTCAGATGATGATCCATACTTTGTACTTTATCCCATACTACGCCATGAGCATTTATGCCCTGCTCTGGCCAGGTCAGTCCTGGATTTTACGATGGTCACTTATACAGGCAGGAGCTGCAGGCCAGGTAAGATTTGACCTGGATTTAAAATATCGATTCCAATAAGTAAATAAGAGTAATTGTTATTTTCCTGCTGGTGATTCATGTGTAGTCTCACAATGGACCCATGCTATATTTGAATGACCCCATCCAAACCCATGCTATATTTGAATGACCCCATCCAAGCCCATGCTATATTTGAATGACCCCATCCAAGCCCATGTTATATTTTAATGACCCCATCCAAGCCCATGTTATATTTTAATGACCCCATCCAAGCTTGCTATTAACTTAATAAAACCTCCACACCCATACATTCTCAACATCTTTACAATGGCATGTTCATTAATAAAATTATAAAAATAATTTTCTTGACTTTCTCTAGGGCCAGTTCACATACATGGGATCATCGTTCCATTACAGGACACCGTATATCCACCGTGTCCCTCAGACAGCTCTAGCCAAGTCCATTTTCTGGCTGGTCAATGGCATTTTGTTCATTGTGCCCCAAATCGCTGCCCTGCGCTGCCTAAATAACCCTGATTTTTTCTTGCAGCAAGAAAAACAAACTGCCATTGAACAATCGGGTTCGTTAGTGAGTAATGGCAAACCTATTATTATTGGCAGCAGTGTCAAAAAGACAGATTAAACAGATGTAAACATATTTCTCAAACTTTGTAAGTGATATTTAGCTATTAAATCTTCATCAAGATAATCTGTTTTATTATTAGCAGCTGTGTCAGAAGACAGACTAAAGTGATGAAAATATGTTGCTGAAACTTTTTAAGTTTTATTTCAATATTGAATTTTATTTCTGAAAATTTTAAAGAGATATTTCAATAATGAAGTTTCAAAATAGTCACATCATAGTTTTCATTTAGAATCATTTGTTTAGAAGTAACAGTGTAGAATCACATACTTTATCATTTCAATATACATGATGACTCAAATCTTTGAGAAAAAATAGTATTAAAAAATTATATGAATAGAAGGTAGCTGAGATCTTTTAGTTGCGTGATCCATTTATTTTATATTCTCATTAGGGGTCGTCCATAAATGTAGTCACGCACCGAGGGGGAGGGGGGGGGTCACACATTTGTGATGAGGGGGAAGAGGGGAGTTTTAAGAATTGTGACGTCACATCAAAATGCACAATTTTAATATAAGTTGCTCTTAATTATTTTATTGCTTACAATTTATCTAATGACTTTACATGGCTTCACGTGTGTTACGAATTATAGTGCAGTCTTACACTAAATACATACTTAAATGACAAAAAAAGTGATCTGAAATATGCTCATTTTCCAATAGAGAATACAGCTTTTATGGGGGGTGGGGTGGCAAAGCTTTGTGACATCATATTGGAGGGGGTATACGTTTTTGTGACAAGGTTTGACGAGGGGAGGAGGGGGGTGAAAAATGGGCCAAAATCACGTGACATCATTTATGGATGGCCCCTTATTTTTTTGTATAGAAGTAGTTTATATGTAAAGCTATCTAAGAGTTTTATTAATATTTAACATTTTTTATTCCCCAATCGAAAACTGTTGCTTCTGTCAAAGATTGATATTTTGCTAAAAGGATTTAAAATTCAGGTATTCAATAATTTTGTTAGGGCTATTGTAATTATGGAACTAATAGAATGGATAAACAATGAGTCCATGATCTCAATTTCAATTTTAAATCACTAGCAATAATCATAACACTTAAATATTGATGAATATTTGACTGGTAGGACAATCTCAAGTCTTATTTTTATTTTCAATTTTAACTCTTTCGGGAATGACCTGCAAAATATATAAGTTCCATTCTAGAATTTTCCTCATAGCTCACATATTACAAACCTCTAATTGTTCACAAAGCAAAGAGATACAATACACCTTGTTGCTGGCCATCTATTTTATGTTCACTTCTCTGGCTTTACATCATTGATTTATGAAACCTATCCCCGAGGGACAACACTACTTATTAATTTTGTCTCCATTCATGAACAAATTAAAGTAACATCAATTTCAAGACAATGCATTATCTTTTTTTTAAAAAAAACAACTCTTAAACATCAAGAAATTTTACCAAACTGCACAAGATATATCTAGATAGAAATACTGTTTCAAAGTTAATTATATCACTGCCTTTAAATTATAGATGATTGAAAACAGACTCAATTTTAAAATTTCTATGGATGGCAAATATTGAAAACAAAAATATATATGTTCATTTTAAACACCAAAAGCTAAAACATGTAGGTCCCCTTCACCACCAAGAGCTAAAACATGTAGGTCACCTTCACCACTAAAAACTAAAACATGTAGGTCCCCTTCACCACTAAAAACTAAAACATGTAGGTCCCCTTCACCACCAAAAGCTAAAACATGTAGGTCCCCTTCAGCACTAAAAACTAAAACATGTAGGTCCCCTTCACCACCAAAAGCTAAAACATGTAGGTCCCCTTCACCACTAAAAACTAAAACAGGTAGGTCCCCTTCATCACCAAATGCTAAAACATGTAGGTCCCCTTCACCACTTGGTGAAAGTTAAAGCAAGTAGTCAGTGGATATGACAAAGGCAAAAAATAAATTTGGAGTGGTTTGATTGGATGATCTAAACTTCATCTGATTGGTGGATTCCAATAATTGAAGCTTGTAGGAATGAGTTGATTAATGTCTGCTTTGCAATATTTTAGCTATGTATACTCTAGTTATTTTGGGTTTAACTTTCAGTTATACAACTTACTAATCAGTTTTATACTCATGTGCTAATAATCAGTTCTTTAGTAATGGCCTACTTATCAGTTCTATACTAGTGTTCTACTTGTCAGTTCTATACTCATATGCTACTCATCAATTCTTTACTAATATGCCTTACTTATCAGTTCTATACCAGTGTTCTACTTATCAGTTCTATACCAGTGTTCTACTTATCAGTTCTATACCAGTGTTCTACTTATCAGTTCTATACCAGTGTTCTACTTATCAGTTCTATACCAGTGTTCTACTTATCAGTTCTATACCAGTGTTCTACTATTATTATTTCTGTAATAATATCATACCATTTAGATTATAAGATTTATTTATGTGAAAGTGACTGATAATATTTCACTTCTATAATCTTATATTAATTTATTTTGTCAGGTGGTGTTATTTCTCTTGGAAACTTTAGTACATGTATCCTTTTTAATGTTAGTCACAAAATAGCAGCGTTTTCTTTTCTTCCAATAAAAAAATGACCATTTAAATGACTTAAGTTTGTATATCAAATGTAAAAAATGAACTGTTGTCATGGAATTTCCTTAGACCAAATAGATATATAAGATTGACGTTTTGTTATATTTTGTGCAAGTCTTACAACTGAAAACTGCTCTATTACAAGATAATCATGTTTGCACAGTTGTTTGATCTGGCATAGAGCTCTTTTATCTTGTTTGTCATCTTGCCCATGTCTTTTCTCCACGATTATTTCTAAAGAGTCGCCCACCTCCAACAAATGATAACATCCACTAAATATATCTCGCCACTATTTTATTTGTTTATTATATACATGATACTTGTTAAAAATCTCACATGAATAATGATTCACGACCATGTCTCCTACAACCAGACAGCCACTGTAGAGTGTTGAAACTATTGTCAATAAGTCAATAATGTTCCTGGTGTTCATCTGTGCTAAGTCATAACAAAGGTTTATCATTGAGATTTTATCTCTGTCTGTGCCTTAACAATATGTTTATGTTTGGTTATCATGTCACAAGTTATTGCATAAAAACCTATTATATAAGAAGAGCCTGTTTCTGCTTCACTTTTAAAATGTTCCATTTGAGTAAGGACAAGCCCATCAGTGTCAGTAATCTATTGAATTCTTTTAACACTGAAAGTTCCAGATTATAGTAGAGTATGCAATCCAGGGTCACCAATTTTTAGTTTTCTAGATTTTGTAATAACTTTGTTTCAAAATCCTTAGAATTTAGGCATTGTATTATATTAGGGTTGCAGTAATTAACGATTAATTAATCACTTAAATTTTTTCTAGGATTAAATTTTCGATTAATCGAAATGCGAATTTCCACCCACCACTTAAATTCAGAATGTCATGAGGGAATGAAATTAAACAATGTAAGAAGGCAGCAGAGTGTTATTATATATATGCACATGTAGCATTAATTTTCTGGTGTGTTTACTTTGTTTGTTATTTGATGACGTATGAGTGAGAAAAGCAGTGCTAAAGAGTTTTTTTTAAAAAAGCAATTCGTTTCTGAAATATTGATGTTTTTGTATTTTATAGAAACTATTTATCAATTAATTGTTTATTTGGTAAAAGTGAACTATTAAAATTAAATTAATCATTTCCAGGCCTACTGTATGCGTTTAAGGATTAGCTCTGAACCAACGTAATGAAGAATTTTATTTTGTTTCAAACATCAATCAATGAAAGTTCAATTATTATTACATCTGTTATGTATATCTATTTGTGATTTTTAGAAAAACAATGAAATTTTTTTATGAATATATGTAAATTTCCTTAAAAATGCAATTTATTTTAGATGAATTTTAATATGTTGATATTGTTTTGGATTTAACAAGTGGTATTTCAAGATAAGTACACCTCAATCTTTGCTTGTCAGAGGAGTATGCACTTGAACCAAGCAACAAGCATAGTTGATAATTTAATTTATAGTAATTTATACAAGACCTGAAAGAGAAATACGTTCATAACATTTCTATAAAATAATCTTTTTTTTAGAATTTACAATTTATATGTTCTTTAAAATGTGTTGTCCTCTAAATAAGTCTTTTAAAAAAGTAAAAAGTTTATCAAAATAGAATAATCATTTTTCTCAAAATAATTTATGTCCAATTTACATTATATTTGTGAACAGAAGTTAGATGTATATTAAGTCTACAGCAAACATCTGAGGGCCTGAGTGAGATCAGGAAACTAAAACGATGCACACAAATAAAAATACTAAACTAAAAAGGGGTATTGAAATATTGGAATGGAAATAGTGGAATGGATAGAAAAATACAAACTTGACCAGTTAGTAAGGCAACAAATTCTAATTGTTTAAATTAGAAATTGAGTTAATTTTAAATATATTATTTCTGTGTGTATGTGTGTGTGAGATTGGCAACATCACATTAAAATAAAAACCAAACTATTTTTCTTGCATGAAGTGTGTGTAACATTTCTAGCTTGCAAACCCTGTTAAAAAAATTACAAATGTGATTTTTAAAATTTGCTCATATTTACAAATGTACATGCTAGAAACCTTTCATTCCAACAACCAATAGCAACATTCACTAGTTTGGGCCTTTAGGGTGGCAACACCCTTGACCTAAAACATTTTGTGGAGGCCAAATAAAAACTTTAAGCTAATTTTCCCCTGAATTGATAATTTTTATGTGGGATTTAAAATTCTAGTATTCATTATTATTTATTTATTTACTGTTACTATTATTAATATTTTTTTAAAAAATATTTTTATTTGTGTGTACAACAGAGAAATTCAGTTTAATTGATTTAAAAATAAGAGGTAAAAACTCTTGGAACTCGATCGGAGATTCCAATACTGAACTGTAGTTGAATCATTTTGATACATTCAAGAATATGTACCCAAAAATGATTAAAATAATCATTTGAAGTTGTTGACTGTTTGCGGGTATTTAAATATGATGGGAAATCTATCTCTAGTATCAATTAGGGTTTTTGTGGTCAAAAGTTTGATCCCATTGATCATTGATCAAACCATGCCCTGGCCCTAGTCATTGCTAAACAAACTTTGATTTGATGAATCTCTGTGTTACAGAAAAATGGTTGTGTGAAAATAGATTATAAAGTTATTTTAAACAATGTGTGTCATGTACCTGTATATAATTTTTGTGTGTACATATTTAGCAATGTCTACCTGGTATAGGATTATAAAATGTTTAATTCTTGATGCTCACAAAGCTGATATATAACTCTAATAGTACTACATGTACATGTATTACACAGATATCAATGTAACTATTTCAGGTGCATGTTCATTGGACAAAATATATAAATTATAAAATAATATAATCATAGTCTGAAGAAACAATGCAGCAAAAACTTTGTCGTATAGGCATTTTAGTTTCATGTGATGATTAATGCAGACGTTCTTTTAGGAAAACCTTATTTAAAATATGGGAAAACATAATGAGGATTCAGTATGTTGGAATATTTGCTGTGGAAAAACTTAAGGAATCTTCTGTGACATATGATAATGTAGCTTATAACTATAACTGTTGTCTGGTGTCATTACAAAGGGACAAATTGTCTAACAGGGACGTACAGCAATAAGTAGTTACCTGTTTTTATTAACATTTATGTCTTAAGAAAACTGAAGTAAATTTAGTCAGATTTAATTGAACTAGTCAATATATGATGTCACGGAAATGCTGTCAGTTTCAATAAATCAATAAAGATTATCAAAAGCAGAACAAAAACGTGTGATTATTTTCAATTCTTGATTTTGAAAATGTTTAAATTTAATAATTTGTGTCTTTTAGATGGAACTGCAACTATGTATCTTTTAGATGGTACTGTACTCAATATCTTTTAGATGGTAATGACTGTAACTCAACATCTTTTAGATTGTACTATACTCAATATCTTTTAGATGGTACTGCAGCTCAATATCTTTTAGATGGTACTGCAGCTCAATATCTTTTAGATGGTACTGCAGCTCAATATCTTTTAGATGGTACTGTACTCAATATCTTTTAGATGTTACTGCAGCTTGTACTGTAACTCAACATCTTTTAGATGGTACTGTACTCAATATCTTTTAGATGGTACTGAGGCTCAATATCTTTTAGATGGTACTGTAACTCAATATCTTTTAGATGGTACTGTACTCAATATCTTTTAGATGGTACTGTAACTCAATATCTTTTAGATTGTACTGTAACTCAATATCTTTTAGATGGTACTGTAACTCAACATCTTTTAGATGGTACTGTACTCAATATCTTTTAGATGGTACTGCAGCTCAATATCTTTTAGATGGTACTGTAACTCAATATCTTTTAGATGGTACTGTAACTCAATATCTTTTAGATGGACTGTAACTCAATATCTTTTAGATGGTACTGTACTCAATATCTTCTAGATGGTACTGCACCTCAATATCTTTTAGATGGTACTGTACTCAATATCTTTTAGATGATACTACAGCTCAATATCTTTTAGATGGTACTGTAACTCAATATCTTTTAGATGGTACTGTACTCAATATCTTTTAGATGGTACTGTAACTCAATATCTTTTATATGGTACTGTACTCAATATATTTTAGATGGTACTGTAACTCAATATCTTTTAGATGGTACTGTAACTCAACATCTTTTAGATGGTACTGTACTCAATATCTTTTAGATGGTACTGTACTCAATATCTTTTAGATGGTACTGTAACTCAATATCTTTGAGATGTTACTGCAGCTGGTACTGTAACTCAACATCTTTTAGATGGTACTGCACCTCAATATCTTTTAGATGGTACTGTACTCAATATCTTTTAGATGATACTACAGCTCAATATCTTTTAGATGTTACTGCAGCTCAATATCTTTTAGATGGTACTGTAACTCAATATCTTTTAGATGGTACTGTACTCAATATCTTTTAGATGGTACTGTAACTCAATATCTTTTATATGGTACTGTTGAGGTCTTAACAGCACTGTTTTCAACAGCCCCCACTGTTAAGTATTTTGGCTCTATTGTCTAGGAGTAATATTCATTAATGGCTCTAGCCCCCAGTGTTAAGTATTAATACCTATCTTGAACTGCAATACTTAAACACATATAAATGACACTTAACACCTCTGTGTACAACAGAGAGAAATATTTATTTACATAGATAAAATATATATATACAAAATGAATAGGGTATAAATATGTAAAATGTACACAATAATAATTCAGGTACAAAATATCTAAAATAGAGGTACGTTCACAATTGGATACTACATCCCTTGATTCGGCTCAGCTCCGCTATATATCTGCCGACCTCACACACTGTCTCAGGTAACGGGATCAGTCAGTGTTCCGCCTCACTGGTCAGCGATGCTTAACCCACACATCGTCTGATAGGCCGATCAACACCACGCCCCTCAGTTACTCAATGACTGACAGCTGGCTCCAATGTTTACTAACAGTATCTTCTCGTCCGGCTCAGGGTCGTCTTCCCACTTTTGCCTAGCACGTCTGGTACTCAGCTCTAGGCTAGCTTGCCTAACCGCTATTCTCCGCTATGACCTACTATACTAGCTGAAGACAATAAAAATAGTGCATACCTTAACTAACAATCAATAATCAATATAGTTAAGGATAAAAACATTTAACTATATACAAAAAACATTTCAACTGCTATTACTAAGTACTCAACCTGGGAACAAACTTCTCAGCTAGGCTCCTCTAATCAAACAGTCACACCTCAGAACTCAATCTTATGGTGGTCTGTGACTTTGATCTTCTGAGAGAGAGAGGACGCCTTAGAGTTTTGCTGGGGTATATATTGGGCTGCTCACCGCGTGGGTGGTGACCCGCTGTCCTAGATTACTAACCGTTACAATTGGCTATTCAACTGGGTGGCATGGGTCAGCGTGCAACTCTTAATTTGATTGGTCAGCCCTCATGTACCAATTCCTTTGCACGTGCTCGCATGCATACATTCAGGCGTCATCAGGCACCTGACACGTGATCACATGTGACTTAAGTAGTTGTAGCGTCCTAATAAATTTCCCATGACCCATCAGATTATTCCAAAATCTTTGTCCACTCAAGGTCAGCGTCTGAACCCCTATCCCCCAATGGTTCTAAACTGAATGAGATTCTCAAACCATTATTAAGGTACTTAACAGGTACTGTACTCAATATCTTTTAGATGGTACTGTAACTCAATATCTTTTAGATGGTACTGTAACTCAACATCTTTTAGATGGTACTGTACTCAATATCTTTTAGATGGTACTGTACTCAATATCTTTTAGATGGTACTGCCGCTCAATATCTTTGAGATGTTACTGCAGCTGGTACTGTAACTCAACATCTTTTAGATGGTACTGTACTCAATATCTTTTAGATCAGGGCTGTGCAACAGGCGGCCCGCGGGCCACAACCCGGCCCGCCAGACCAGTTCATGTGGCCTGCTAATCATATGTGATTATTATACTCGCGCACTTTACTAAAGTTATCAAGAGTACATTTTTAAGGGTACTAGCCCTCGTTGTTGTTACAAAGTTCTCATGTGGCCCAACGTTGGAAAATGTTGCATACCCCTGATTTAGATGGTACTGCAGCTCAATATCTTTGAGTTGGTACTGTACTCAATATCTTTTAGATGGTACTGTAACTCAATATCTTTTAGATTGTACTGTAACTCAATATCTTTTAGATGGTACTGTAACTCAACATCTTTTAGATGGTACTGTACTCAATATCTTTTAGATGGTACTGCTCAATATCTTTTAGATGGTACTGTAACTCAATATCTTTTAGATGGTACTGTAACTCAATATCTTTTAGATGGTACTGTAACTCAATATCTTTTAGATGGTACTGTACTCAATATCTTCTAGATGGTACTGCACCTCAATATCTTTTAGATGGTACTGTACTCAATATCTTTTAGATGATACTACAGCTCAATATCTTTTAGATGGTACTGTAACTCAATATCTTTTAGATGGTACTGTACTCAATATCTTTTAGATGGTACTGTAACTCAATATCTTTTATATGGTACTGTACTCAATATATTTTAGATGGTACTGTAACTCAATATCTTTTAGATGGTACTGTAACTCAACATCTTTTAGATGGTACTGTACTCAATATCTTTTAGATGGTACTGTACTCAATATCTTTTAGATGGTACTGTAACTCAATATCTTTGAGATGTTACTGCAGCTGGTACTGTAACTCAACATCTTTTAGATGGTACTGCACCTCAATATCTTTTAGATGGTACTGTACTCAATATCTTTTAGATGATACTACAGCTCAATATCTTTTAGATGTTACTGCAGCTCAATATCTTTTAGATGGTACTGTAACTCAATATCTTTTAGATGGTACTGTACTCAATATCTTTTAGATGGTACTGTAACTCAATATCTTTTATATGGTACTGTACTCAATATCTTTTAGATGGTACTGTAACTCAATATCTTTTAGATGGTACTGTAACTCAACATCTTTTAGATGGTACTGTACTCAATATCTTTTAGATGGTACTGTACTCAATATCTTTTAGATGGTACTGCCGCTCAATATCTTTGAGATGTTACTGCAGCTGGTACTGTAACTCAACATCTTTTAGATGGTACTGTACTCAATATCTTTTAGATCAGGGCTGTGCAACAGGCGGCCCGCGGGCCACAACCCGGCCCGCCAGACCAGTTCATGTGGCCTGCTAATCATATGTGATTATTATACTCGCGCACTTTACTAAAGTTATCAAGAGTACATTTTTAAGGGTACTAGCCCTCGTTGTTGTTACAAAGTTCTCATGTGGCCCAACGTTGGAAAATGTTGCATACCCCTGTTTTAGATGGTACTGCAGCTCAATATCTTTGAGTTGGTACTGTAACTCAATATTGTTTAGATTGTACTGTAACTCAATATCTTTTAGATGGTACTGTACTCAATATCTTTTAGATGGTACTGTAGCTCAATATCTTTTAGATGGTACTGTACTCAACATCTTTTAGATGTTACTGCAGCTGGTACTGTAACTCAACATCTTTTAGATGGTACTGTACTCAATATCTTTTAGATGGTACTGTAGCTCAATATCTTTTAGATGGTACTGTAGCTCAATATCTTTTAGATGGTACTGTAACTCAATATCTTTTAGATGGTACTATACCTCAATATCTTTTAGATGGTACTGTACTCAATATCTTTTAGATGGTACTGTACTCAATATCTTTTAGATGGTGCTGTAACTCAATATCTTTTAGATGGTACTGTACTCAATATCTTTTAGATGGTACTGTAACTCAATATCTTTTAGATGGTACTGTACTCAATATCTTTTAGATGGTACTGTACTCAATATCTTTTAGATGGTGCTGTAACTCAATATCTTTTAGATGGTACTGTGCTCAATATCTTTTAGATGTTACTGCAGCTGGTACTGTAACTCAACATCTTTTAGATGGTACTGTACTCAATATCTTTTAGATGGTACTGTAGCTCAATATCTTTTAGATGGTACTGTAGCTCAATATCTTTTAGATGGTACTGTAACTCAATATCTTTTAGATGGTACTATACCTCAATATCTTTTAGATGGTACTGTACTCAATATCTTTTAGATGGTTATGTACTCAATATCTTTTAGATGGTGCTGTAACTCAATATCTTTTAGATGGTACTGTACTCACTATCTTTTAGATGGTACTGTAACTCAATATCTTTTAGATGGTACTGTACTCAATATCTTTTAGATGGTACTGTACTCAATATCTTTTAGATGGTGCTGTAACTCAATATCTTTTAGATGGTACTGTGCTCAATATCTTTTAGATGGTACTGTACTCAATATCTTTTAGATGGTACTTTACTCAATATCTTTTAGATGGTACTGTACTCAACATCTTTTAGATGGTTCTGTAACTCATTATCTTTTAGATGGTACTGTACTCAATATCTTTTAGATGGTACTGTACTCAATATCTTTTAGATGGTACTGTGCTCAATAACTTTTAGATGGTACTGTACTCAATAACTTTTAGATGGTTCTGTAACTCAATATTTTTTAGATGGTTCTGCAGCTCTCTTTTAGATGATCGAAGTTTCTTGTAAAGCTATTTGTCCAAGCTTGTAATTGTACAGCATGCTCATCATGATAGAACTAAACACAGTTCAGTGTTACATAAGTTATACTAAATACATTTCAGTGTCCTATAGATGAGACTAAATACACTTCAATGTTCCATAAATGAGACAATATCAATACAATTTAATATCCTAAAGATTTTTATCACACCTTCTATAATGTATTAGTCGCAGCAGTTTTAAGAAAATAAACTGATTTAATTTATCTAAAAACTAGGGCTGTTAACGATTAATTTAAATTTAATCGTTAACTTTTGAAAAATTAACGATTAATTAATCGTTAATTTCGATTAAAGCCAAAAATTAAAATGTATGATGCCAAAAGTAACACTTATGAAACGTTCTTGTTGAAAATCTAAATAACAACGGAATATCTCCTTTAACTCCTTTACATGTCATTTTTTAACAAACTACGCAATAAAAAAACCCGTAAAAAATCAAGTTTTTCACTATAAATCCTTTATGTACTAGACGTAACTAAAACAATGTTCATTATAATACGCAGCGCAAGACCATCCAAAAATACAAAATTGCTGTTGTATCGTAAAACATGTTTAACATAATGCGCACCGATCAGGAATATGTTTTAAAAAAGTGTTGTCAATAAAACACGCACCTTATTGCGCGACAGAAAGGATGTTCAATATAATACGCACCGCGACACTCTATCTCAAAAAATAACATAATACATAGGAATAAATATAAATAATCTAAAAAATCAATCATTTAATTACGGTACATGCGATCGATCTGAAATTTTGATACATTGTTTTTATCATCGGTACAAAACTGCCTGCAAAATTTCAGCTCGCCAGCTTACGAGGAAGTGGGTTAAAAATTGATCCAAAGTTTTGGCGACAAGCAAGAAATCAAGGGTTCAAACAAACAACCAGACACCATGAGTTAATATAAAGGATTTAATTTTTAAAAACCCGTAAAAAACCAAGTTTTTTACTATAAATCCTTTATGTACTAGACGTAACTAAAACAATGTTCATTATAATACGCAGCGCAAGACCATCCAAAAATACAAAATTGCTGTTGTATCGTAAAACATGTTTAATATAATGCGCACCGATCAGGAATATGTTTATAAAAAGTGTTGTCAATAAAACACGCACCTTATTGCGCGACAGAAAGGAAGTTCAATATAATACGCACCGCGACACTCTATCTCAAAAAATAACATAATACATAGGAATAAATAAAATAATCTAAAAAATCAATCATTTAATTACGGTACATGCGATCGATCTGAAATTTTGATACATTGTTTTTATCATCGGTACAAAACTGCCTGCAAAATTTCAGCTCGCTAGCTTACGAGGAAGTGGGTTAAAAATTGATCCAAAGTTTTGGCGACAAGCAAGCAATCAAGGGTTCAAACAAACAACCAGACACGATGAGTTAATATAAAGGATTTAATTTTTAAAAACCCGTAAAAAACCAAGTTTTTTACTATAAATCCTTTATGTACGAGAAGTAACTAAAAGAATGTTCATTATAATACGCAGCGCAAGACCATCCAAAAATACAAAATTGTAGTTGTGTCGTTAAACATGTTTAATATAATTCACACCGATCAGGAATCTATATATATAATTCTCTTCGTGGTCGGACCCTACGAGACACCAAGCTGCAAGTATGTCCAACAGATACTAATTTTAGAAAGCAGCGCACCAAATTACTGCACCAATGCACCAAAAGGTGTGCAAATTAAATATGCGCTGTAAAAAAAAAGTATATGACGTCATTGTTTTCGCTGATATTTTAATTTTGTAAAAAGGGAACAATGTAAAAAGTTATAAAATACTTTGTGTACATTTCAGAAAGAAAATATTTTGTATTGATCAAACAAGGACAAGTTAGTTGGGATTTTGAAAAAGGTTGGCCCCGTAAAGTGCATTTTTTCAAAATAAATAGATTTCAGATAAACACTTCCGTCATTTTTTACGAGTGATACGCCGCGGGTCTCTCCAGAGTTCCTTCTTTTCATTCACTCACAGTCGTTTGCCCAAACCCACCCCATTTTGACAACTGTGTCCTTCAGGAAGTCTTCACCCGTCACTAAATCATTAGCGGCATATGCTACGCCGCGGGTCAGCTAGTATGTTTATAAAAAGTGTTGTCAATAAAATACGCAACTTATTGCGCGACAGAAACGTTATTCAATATAATGAACACCATTACACTCTATCTTAAAAAATAACATTATACATAAAAATAAATAAAATAATCTAAAAAATCAATAATTCAATTACAGTACATGTGATCGATCTGAAATTTCGATACATTGTTTTTATCATCGGTACGAAACTGCCTGCAAAATTTCAGCTCGCTAGCTTACGAGGAAGTGGGTTAAAAATTGATCCAAAGTTTTGGTGACAAGCAAGGGTGCAAGGGTGCAAGCAAGCAGACACCACGAGTTAATATAAAGGATTTATAAAGACAAGTGTGTTGACATTATTTGGTTCAAGTGATAAGCGGGTCTAATTGACAATATAACCAGCCGAGCTGAAAAATCATTCACATGGAACTGAGGAAATCTTTATCAACATTTTGAACATTCCCGTCAGTCAATAATTTAAAACCAAAATGATCACGTAATCGTCAGGAAATTTATTATTTATCGGTCCCTAATTATATAATTTTTTTTTACTTTTTGGCCTCCAATAATTTGTAAGTGATGGGTCGATTAATTGTTAAAAAATAATTGAATCGTTAAATTTTTAAACAATTAATCGAGAAATAAATCGTTAATTTCCGCAGCCCTACTAAAAATAAATTAGCCTTTGTTCTTTTTACATCTTAATAGATATTCCCGGGCAGTTGAACTAATAACACAATAGTGATATACTGGGACCCACTTATCCAGAAGTTTATATAACGGGACCCAATTTTAACAGTTTTTATACCGGGACCAGATGCTGCGTTGATGTGTGGAGGAGAGCACTCTGTAATTTCTCTCTACGTTAAGAGACTGAAAGCAAGACGTGAGCCAGCCAGGAAACTGACTTTATGGGGACCATCATAGGCCATTATTTACACGCGTTTTAGTCATCGTCACCTTAACCCTCAGGGAAGATGGCCAAAGTAGTCTGGTTAAATGAAGATCGAAACTTGTATTACACGGGCCCATGTTACGACACAAAGGGCTTCTGAGGGTAACTTGATCATAGGCGAGAATCACACCGGAATAATTACGCCGGGCTAGGTGGCTATTTGCGGAAATCTCGGCTGTTTGTGAAATGTCGGATGTTTGTGAAATGTCGGCAGTTTGAGACATGTTGGATGTTTGTGAAATTTTGGCTGTTTATGAAATGTTGGCTGTTTGTGAAATGTTGGATGTTTGTGAAATGTTGGCTGTAAAATGTTGGATGTTTATGAAATGTTGGCTGTAAAATGTTGGATGTTTGTGAAATGTTGGGTGTTTGTGAATTGGTGGGAAGTTGAGAGATTAAACTGAAGTTCTACTGACGTCTTTGTTATTGGATAGAATAAAGTTTTGAAACATTCCAAGTCAACTTTTTAAAAAATCACAGACTTCTAGACAATGAGGCTATTTTTAAATCCCTTATATTAACTTCACCGCCGTCTCTGTCTCTCTGTCTCCCTCTCTCTCTGTCTGTCTTGGGCGGGCGCAAAAAAGAAAAGTAAAAAAATGACCCACTTCCCGTGAAGGCATCGAGCTGAAATTTGGTACACGGACCCGTGTCACCTAACAATGCATCGCATCAAAAGTTCAGATCGATCGAACGTACCGTAATTAAATTAATGCATTTTTAGTTTATCTATATAAAACTTTACGTAGAAGTCGCTATTGTTTACATTTCACAGGTCACTTGACTTCACGCCAGCCATCGGTGAACACATCTCGTGTTTTAACCAGGTGTACCGGCGTTATTTTGTTTACATTTACGAGTCAGGCTGAGCTTGGTCCAGCGATCGGTGACCAGCCTTTCCCCTCTCCCAACCGCCCGGGTTATAAAGCAAAGGGGCGTTAAGACACATTCAGTCTGTAAATGTTGGTCGCGTTTGAACATAATCAATAATTTTAGTTATGTCTCATATATAAGGGATTTATTGTCAAAAGTTTTTTTTTACGGGTTTGTTTTTTAAATCCCTTATATTAACTTCACCGCCGTCTCATGGGCGGGCGCAAAAAACAAAAGTAAAAAATGACCCACTTCCCGTGAAGGCATCGAGCTAGAATTTGGCACACGGACCCGTGTCGCCTAACAATGCATCGTATCAAAATTTCAGATCGATCGATCGTACCGTAATTAAATTAATGCATTTTTAGTTTATCTATATAAAACTTTACGTAGAAGTCGCTATTGTTTACATTTCACAGGTCACTTGACTTCACGCCAGCCATCGGTGAACACATCTCGTGTTTTTAACCAGGTGTACCGGCGTTATAACAATGCATCGTATCAAAATTTCAGATCGATCGAACGTACCGTATTTAAATTAATGCATTTTTGTTGATCTATATGCGACGTATGTAATTCAATTTCACGGTTTGTTATTGTTTTTTTTCACGTGATAGCTCATTTCGCGCGTTGACGCCACATGGTCGATGTACCGGCGTGCTTTTGTTTACATTTTACGTGTCACGCTGAGCTCGGTCCAGCGATCGGTGACCAGACCTTCCCCTCCCCCCCTCCCGGTTTATAAAGCAAATGGGAGTTAAGACAGATTCAATCTGTAAATGTTTGTCGCGTTTGAACATAATCAATACTGTTAGCTACGTCTCATATATAAGGGATTTATAGTCAAAAACTTTGTTTTTACGGGTTTGTTTTATATCGATTACTCAGGCGTACGTAGAATTCTTATATTAAAATGAGCGCTGTGTGTCGAAACGAAATTACAAAATTTTGTATTTTAAATAACTCTCCCCCCTCTTCCCCACTTTTCAACACCGTTATTCCATCGTTTTTTATCTAACTGCAAGGACATCAAAACTAAAAAAGTGTAAGGGCCAAACGACCAAACAAATGAACCATCTATTTGTGTTCAATGCACCGCTATGCAACGGTACACAACTAATGATAATAAATGAGAAGGCTTTAGTTAAAGAACGCATAGAAGATAATTTGTTGACCAAATAAAATTTACAGCTGTTTCAAAATAATTGTGCAATTCGTTTTTGTCAAAATGAGATCGCGTATTTCTAAGTTTAAGACTGACGATGATGACATTTGATGACATTAAAGTAACTCATTCGCCACATAAAAAAACCACTCAAAGTCAGATTGTATCTCTGCGCCACAAAAAGTATTTATTAGAACTCGCAAAAAGAAAGAAAACCCAACTAATCACTGATTCTAAATATAAGACCGTGTATTTTCTTCAAAAAAATCCTGCATAATTCGCGGTTGGATATACTTGATAATTATTCGGAGTCTATTTTAGCCTGCACATTGTTTTGTTGATTGTGTAGAGTTGTCTTGCTGAGTCAGTACGGAGTTATTACTCGTGCTTGATGTTTCCATGCTTATTGTATGTTTTATGTATTTGCCTTGGTTGGCACATGAAGGGCTATTTCCCTTGTTTATTGTCAGTAGTATTAATTTTAAAGCAACAATAGCCAAAACATTTTATAGCATACAATTTTATATATTTGAATGTGCTTTTTTGTAAGGTGTTTTTCTTTACATATAAAATTAAAAACATTTTCTTCAGATTTCATTTCTGCTAAAACAACAAAATCAAGGCTGCTTATTCTTTTACTTTCTTTTAAAATGTAAGCTTTTTAAAACTAGTTTTTTCATAGACCAACTAATCCAAAAACTGTTTTGCAATTTTGAGAACCGGTGTTTATCTATTACATGACTGCCGTGCGAGGTGCTGGAATACTTCCACAGGGCCGCATGTTACCCGCGGGCCGGTGTTTGACATTTCTGGCATAAAATATTTTGATCCACGAGGCATTGCAACTGACGGTTGAAAAAAATTCCATCAAGTGCTTCATAGAGATTATTACATTTAATGACCGTATACATATTGAACTAGAAGATGGCACTGATAAACAAAACAAATATAACATTGTTTACTTTTCAATCACATTTTCCCTCACTCAGTTTCTCAACCATTGATTAAAAAGCTGATAAGTTTAATTGTATTAAATCTGTCAACACACATCGCCCCTCTTCTTTTATATGCGGACCACAACATGTCTTGTTGTCTACCCTTATATTTATATGAAATAATATACAATATAAACAACATTACTAGCATCACAGAAGAGTTTCTTCCCCTTATATGAAATCATACACAAACAACAAGCGCCAGGAAACAGTGTCATGTCGAAGAGCTGTTGGAGCCTGATGATTATTTCTTGGCAAAGGGGTTAGGGGTGTGAACATTAAAAGTGTCTTTTCCGCCCCTGACAGACCTCAGTAACTACGCCACTGAGCACATCATTTATTGTACAACAGGGACACGGTGACGTGGGTGAAACGTTCTGTGCGAGAAATTCGATGCATCAATCTACAGTGCTGTACAACTGGGCACTACATCTGGACAGTGCATCTGGAAGTACTTCTGGACATTAATCTGGACAGTACATCTGGACAGTACAACTGAGCACTACATCTGGACAGTACATCTGGAAGTACTTCTGGACATTAATCTGGACAGTACATCTGGACAGTACATCTGGACAGTACATCTGGACAGTACATCTGGACAGTACATCTGGACAGTACATCTGGACATTAATCTGGACAGTACATCTGGACAGTACATCTGGACAGTACAACTGGGCACTACATCTGGACAGTACATCTGGAAGTACTTCTGGACATTAATCTGGACAGTACATCTGGACAGTACATCTGGACAGTACATCTGGACAGTACATCTGGGCAGTACATCTGGACAGTAAATAAGGCAATACTTCTGGACAGTAATTCTGGACAGTGCATCTGGACAGTACATTTGGGCAGTACATCTGGACAGTACATAAGACAGTACTTCTGGACGTAATTCTGGACAGTGCATCTGGACAGTACATCTGGGCAGTACTTCTGGACAGTACATAAGGCAGTACTTCTGGACAGTAATTCTGGACAGTGCATCTGGACAGTACATCTGGGCAGTACTTCTGAACAGTACATAAGGCAGTACTTCTGGACAGTAATTCTGGATAGTGCATCTGGACAGTACATCTGGGCAGTACTTCTGGACAGTAATTCTGGACAGTAATTCTGGACAGTACATCTGGGGTTTATCTGGGGTTTACATCTGGACATTACATCTTGACGGTACATCTGGAAGTTCTACCGGTCATTACAACAGTCAAACAGCTTTCACTTATGTCTATGTATAAAAGCCACCAGAGGCCAATCACAGAACTATTTGGCCAAGAAATCTCAGAAAACTCGAAGTTTAAAGCCTTGACTTCCGACTAATTATTTATAATTGCCATCTACCTTTTTCAACCTCTATGTGGGTCCACTACATTATTTAAACCGACTGTTTGTGGAAGGAAAAAAAATCAAACTTGAGTTTGGTATAGCGTTACATGATAGATTATGAGTAAATGCTATATTGAAGCTCATGGTTGATGATCTATCGCATTGTCAGGGTGTTGGTAAATCTTAAGCTCAGGGCACTGATAAAAATCATTTTCAAGGTCTTGTTACAACACAATATCATGACATTGCGGCATGGCTGCTCGTACTTGTTGTATGGCTGCTAGTTGTGTTATTGCTGCTAGTTGTATGGCTGCTAGTTGTGGTATGGCTGCTAGTTGTATGGCTGCTAGTTGTATGGCTGCTAGTTGTATGGCTGCTAGTTGTGGTATGGCTGCTAGTTTTATGGCTGCTAGTTGTGGTATGGCTGCTAGTTGTATGACTGCTAGTTGTATTGGTGCTAGTTGTATGGCTGCTGTTGTATGACTGATTGTTGTATTGCTGCTAGTTGTGGTATGGTTGCTCGTAGTAATGTTGCCATTTGCACTGAAGTTGCTAGTTGTAGTAACCTGATTGTTGCTCGTAGTAATGTTGCCATTTGCACTGAAGTTGCTAGTTGTAGTAACCTGATTGTTGCTCGTAGTAATGTTGCCATTTGCACTGAAGTTGCTAGTTGTAGTAACCGGATTGTTGCTCGTAGTAATGTTGCCATTTGCACTGAAGTTGCTAGTTGTAGTAACCTGATTGTTGCTCGTAGTAATGTTGCCATTTGCACTGAAGTTGCTAGTTGTAGTAACCTGATTGTTGCTCGTAGTAATGTTGCCATTTGCACTGAAGTTGCTAGTTGTAGTAACCTGATTGTTGCTCGTAGTAATGTTGCCATTTGCACTGAAGTTGCTAGTTGTAGTAACTTGATTGTTGCTCGTAGTAATGTTGCCATTTGCACTGAAGTTGCTAGTTGTAGTAACCTGATTGTTGCTCGTAGTAATGTTGCCATTTGCACTGAAGTTGCTAGTTGTAGTAACCTGATTGTTGCTCGTAGTAATGTTGCCATTTGCACTGAAGTTGCTAGTTGTAGTAACCTGATTCACGTCTTTTGTTGTTGTCCACCCCGAGTAAGAAAACCCGACACTATGATGAAGTATTACAATATTCCTAAGCTGTGTTAACGTTGGTTATCCGACCTGGTATCTGAGGCTAAATCCGGGCGTGAAGACTTGTAAAATGATTGGTGGGGACAAAGGGGGAGATCACGCAAGTCTGAAGTGTCCGTCTTGTTGTGGTCTTGTTATGGCTTCCGTGCCAGGGAAAATCGGTGGCTTAACCTTACTATAGAGTCCAAGGTCTATGGTAGTGAGCGCGTGGTAAAGCAGAATGGTGCGGATGTACATTGTGGTACTTACTGATGGCTGGTTAGTGAAATAAGAGTGGGATAGAATGGTGGCCATGAACATTGATAGAGGATTGAAATTATTCTAGGATCGATTATGATTTGCGCATTTATACTCCTTTTGTGAAGGCAAGGATTATTCATTAATCTGTAGAACACACACTTCTTCGAATACATCTGTATAATTATACTCGTCCAAATACATCTGAAGAATTTGTACTTGTTCGAATACATCTGTAGAGCTTATACTTGTTCGAATACATCTGTAGAGCTTATAATTGTTAGTACATCTGTTGCAGATTACAACTTCTCTCAACTTGTTTTTATCTTACAATCTTCAATTGCCAAAAATTTGCAATCTCTCTTATTTCCTCAAGAATTTCTCTGACTTATGTCATCTGTGAGTTGTCGCCCATCTTTAATATTAATAATAATAATAATTGATAATTTTTAAATCCCTTATTTTAACTTCACCGGCGTCTCTCTCTGTCTGTCATCATCTCTCTCTGTCTTGGGCGGGTGGAAAAACAAAAGTCGAAAATGATCCACTTCCAGTAATCCGATCGAGCTGAAATTTGGCACACGGACCCGTCTCATCTAACAATGCATCGTATCAAAATTTCAGATCGATCGAACGTACCGTAATTAAATTAATGCATTTTTATTTTATCCTTATATAACGTATGTAATTCAAATTCACTGTTTGTTATTGTTTTTTTTCCACGTGAAAGTCTGAGTTGACGCGTTGAGGCGACCAATCATAGTACCGCCGTGCTTTTGTTTACATTTTACGTGTCACGCTGAGCTCGGTCAAGCGAATCGGTGACCAGACTTTCCCCCCTCTCTCTCTCCCCCCCCCAAGGGTTATGAAGCAAAGTTGAGTTAGACAGATTCAGTCTGTAAATGTTTGTCGCGTTTGAACATAATCAATACTTTTAGTTATGTCTCATATATAAGGGATTTATAGTCAAAAACTTTGTTTTTACGGGTTTGTTTTATTAAATCCCTTATATTAACTTCACCGGTGTCTCTGTCTGTCATCATCTCTCTCTCTGTCTTGGGCGGGCGGAAAAACAAAAGTCGAAAATGACCCACTTCCCGTGATCCGATCGAGCTGAAATTTGGCACACGGACCCGTCTCACCTAACAATGCATCTTATCAAAATTTCAGATCGATCGAACAAATCGATTAAATAAATTAATGCATTTTTAGTTTATCCTTATATAACGTATGTAATTCAAATTAACGGTTTGTTATTGGTTTTTTTCCCCCGTGAGAGTTTAAGTTGACGCTTTGACGTCGACCCATTGAAGTATCGGCGTGCTTTTGTTTACATTTTACGTGTCATGCTGAACTCGGCTCCCCCCTCTAGGGTTATGAAGCAAACTTCAGTTAAGACAGATTCAGTCTGTAAATGTTTGTAGCGTTTGAAAATAATCAATACTGTTAGTTATGTCTCATATATAAGGGATTTATAGTCAAAAACTTTGTTTTTACGGGTTTGTTTTTATTAAATCCCTTATATTAACTTCACCGCCGTCTCTCTCTGTCTGTCTGTCTTGGGCGGGCGGAAAAACAAAAGTAAAAAATGACCCACTTCCCGTGATCCGATCGAGCTGAAATTTGGCACACGGACCCGTCTCACCTTACAATGCATCTTATCAAAATGTCAGATCGATCGAACGTACCGTAATTAAATTAATGCATTTTTAGTTTATCCTTATATAACGTATGTAATTCAAATTCACTGTTTGTTATTGTTTTTTTCCCACGTGAGAGTTTGCGTTGACGCGTTGAGGCGACCCATCGAAGTACCGGTGTGCTTTTGTTTACATTTTACGTGTCATGCTGAGCTCGCCCCCCTAGGGTTATGAAGCAAAGTTGAGTTAAGACAGATTCAGTCTGTAAATGTTTGAAGCGTTTGAAAATAATCAATACTGTTAGTTATGTCTCATATATAAGGGTTTTATAGTCAAAAACTTTGTTTTTACGGGTTTGTTTTTTAAATCCCTTATATTAACTTCACCGCCGTCTCTGTCTTGGGCTGGCGGAAAAACAAAAGTAAAAAATGACCCACTTCCTGTGATGGCATCGAGCTGAAATTTGGCACATAGACTTGTGTCACCTAACAATGCATCATATCAAAATTTCAGATCGATCGAACGTACCGTAATTAAAGTAATGAATTTTTTAGTTTATATCTCTACTGCATATGTAATTCAATTTCACGGTTTGTTATTGTGTTTTTTTCACGTGACAGTTCAGTTGACGCGTTGACGCAACATCGTCGATGTACCGGCGTGCTTTTGGTTACATTTTACGTGTCACGCTGAGCTCGGTCCAGCGATCGGTGACCAGACCTATCCCCTCCCCCCCCCCACGGTTTATAAAGCAAAGTGGAGTTAAGACAGATTCAGTATGTAAATGTTTGTCGAGTTTGAACATAATCAATACTGTTAGTTATGTCTCATATATAAGTGATTTATAGTCAAAAACTTTGTTTTACGGGTTTGTTTTTTTATAGCGCTGTATCCCAGCAAGGAACCGGCTCACAGCGCTTTTCATGGAGATCATAACATACTTATACTAATTAAATAACCATGCATATATGATTAACAACATAAAGGACAGTACATTACACATAAGCTACGTTAATCATTAAAGTAATGTTGTTTTATTAATTTTGAAAATATGGGACTTCTATTCCCTATTTCATCTGGGAATTCTCTCCCTTACATCGTTTAGTGCTCTCTCTTATTTAGTCTGGGAGTTCTCTTCCTTATTTCATCTGGGAGTTCTCTCCCTTACTTCATCTGGAATTTCGCTCCTTTATTTCATCTGGGAGTTCTCTACCTTATATCGTCTGGGAGTTCTTTCCCTTATATCGTTTGATTATCACCCTTATTTAGTCTAGGAGTTCTCTCCCTTATTTAGTCTGGTAGTTCATTTCATTATTTAGTCTGGGAGTTCTCATCCTTATTTCGTCTAGGAGTTCTCATCCTTATTTAGTCTGGGAGTTCTCTTCCTTATTTCATCTGGGAGTTCTCTCCCTTATTTCATCTGGAATTTCTTTCCCTTACATCGTTTGGTTCTCTCCCTTATTGCTTTTGGGAGTTCTCTCCCTTATTTAGTCTGGGAGTTCTCTCCCTTATTTAGTCTGGGAGTTCTCTTCCTTATTTCATCTGGGAGTTCTCTCCCCTATTTCATCTGGAATTTCTTTCCCTCATTCCGTCTTGGAGTTCTCTTCCTTACATCGTCTGGGATTTCTCCCCGTTGCATATTCTGGGATTTCTCTCCCTTACATCGTCTGGGAGTTATCTCCCTTACATCATCTGGGCTGTTCCATTAAATGCCAAGGTCTTCTAACACAATTTTAACATAAGTCAAATCATCCTCTACAATGACATTAGTTCAGTAGTAAAAGTATCAGAAGAATTTAGAATAAAAATCATGAATTCCTTGGCTTTCTTTTTAAATTGATATTAGCTCCACATTATATTAGCTCCGCTTCATATTAGCTCCACTTGATATTAGTTCCACTTTATATTAGCTCCACTTTATATTAGCTCCACTTTATATTAGCTCCACTTTATAGTAGCTCCACTTTATATTAGCTCCACTTTATATTAGCTCCACTTTATATTAGCTCCACTTTCTTATTTATTTGCAGAAGCTTTTTTAACGACAAGGAATTTTCAGCCCCTAAAAAAAGTGCTGCCCGGGGAATAAGCCCCCCCCCCAACCTCGTTCTCCCTCTCTACGCCGCTGGTAAAAAGTTTAGTGATTTAACCCAGAAGGTGTTTATGATAAGCAGATGCATAACTTTTCAAAACAGAAATTAAAACCATAAAGTCAAACAAGATACTTTTGTAAAACAAAATAATAAAAGAAAGAATATTAATTTTGTAATCAGTGCGATTCTGTTGTAAAGGTGCAGTGGACACTCTCAGCTACCACAGTTGTGCTTATTTTATGTTACAAACCATTGTCCTTTTTGAAAAAAATGTTTAAATTTGAAGCATGAGTGATCTTTTCTCGGAGATGCTAGGAGGAGGCCTGACATCTAACAATAAATCTCGTTTATTTCCATCAGCATATTTTAAAATAGGTTCTTGTGAAGTTATTTGAAAACAGCTGGTAAAAATCAGGGAAAGAATATGGGGGTGGAGGTGGGCCTCGAAACGTTAGAAAACTTAATTCTTTATATGAATGATATGTAATATATATAGGGCTGATTTCTAGGCTGAAGAGAAGTCCGTTTTTTAGCACCGAGTTTGCATTTGTCTTGGTAAAAATTGACAGACATCGACTGGATGACTAGGACAAAAGTTAATCTGGGATTAACAGACTCATACGGATTATACTATCAGACTCAGGTGGCCAGAAGTAGCGTGCTTCGCTGATGATACTTAATATATGATGTTAAATAATATATGATAGAACTTAATATATGATGATACTAAATTTATGATGATGCTTGATATATGATGATACTTGATAGATGATGGTACTTGATATATGATGATACTTGATATATGATGATACTTGATATATGATGATACTTGATAGATGATTATACTAGATATATGATGATACTTGATATATGATGATACTTGATATGTGATGATACTTGAATATGTAATCATATTTTTTTATATTTGAACGCTTCGGACAAGGTTATAACTTATAAGAATGAAGTTAACATTTACGATTTTGCTATAGCACTGAAGTTGACATTTAGAACAATGCTATACAACTGAAGTTAACATTTAGAACAATGTTATACAACTGAAGTTGACATTTAGAACAATGCTATACAACTGAACTTGACATTTAGAACAATGCTATACAACTGAAGTTGACATTTGTGTCATGGACCTGGATCTCAATACAACTGATACTTAACAAACTCTGAGTGAGGGAGCTACTCTGTAATTTTTCTGCTACTCTCAAATGTTTCTACTACTCTCAAATGTTTCTGCTACTCTCAAATGTTTCTACTACTCTCAAATGTTTCTACTACTCTCAAATGTTTCTACTACTCCTAAATGTTTCTACTACTCTCAAATGTTTCTACTACTCTCAAATTTTTCTACTACTGTCAAATGTTTCTACTACTGTCAAATGTTTCTACTACTCTCACATGTTTCTACTACTCTCAAATGTTTCTACTACTCTCAAATGTTTCTACTACTCTCAAATGTTTCTACTACTCTCAAATGTTTCTACTGCTCTCAAATGTTTCTACTACTCTCAAATGTTTCTACTACATGTACTCTCAAATGTTTCTACTACTCTCAAATGTTTCTACTACATGTACTCTCAAATGTTTCTGCTACTCTTAAATCTTTCTACTACTACTACTCTGTCGTGATTCAACTTCTCTGTAATGTTTCTACTACTTTGTAACTGTAATGTTTTGCCTTATTACTCCAATAGGAAGAGCGCCGTGGGGACATTCGTCCCTGACCAATAATTGTGTTCACTGTTAATAAGACTTGTAGGGACATGAAGGACCATAAATCTACGGAGACACTAGTTGGTCATTTCCCCCGTTTTTTTGTGTTATAGCATTGTAAACAGCGCTATCAGATTTGATTTGATTCAGAACATGGTTGAATGTATCAAATAATCATGGTCGGTTCTGATTTAAATGGATACTTTCTATAAAAAAAACTTTCTTATCCATACAGAAGCATAACTTGGTTTTCCGCGCCCTTGGCTAAATTTATTTTTGGTGCATTTGACAAAAGAGTATAAGAAAATCCAAAAGGTAGGAAATTGAAGGATTAGCCCTCGGCGCCCTTGGTAGCAGCCCCGATGCCTAGTCGTTGTTACGCCTCTGTGTCAATAATAAAAGAAACAACGATTTGAATAATATTAACATAATTTATTAAACTCCACGAACGTCATCGAGTTTTATATTTATTAATTGACTTCGATAAATTGAATGAAGACAACTTGTAATTGTAAAATCTATAACATCTTGTCCTTATTATGATTGTCTATGTCTATAACATCTTGTATCTAGTCCTTATTATGATTGTCTATGTCTATAACCTCTTGTATCTAGTCCTTATTATGATTGTCTATGTCTATAACATCTTGTATCTAGTCCTTATTATTATTGTCTATATGTCTATAAGATCAAGTATCAGGTCCTTATTATAATTATCTATATCTATAGCTATAAAATATAGCATTATGTCTCTACTTAAGATCTGTAAAAACTATATTTAAAAATAATTAAAAAGTGCCAACAGAAATGTTCAGGAAGAAAGTAGTCACACAAAGATGCTCGCGAGGGGTTCGCCCAATAATTAATATCGGAAATCGTTATTAGAAGGAACCGCTGCCACGGTATTTTATACAGTCTTAATCTGGTTTCAGTCCACTAGCTTCAATCTCTTAACTAAATTAGAGGAATCTTTTGTTTAATTTAAAAAACATATTTATTAATGGACATTCAAAACATTAAAATTCTGCCAAAATTGATGAGACATGAAGACGACCGAGTCTCATAAAAAAACTTACCGTCTGCCTGGCGCCGTGGCGTGAACATAGCCGGACAGGAAATGGAGGATTTTTTTCTTCTTCTGAGCACTCACAAATTAGTTTCTAGACGTGAGAGCAAAGTGTCAGACAGCCATTAAATTGAGTTGGTCAGATTTTCTTGAAAAGAGGGCCAAACATCGTTTGCCAGTCATCATATGACACGCATGTCATTTCCTTCTCTAGTCGTTCACCTGGAGTTTTAAAGACGTGATCTCTTATTCCAAGGAGAATACGCAAGTATGAACAACAGTTTCATGGTGAACGTTCTTAACCAACAAAACTTTAGTTTCAAGTTTTTTGTTTTTTAAATTTTCTATTCTACAGCCCACCCCTCCCCTTTTTAAATCCTTTTTATTAACGTGTGGTGTCTGAGGCCTTGCTTGAATGCCGAAAAAACTTTGGATAGATTTTTAAACCACTTCCCTGAAGTTTTGCAGGCAGACTCGTGGCGATGATAAAAATGATGTATCAAAATTTCAGTTCGATCGAATGTACTGTAATTAAATTAATAAATTTTTAGATTATCTCAATTTATCTCTATGTAGCATGTTAATTTTTGTGCTGAAATGTCATGGTGTGTATTATATTGAACAAACTTTCCTGTCATACGCGGTCAGGGGCGTATTATATTGACGATACTTTTTAAAAATATATTCCCAATTGGTGCGCATTATATTAAACATATTTTACGAGGCATAACTAAAATTATATATATTTGGATTGTCTTGCGCTGCGTTTTATTATGCATAATTCTTTTAGTTATGTCTCATATATAAAGGATTTATAGTCAAAAAGTTTGTTTTTTACGATTTTTAAAAATTAAATCCCTTATATTAACTTCACTGTCGTCTCTGTCCGTCTTGTTCGGGCAGGCAGAAAAACAAAAGTAAAAAATGACCCACTTCCCATGATGCTATCGAGCTGAAATTTTCACATAGGCTACGTGCATCTTCTTTGAAATCTTTATATTTTGAGCATGATTTGATGACAATAAATGCTCACTGAACTACTCGAATTACTTTTTGCGGAAACAACACGCAATATTTGCAAAAGGCACCTTTTAACATTTGCGAGCATACAAGCCACGGTGAAAAGTCTGAAAAACCATGCATATCTACACACTAAAAACTCTGTTTCCCTAACTGTCAGCTCTAAAATCATACGTTTTATCAGGGGTCCAACAATCACGAATCAGCTGAAATTTCAACTCATTTGAAAGGTTGTGAGTCCAGACATACCTTCCAATATCCAATTTAGGAAATGAATAAGTGTCAGCGACAATGAAGTTAGAAACAGTTGCTTCAGTTGTGTCTCGCTATTGAACGTGTTCTTTTTTCCTCAATGCCAATGATAATTCAAATGCTGCAGACGCCCCAAAATCTTCAAATAACGGCATTTCGGAATCCCACGAATGGTCTACTTATCGTTTTATTTTATTTTTTAGCCTGTAAAAAAATTTTCTGATATCCCTTTTTGGTAATCCTGCAGTTTCTACGCGTATATTATTTCACAGCATCATTTAATTTTCTCGTGAGGACTTACGTTTTTTAATTTATTAAATACATGTTGTACATATGTTGTATTTTAGCTATTACAGCGCTAATTTGTAAGTCTTATTAATTTCTAAGGCATTTTTCGGCCTTTATGTTATACTTAACTAGAATTAAATTGAAAATTGAACCTGTATGGCATTGCCAGTTAAATAAAAAACGTGTTTTTGCCCCCCCCCCACCCCCCAGAAAAATTCATAGCGAAGCCCATGTTCACAGCAGTAGGTTGTATCGAACATTGTTATAAGTCGGCAACTAGCTTTTTTAGCAGACGATAGTTTACTTCTGGCACGAGCTTCCAGAAATCTATCACATATTGTGACTTGTGTATCTTAGCCAAACTCTGATCTTCCTGTAACTCTAACAGCTCCATTTCAGAAGTAGAAGGTTTACTTAGCAATGTTCATGGGAAGCTGGAAACCATCTTTGGTTATGACTAGCATGAACGGATTAACGAGAAAAGCAGAACCTATTTTAATATTTTCGTTTTGTGCAACTTGTTGCCATTTTTCATTGAAGAATTTAAATAATAAGTTACAAAGTTTATTAAGACTTCAAAATGCGGATTTTTAAAACCGTCAACAGAAACCAATGCCTCCTTCAACTTTTAAATTTTAAATCAAGCCTAAAATATGTACAACTTTTTGTATCGGTCTAGATTTTAAAAAAAATTTTAAATTCATTTATTTCGATATTTTGTATTTCAAATGATAAATTTTAATTTAAAAATTAATCGTCAATGTGACCACAGAAGAGCCGCGATTTGGTCACCGTTACCATTAGCAATTTATGAATTGCATTATTCCATTTCACATAATAATATCCTATATAATAAAAGGCAAGTTTCTGTCCTTTCTGTCCCGTCATCTCTAGCGATTGGTCCCTCAAACACATATGACTACTACAGCCAATCACTAGCGGAGAAAAATTTACATATTACGCGGAGGTTCAAAACGAGTTATTTTTGGTGCAGTTTTTTTGGTCATAATTCATTATGTTGTTCCCATCTTGAAGTGATGCCTGCCGCTTATTCCAATGATAATTCTGTTAAATGCTTTTTCCTTGATGGTCCTGGGGGGTAGTGGCAAGAGTTTTAAGTGTTGTTTGTTTTTTGTTGCTGTTATTGTTGTTGTTGTTTTGTTGTTGTTGCTTTGTTGTCGTTGCTGTTGTTGTTGCTGTTATCTTATCTTATCTTATCTATACAGACGCTCCTTCTATGCAGAAGATAGTTGCGTCCACAGACCATGACAGATGATCTGTTGGCAAGTGATGCAGCATTCACAGGCCACGGCTATGTGGGTTCCACGCATTACCCAGCCGCCTAACACTATAGGTACCCATTCGGAGCGGGGTGACTCAGGGACGCCCTAGGCCCCGGGAACAAACTCTTGCCTTCACACGGATTCGAACCCGTGACCATCGGTACGACAGTCCAGTGCGCTGCCACTCGACCACCGAGTTGTTGTTGTTGTAGTTGTTGTTTTGTTGTTTTTGTTTTGTTGTTGTTGCTGTTGTTGTTTTGTTGTTGTTGTTGTTTTGTTGTTGTTGTTGCTGTTGTTGTTGTTTTTGTTGCTGTTGTTGTTGTTTTTGTTGTTGTTGTTGTTTTTTTTGTGGTTTTTTGCTGTTGTTGTTGTCTACATCCCTTGCCCTGCGACGACAATGTCCTGCAAACGCTTCAGCATAACAACTACCAAAACATAGCGTCCATGAACTTCACAGGTCACCCTACACTTATTCCCGTCCTTGGGCGGGCTTTGTTACTAGTTTAAATATATTTCATCATGACTTAACATGGTTCAACACTATAAATATTATGTTATTTAGAGTAGTACTTCTCAAATTTTTAGTATGGCGGACCGGTAGAGATTTTTTTTCATTGCACCAGGGACCGATGCACTATAATTTCCTGCACTGACAATTTCATCTATCCTTTTTTTTTATAACTTCTGCGGACCGGCGGCGGATGGCCCACGGACCGGCACCGGTCCGCGGACCACCACTTTTAGAAGCACTGATTTAGAGTATCACGACATTGAAAATAAACTAGAATAATACAGTATTCCATTATTTAGGGGCGGATACAAGGTTTGGCACATAAGGGGGCCTATGTTCATTATTTTAAATTTCCAACTTTTGAAGAGTGTGCTATAATTATGTATGGTAGTTTTTTGTGGTATAAATAATAAAGTAGAAGTGTGTGATATCTTCTATACTAATAAAAGGCAAAACCCTGACTGACTGAATTATAGACTGACTGACTCATCCCTAATTCTCTAACTTTCCCGGGTAGGAAGAAGCATGAAACTTTGGGAAGTTGTTGACTACACTCTTACAAATGATAATTGGCACACAAAATAAAAATTCAATTCTCACTCATTGTGGGCCAAGGGCCCTTCCAAAAATGTAATTTTTTCCTTATATAAGCTATATAAAAATTAGTTTAAACTTTGGTTACTGTTTAAGTGGATGGATCTTGACCAAAATAGTTATATAAAACTTAATGACCCATATTAAAATTATGTAGGGGAATACATTCCTAATATTAATTCCTTTTGGGCCAGGGGCCCGAAATTCTTTTTTTCGTAAACATATAATTCTTTATTCCCAAATTGATTTTACACGATTTCACCAATGTTGAACCACATTGAAATCTATAGGTCTTTTTAACTTTACATCTTAGAGCAATTGGGCCCGGGGCCCTTAATGTCATTTTTTCTTATGTAAGTTTTATAAATAATATTGTATTAATCCGATCGACAGAAGCTTTAGAAAGTTTTTGAGTACGTTAGCACCTTTATGAAATTAAAAGTTTTAAAATACAATGTAATAGTGGCGGGGTCCAAGAACGTCACATTTTAATATGAGTTATATACAAGGTATTTTAAGCAGCAGCTACTGGGTAAATGGACGAATCTTGACCAAACTTGGTACATAAAAATTTGATGGCCTGTTTTAAAATTGTATAAGGTATCAAACTCCTATTGTCCACTCTTTCCGGGCCTGGGGCCCCAATTTTGTGTGTGTGTGTTAACATTTAAAACTTTATTACCCATTTAACTTTTAAAAATCTTGACAGATATTCACACATATCTCCATCATTATCCATATTGAAATTTTCCGGTATATGAATTTTATATCTTGCACCGTTTGGCCTGGGGCCCTTAATGTCATTTCATTCTCAATTTTACTTTACACAACCTTGACAAATATTGACAAACAAGTATATCCATCATGATCCTAATTGAATTAATCAGGTCTTTTGAAATGTACATGTTGCACCGATTGGGCCCGGGGCCCTTAATGTCGTTTCGTTTCTTATATAAATTGTATAACTAGTATTTCAATCACTGATCGCCAAGTAAATTTAGATTGTATTTGTAATTTAGGGGTTAACTATGTCATTGTATTGTGGGGTCGAGTACGTCATTGAATTGTGGGGGGTCCATAAATGTCATTGAATTGTGATGGTCCATAAATGTCATTGTATTGTGGGGGTCCATAAATGTCATTGAATTGTGGGGGTCCATAAATGTCATTGAATTGTGTGTTCATGTTAATGTTAATAAAATTCTCAGCTTGTAGCAGACGGAATAATTGCTTGTAACTCTAAAGATACGTTTTAAATTTCAGTGTAACCACCTTGCACGTTCTTTACAAGCTGCTTGAATGCCACGCAAATGAAATGTCTCCCTTCATTTGTTCTCTAGCATCAACTATAACGCGGGTTTCTTGAAACAACGCAACAATATAAAGAATATGAAAACATCAACGTTTAAACCAGAATTAATCCCGAGTGGCGTGTCTTACGTGAAGTAAATAGATCGATCGATCGATTGCAGTGATTTTTAAATGTTCATCTCATAGTGCAACTCATAGATTGCTACATAGATTAATATATGAGTGCACATAATAGATTGCTACATAGATTATTATATGAGTGAACATAATAGATTGGTACATAGATTAATATATGAGTGCACATAATAGATTGCTACATAGATTAATATATGAGTGCACATAATAGATTGCTACATAGATTAATATATGAGTGCACATAATAGATTGCTACATAGATTAATATATGAGTGCACATAATAGATTGCTACATAGATTAATATATGAGTGCACATAATAGATTGCTACATAGATTAATATATGAGTGCACATAATAGATTGCTACATAGATTAATATATGAGTGCACATAATAGATTGCTACATAGATTAATATATGAGTGCACATAATAGATTGCTACATAGATTAATATATGAGTGCACATAATAGATTGCTACATAGATTAATATATGAGTGCACATAATAGATTGCTACATAGATTAATATATGAGTGCACATAATAGATTGCTACATAGATTAATATATGAGTGCACATAATAGATTGCTACATAGATTAATATATGAGTGCACATAATAGATTGCTACATAGATTAATATATGAGTGCACATAATAGATTGCTACATAGATTAATATATGAGTGCACATAATAGATTGCTACATAGATAAATCTATGAGAGAAACTCATAGATTGCTACATAGATTAATCACTGAGTGCACCTCATAGATTGCTTCATTGATACATCTCTGAGTGCACCTAATAGAGTGCTACATAGATTAATCTCTGATGTTAGTATGATTTTTAATAATTTTTTTGGGACCATGTTGCTTTTTCAAGGCAGTTGATTACGTCATGCTGATAGTTGAAATAGTGCATCACTAATACCCTCTAATTACCCAGGTAATATCCTCACAAACAAACTCTCCTATGATTACCTAACTACTTCTCTCATTTCTCTAAATGTTTCAAGGACGGACAAATATGTCTCAACAACTTCCGCGTTACGACATCCAACCAATCACCTGGCCTTGTACAAGTTGAATGGAGATATTGTTTACCGTGAAATGCTCACAAAAGTAGAATTTAATTTTTGTAACATTTACTTCTTGAAATATTTTAAATAATTGGTTTATTTTTCATGAAAGGCCTCTTTAAAAGAAAATACAAACAATGACGTCAGAGCATTGATTAGAGAGTGCAAGACATTTTCCTCGTGCTAACACGACAATCACAATCTTTAAGTTCGCCTGGCTTTGCTTTCAATGCATTTTAAATTTATTTTAGAACTCTCGCTCTCTCACTCTTCTTCTCTCTCTCTCTCACACAATCTATCTTTTCAGACTCTTTTTGCTCTATCTCTCTTTTCTTTCTCTTCTACATCACTCTTCTCTTACCCTCTCTTCTCTCTTACTCTTTATTTTCTTTCTTTCTCGTCTCTCTCTCTCCCACTTTCTCTAAGTGTCCCTATCTCCCTGACTCCCTCCTGTCCTGTTCATACACTCTATAACACACACACCCTCTCTCTCATATACACTTACTCTCTTTCTTATTCTCTCACATTTTCTGAATCTATTTTGCTGACCCACACTTAAGTACCACGCCCTCTACATTTCTCTCTTTGTCTTTCACTGATTATTTATGCCTGTCTCTCCCCCTCTCTCTCACTGTCTCTGATTCTGGGTCTCTATCTCTCACGCTTTTTATGTCTCTCTGGCACCCTCTGATTCTATACATATATATCTCTCTGATAGCCTCTGATTGTATACCTATCTGTGTCTCTGATAGCCTCAGATTGTATACCTATCTGTGTTTCTGATAGCCTCTGATTCTATACATATATGTCTCTCTGATAGCCTCTGATTGTATACCAATCTGTGTCTCTGATAGCCTCTGATTGTATACCTATCTGTCTCTATGATAGCCTCTGATTCTATACATATCTGTCTCTCTGACAGCTTATGATTGTATACCTATCTGTGTCTCTGATAGCCTCTGATTGTATACCTATCTGTGTCTCTCTGGTAGCCTCTGATTCTATACATATATGTCTCTCTGATAGCCTATGATTCTATACATATATGTCTCTCTGATAGCCTCTGATTCTATATATATAGGTCTCTCTGATAGCCTCTGATTCTATACATATATGTCTCTCTGATAGCCTCTGATTGTATACCTATCTGTGTCTCTGATAGCCTCTGATTCTATACCTATCTGTGTCTCTGATAGCCTCTGATTGTATACCTATCTGTGTCTCTGATAGCCTCTGATTCTATACATATATGTCTCTCTGATTGTATACCTATCTGTCTCTCTGATAGTCTCTGATTCTATACATATCTTTCTCTCTGACAGCTTATGATTGTATACCTATCTGTGTCTCTGATAGCCTCTGATTGTATACCTATCTGTGTCTCTCTGGCAGCCTCTGATTCTATACATATATTTCTCTCTGATAGCCTCTGATTCGATACATATATGTCTCTCTGATAGCCTCTGATTGTATACCTATCTGTGTCTCCGTGAGCCTCTGATTGTATACCTATCTGTGTCTCTGATAGCCTCTTATTGTATATCTATCTTCGTCTCTCTGGCAGCCTCTGATTCTATACATATATGTCTCTCTGATTGTATACCTATCTGTCTCTCTGATAGCCTCTGATTCTATACATATATGTCTCTCTGATAGCCTCTGATTCTATGCATATATGTCTCTCTGATAGCCTCTGATTCTATACATATATGTCTCTCTGATAGCCTCTGATTCTATACATATATGTCTCTCTGATAGCCTCTGATTGTATACCTATCTGTGTCTCTGATAGCCTCTGATTGTATACCTATCTGTCTCTATGATAGCCTCTGATTCTATACATATCTGTCTCTCTGACAGCTTATGATTGTATACCTATCTGTGTCTCTGATAGCCTCTGATGGTATATCTATCTGTGTCTCTCTGGCAGCCTCTGATTCTATACATATATGTCTCTCTGATAGCCTATGATTCTATACATATATGTCTCTCTGATAGCCTCTGATTGTATACCTATCTGTGTCTCTGATAGCCTCTGATTCTATACATATATTATATGTCTCTCTGATTGTATACCTATCTGTCTCTCTGATAGCCTCTGATTCTATACATATCTTTCTCTCTGACAGCTTATGATTGTATACCTATCTGTGTCGCTGATAGCCTCTGATTGTATACCTATCTGTGTCTCTCTGGCAGCCTCTGATTCTATACATATCTTTCTCTCTGACAGCTTATGATTGTATACCTATCTGTGTCTCTGATAGCCTCTGATTGTATACCTATCTGTGTCTCTCTGGCAGCCTCTGATTCTATACATATATGTCTCTCTGATAGCCTCTGATTCGATACATATATGTCTCTCTGATAGCCTCTGATTGTATACCTATCTGTGTCTCTGATAGCCTCTGATTGTATACCTATCTGTGTCTCTGATAGCCTCTTATTGTATATCTATCTTCGTCTCTCTGGCAGCCTCTGATTCTATACATATATGTCTCTCTGATTGTATACCTATCTGTCTCTCTGATAGCCTTTGATTCTTTACATATATGTCTCTCTGATAGCCTCTGATTGTATACCTATCTGTCTCTCTGATAGCCTCTGATTCTATACATATATGTCTCTCTGATAGCCTCTGATTCTATGCATATATGTTTCTCTGATAGCCTCTGATTCTATACATATATGTCTCTCTGATAGCCTCTGATTCTATACATATATGTCTCTCTGATAGCCTCTGATTGTATACCTATCTGTGTCTCTCTGGTAGCCTCTGATTCTATACATATCTGTCTCTCTGATAGCCTCTGATTGTATACCTATCTGTGTCTCTGATAGCCTCTGATTGTATACCTGTCTGTGTCTCTGATAGCCCCTGATGTCTACCTATTTGTCTCTCTGATAGCCTCTGATTGCCTCTGATTGTATACCTATCTGTGTCTCTGATAGCCTCAGATTGTATACCTATCTGTGTCTCTGATAGCCTCTGATTGTATACCTATTTGTCTCTCTGATAGCCTCTGATTGTATACCTATCTGTGTCTCTGATAGCCTCTGATTGTATACCTATCTCTGTCTCTGATAGCCTCTGATTCTATACATATCTGTCTCTCTGATAGCCTCTGATTGTATACCTATCTGTGTCTGATAGCCTCTGATTGTATACCTATCTGTGTCTCTGATAGCCTCTGATTGTATACATATATGTCTCTCTGATAGCCTCTGATTGTATACCTATCTGTCTCTCTGATAGCCTCTGATTCTATACATATCTTTCTCTCTGACAGCTTATGATTGTATACCTATCTGTGTCGCTGATAGCCTCTGATTGTATACCTATCTGTGTCTCTCTGGCAGCCTCTGATTCTATACATATCTTTCTCTCTGACAGCTTATGATTGTATACCTATCTGTGTCTCTGATAGCCTCTGATTGTATACCTATCTGTGTCTCTCTGGCAGCCTCTGATTCTATACATATATGTCTCTCTGATAGCCTCTGATTCGATACATATATGTCTCTCTGATAGCCTCTGATTGTATACCTATCTGTGTCTCTGATAGCCTCTGATTGTATACCTATCTGTGTCTCTGATAGCCTCTTATTGTATATCTATCTTCGTCTCTCTGGCAGCCTCTGATTCTATACATATATGTCTCTCTGATTGTATACCTATCTGTCTCTCTGATAGCCTTTGATTCTTTACATATATGTCTCTCTGATAGCCTCTGATTGTATACCTATCTGTCTCTCTGATAGCCTCTGATTCTATACATATATGTCTCTCTGATAGCCTCTGATTCTATGCATATATGTTTCTCTGATAGCCTCTGATTCTATACATATATGTCTCTCTGATAGCCTCTGATTCTATACATATATGTCTCTCTGATAGCCTCTGATTGTATACCTATCTGTGTCTCTCTGGTAGCCTCTGATTCTATACATATCTGTCTCTCTGATAGCCTCTGATTGTATACCTATCTGTGTCTCTGATAGCCTCTGATTGTATACCTGTCTGTGTCTCTGATAGCCCCTGATGTCTACCTATTTGTCTCTCTGATAGCCTCTGATTGCCTCTGATTGTATACCTATCTGTGTCTCTGATAGCCTCTGATTGTATACCTATCTGTGTCTCTGATAGCCTCTGATTGTATACCTATTTGTCTCTCTGATAGCCTCTGATTGTATACCTATCTGTGTCTCTGATAGCCTCTGATTGTATACCTATCTCTGTCTCTGATAGCCTCTGATTCTATACATATCTGTCTCTCTGATAGCCTCTGATTGTATACCTATCTGTGTCTGATAGCCTCTGATTGTATACCTATTTGTCTCTCTGATAGCCTCTGATTGTATACCTATCTGTGTCTCTGATAGCCTCTGATTGTATACCTATCTCTGTCTCTGATAGCCTCTGATTCTATACATATCTGTCTCTCTGATAGCCTCTGATTGTATACCTATCTGTGTCTGATAGCCTCTGATTGTATACCTATCTGTGTCTCTGATAACCTCTGATTGTATACATATATGTCTCTCTGATAGCCTCTGATTGTATACCTATCTGTCTCTCCGATAGCCTCTGATTGTATACCTATATCTGTCACTCTGATAGCCTCTGATTGTATACCTATCTGTGTCTCTGATAGCCTCTGATTGTATACCTATTTGTCTCTCTGATAGCCTCTGATTGTATACATATCTGTGTCTCTGATAGCCTCTGATTGTATACCTATCTGTGTCTCTCATAGCCTCTGATTGTATACCTATTTGTCTCTCTGATAGCCTCTGATTGTATACATATCTGTCTCTCTGATAGCCTCTGATTGTATACCTATCTGTCTCTCTGATAGCCTCCGATTGTATACCTATCTGTCTCTCTGATAGCCTCTGATTTTACACCTATCTGTCTCTCTGATAGCCTCTGATTGTATACCTATTTGTCTCTCTGATAGCCTCTGATTGTATACCTATTTGTCTCTCTGATAGCCTCTGATTGTATACCTATCTGTGTCTCTGATAGCCTCTGATTGTATACCTATCTGTGTCTCTCTGATAGCCTCTGATTGTATACCTATTTGTCTCTCTGATAGCCTCTGATTGTATACCTATCTGTGTCTCTCTGGTAGCCTCTGATTCTATACATATCTGTCTCTCTGATAGCCTCTGATTGTATACCTATCTGTGTCTCTGATAGCCTCTGATTGTATACCTATGTGTGTCTCTGATAGCCTCTGATTGTATACCTATCTGTCTCTCTTGTCAGAAATGCAATACTCAATAGCCAAAATAGCTATAGATTAGTCAATCTTGGTTTATTTATTATTGATCGTAATAAATTTTCCATTTTAACTTAATTTTATAGAAGCTTCTCTAGAAACTGGCTTAACTTAAGACAGTTTTAAACAATGTTCGAATTAATGACATTATATTAGGCAGGGTATTTCTAACCTTAATATCTTAATAAACTTGAATAAATCAAGGAGGCTTGTATTCATTATTTCATTTTTTAAAACAATTTAAAGTAAAAAATGTCCTTGCTTGACAATGTCATGTTAGATACTTAAAATTTTATTTCTCTAATTTGAAGGCAAAATTTCCAAGTCCAGCTGGTGTACGAATAGAGAAAGAATTTATTTTGTGCCAGTTTAAAATTCCATTAGATAAACAATTTTGTTAATTATGTTTGTTTATGCAACACAAAAATTAAAATAATGATTCTTTAGGAGAATAATCCATTCAAGTAACATGTTTCCCATTAGTTACCCACGTTAAAATCATACGTTACCTTTGTCATCTGTATTTTGGTTGTGAGGTCCGTGTCTGATTTGGAAAAGTTAATGTTAATATTGGACCCTCTCTCAATCTCGCTGCACCTATAGTAATCGCAAATTTTTATTTTTACGTACGGGAAATTTATTTATCTCCAATAAGTCAACGTGCGTTGTTGAAATTTTATTGGTGTTGTTGGAATATAACGGATGCAGCAGGTTTCGCTTTTTTAAAAGATGAGGAGTAGCTGTCAAATTTGAATCAATTACAGGTACCAGAACATCAGTGTTATGTTCTTATACTACTTCAGTCTCTTGGTTTTACAATTCAGTATCATTAATATTAGTATTTGAAGACTTTAATTTCATTATTGAGTTCAAGTTTTGCATTAGTAGCGTTCACATAATTTAATATAGTACCTTCATTTCTTTTAAATTTATTTAATTTTTACTTTGGATTAGGGGCTGTCCATAAATGACGTCACGCAATTTTGACCGATTTTTCTCCCCTCCCCCCTCGTCACGCGTCGTTACAAAAAGTTAGACCCCCCTCCAATAATACGCCACAAAGCTTTGACCCCCCCCCAAAAAAAAACAAAAAAAAACAAACAAAAAAACAAAAAACAACCCACCTTAATTTCCATTTGAAAATGAGTTTCAAATCACTTTTTTTTCATTTAAGTATTTATTTAGTGTACGTCTACATTGTAATATCGTAATACGCGTGAAGCTATGTAAAACGGCATTAAATAAATTGCAAGCCAGTGCTTCTCAAACTTTTTCGTATTAGTGGACCGGCAGGATTTTCTTCCCCCGTTTTGACGTGATCTTTCCTGTACTGACGTGATATCAAAATGAGCCCCTACATGGCTTAAAGCCCTATGAGATTAAGTATAAATTCGGCTTGTTTTGAATAATTTTTTTAAAAAAATTGTTTTGTTGCCAAGGCATAGCAAGGCAGCTAACGAAAAATGCAGCGGTAAAGTCAAAAACCATTTGATGTGATTATCCTTCGGGATTAAGCTCGCGAATATGACTATTGATATTAGAAGGGTCATTTTATTGTTGATAGACCTAGAATATATAGATACAGGACGATACAGGTAACAATTTCATACATTCTCATGAGTTCTCAAACTTAAGGATTATAATTAAATTTAATTCTCATTTCTTGATAACTTACGCTGACCGGCGTCTGATGGCCTACCGACCGGCACTTTGAGAAACACTGATTTCATTTTAAAATTAAAAAAAGGAATTAAATAAATTGTAAGTGACCAAATATTTCAGGAGAAGTTTTATTTAAAGTTACCCTTTTGACGTGACGCCACATTTCTTCAACCCCCCCTCCTTCCCCCTCGTCACGCATCGTCACAAAATTGTGGTGTGACCCTCCTCCCCCTTTAGGTGCGTGGTTTCATTTATGGACGGCCCCTTATCTTTTGTTTTCATTAAACTTTATTTAAACGTTTTTAATTTTTAGAAGCTAATTAACAATAAGGAATTTACCGCCCCCATTAAAGTGCCGCTCGAAGCTTTCGGTTGCCACGCCTCATGTTTGAAATTGATAGGCTAGATTAAATTTCGCTTCTACGACAGGAGCGGATGACACATTTTAAGAATCAAATAAATTACTAGAAGATCAGTGTCACATTCTCATACCACTTAAGCCTCTTTGTTTTTAAGTTCTGTATCATTAGTATCAGGATAATTTATATCCAATATGGAGTTGTAAATTTTGGCTGTAGGATGTTCACATATTTTAGAATAATTCCTTTATTTCTTTAATTTATTATTTTATTTGGTTTTTATTTTATTTGGATAAAAAGCTCAATTATCTTTAAAATGTTCACTTCTATAATCCAATTAACAACGAGGAATTTGCCGCCCGTAACAAAGTACCACCCGGGGCATTTGCCCCCTTGCCAACCTCTCGCTACGCTTCTGAATCTTACCCTATCTCTCATTTTCTGTGTCTATGCCTGTGTCTCTACTGTAATAATAGTTCCTTTTGAGCCATGTCAAGTTAAAGAAGATAAAATAAATTGGTTTATACTTTATGTACTTGTACACTGTGCAAGTTTGCATTGTGACCCACGCCCTACTGTGTGACCTCCAAACTCAAGTGCAGAAATCATTTAGCCGTTGCAAGGCTTAGACCTCAATTTCTCGGCAACATAAAGAAAATAATCCAATCTTCTATTCAACAAAACACACTAATGTTATTGACAATTTTTTTAATTTCCTCTAATTTTAGGTAAAAATCCCTTGACATTTTATATCCTCTTCTCATTTCGAATCTTAATCCAAACAGGAAGTTATGTGTTAAAAAAATATATATTTAAGCTCGAAATGCAGCAAAAAAACCTCACCTGAATTGATCCCTCTTATGGCAATGTAAAAAAAAATATAAAAAATTCGACATTTTTATTTTACTCGTGGGAAACGAATAAAAACATTGTCAGTTATTTAAAGGATAAGTGGGTAAACGTCTCAGTCGCTCGACTCAGAAGCTAGAGATCTTTGGAATTACAGGAACATCCGAGGGATAACGTATTATTATTTCCCTATACTTACTTAGGAGCTCGGATAAGTAGTTCAGGGATTTGAAACATCGACACCTGTATTGTCAGGGTTCAAAAGAATGACTAATTTATTTAAATAAACAAATGAAGAAGTAAATCGCATACTTATTATATCGATATTTTATTTAGTTTATTGATCGGTCCTTCATTGATCAGAATCACTTTCTTCGCTCCCCTTGTGGTGGTTACTATGGTGAAAACTCTTTACACAAAAATCTACTAACATTGTAGATATATTAAGTATGATTCTTTCTTAATTATTAGCTTGAGGACCAAATACAGTTGCCTCTTTTTGCCTGTAAAGCTGAGTTATTATTTATGTTTGTCTTGCTAATTATTTCCATTTTCCTCCTTCTTTATATATTTAGTTATTTTCTATCTTTTATCCTTCCCTTACCAACCTAGTTCCCCCTTCCCTCTATCCTTCCATTACCAACCTAGGTCCATCTTCTCTCTATCTTCCATTACCAACCTAGCTCCATCTTCTCTCTATCCTTCCATTACCAACCTAGCTCCATCTTCTCTCTATCCTTCCATTACCAACCTAGCTCCATCTTCTCTCTATCCTTCCATTACCAACCCAGTTCCTCCTTCTCTCTATCCTTCCATTACCAACCTAGCTCTATATTCTCTCTATCCTTCCATTATCAACCTAGTTCCCCCTTTTCTCTATTCTTCCATTACCAACCTAGCTCCATATTCTCTCTATCCTTCCATTACCAACCTAGCTCCACCTTCTCTCTATCCTTCCATTACCAACCAAGTTCCCCCTTCTCTCTATCCTTCCATTACCAACCTAGCTCTATATTCTCGCTATCCTTCCATTACCAACCTAGTTCCCCCTTCTCTCTATTCTTCCATTACCAACCTAGCTCCATATTCTCTCTATCCTTCCATTACCAACCTAGCTCCATCTTCTCTCTATCCTTCCATTACCAACCTAGTTCCACCTTCTCTCTATCCTTCCATTACCAACCTAGCTCCATCTTCTCTCTATCCTTCCATTATCAACGTAGTTCCACCTTCTCTCTATCCTTCCATTATTAACCTAGGTCTACCTTCTCTTTATCCTTCCATTACCAACCTAGTTCTACCTTCTCTCTATCCTTCCATTACCAACCTAGTTCCACCTTCTCTCTATCCTTCCATTACCAACATAGTTCCACCTTCTCTCTATCCTTCAATTACCAACCTAGTTCCCCCTTCTCTCTATCCTTCCATTATCTCACTTGCCGACCTCCTTGTTGTTAAACCCATACTTGATCCCCTCACCAACAGATTCCAGCCTACAAAATGTTAAGCCTGGCTTTCGTCACGCCACGTGTCCCCATTCACCCCTCTCCCAGTATGTCGTTATATCCCGACACACCCAGGGTTAGGCCCACAGGTTCCCTAGCTGATAACTCCATTGTGTTTTAGGACCGCGGACTTTCACAGAGGCGACAAAACGCCAGATCTGGCCGCCCATGGGAGGTTAATCCAGTATTGATGGGGGATATATGAGGAAGTTGGAGACTTAGAGCTTAGTCCGGACAGACAAATGTCTGTACTTCTGAGGACAAGATTGGTAGGTGGCATCAGATGAAATCTAAAATAAGGATAACTTTATATACGTCAATTTATTTTCTTTTAATTTAGTCACCACACTCTTCCTATAGTAAACGTTGCAGACATGTGATTTGTTGTTCTTGTAGAATTATTTGAATCCTGCTCCAATCAGAAATGGTTACTGCTTATTTCGGGACTTTCACTTGTTAGGAAATAAAAAGGTTCCAATAAATTGAGATTCCTTTAACATTTAAAAATGTACAATTGATTCTAACGCGAAGCAACGCAAGTGCCAGGATATCTTTCACAGGAAGTATTTGTCAAAATCTACTTGGCTAAGTTTATAGTGATGCACAGCTGGGAATATTTTTGGATAATATTTTATATTGTTTCATGTTTGATTGGTTGATGTTTCATTTATGCTTATTCGTAGACCGAAGAAAGTTTCGACAATATCGAAAGTTGTTAGCATATTTTAACAGTAAAACAACGACACGAGAGTCAGAGAGTAGCGTGACGTCATTCTGATGTTGATTGTATCTCTGAACTACTTATATATATTACAATATTACAAGTAGAAGAATAATGAGCGAATTTCGACTTTCCTGTAAACTTATCATTTTAAAATATGTTTGATATTTTCAGTGGCGTATGTGCCGCCCGGGGCAGAACCCAAGTTTTCCGCAACACCCCCCCCCCAAATTAATAAATAAAAAAATAAAAATAAAATAAAATATGTTTATGCTATAAATAATTTTTTTTTAAATAAAGACGCTTTATAATAGAAGTGACGAATGTAAACACAATTTTTAGCTATAATAGGATAATTAGGATCATAGTATTTTTGTTTTCACGGTAAACAATTTTAATTCTGTTGTACATTTTTTCATTGAACTAAAATGTGTTTTAGTTCAAACATCAAATTAATATCATACTGAAGCTTTTAATGAACAGCTATCTCTAGTATAATCAAATGTATTATGCTCGTAATTATTCTTTAATTAAACAACCCCGTAAAAACAAAGTTTTTGACTATAAATCCATTATATATGAGACATAACTTAAAGTATTGATTATGTTCCAACGTGGCAAACATTTACTACCTGAAACTGAGTGAACTTCTTCTGGTGTTAAACACGAGATGTGGTCATCGATGGCTGGCGTGAAGTCTAGTGTCCCGTAAAATATGAACAATAGCGACTGCTACATATAGTTTATAGAGATAAACTAAAAATTCATTAATTTAATTACGGTACGTTCGATCGATCTGTATTTTGATACGATCCATTGTTAGGTGACATGAGTCTATGTGCACAATTTCAGCTCGATGGCATCACGGGAAGTGTGTCATTTTTTACTTTGTTTTTCCGCCCGCGAACCCATGAGACGGCGGTGAAGTTAATGTAAGGGATTCAATAATAAAACAAACCCGTAAAAAAAAAGTTTTGACTATAAATCCCTTATATATGAGACATAACTAAAAGTATTGATTATTTTCAAACGCGACAAACATTTACAGACTGAATCTGTCTTAACTTCCCTTTGCTTTATAACCCCTGGGGGGCGGGTGGGAGAGGGGAAAGGTCTGGTCACCGTTCGCTGGACCGAGCTCAGCGTGACACGTAAAATGTAAACAAAAGCACGCCGGTACACCTGGTTAAAACACGAGATGTGTTCACCGATGGCTGGCGTGAAGTCAAGTGACCCGTAAAATGTAAACAATAGCGACTTCTACATATAGTTTTATATAGATAAACTAAAAATGCATTAATTTAATTACGGTACATTCGATCGATCTGAAATTTTGATACGATGCATTGTTAGGTGACACGGGTCCGTGTGCCGATGGTTTCACGGAAAGTGGGTCATTTTTTACTATTGTTTTTCCTCCCGCCCATGAGACGGCGGTGAAGGTAATATAAGGGATTTAAAAATTTAATGACCTCAGTAAAAGTTAAATTGCTGTATATGTGCTAAAATTATTTAAAGTGATATTTTTCATATTTATTTCCCCCTGTTATAGAAGAATAACAACATTTAACAGCAACATTAATTTGTTTACATTTGATAATGTTCAAGACTTAGTAAGATCTTTGTTAAAAAAAGAATTTAAAACATTAGGAAATATTAAAATTTATTTTAGAAAATTGTAGTTACATATAAAATGCAATGTGCTAGCTACAATTTAACTTTTAATGTTACGTGTAAGGGAAATAATAATTTACATTTTTTATTTATTTGGTACTCAATAATTTTAGAATGTTATACATATTGAAATTTCGTTTAAACTTAATATTGAATTTTGATTTTAATTTAAAAAAAACAACTAAATAACAACTAATTATTATTTAATAACACATAGCAGTAGTTTTCGTTTTGTTTAAAGGAAACTATACAGTTTTATTTTTGTCATGAGTTTATTTATCTAAGCATATACATAACACATCTTCTGCCATTTCGTAATATTTGAATTTTATCACAGTGGTGTACCACTGATATCGATTCCTTACATCTAGGGACACACGTGTCAATTAATGGTTTAACATTTATCGTTAACAGTTGTTTTCCATTCAATGAACTAAAACTTAACATTTCTTGCTCCATCTACATAGGGTAAATATCTTTATTCATTTGTTCTCTTTTGTATGTCATTGTCATGCATCCTAGTTTTAACAAACAACCTGATTTAATCTGCTAGGGATTTATACAGTTTCTTAAATATTTTAACAATGACACAAAACCACTCGCTTGAATATACAGTCAACAGTGACTTAAAAGTGCTCTCATATCCAATAAAGCTACAAACATTTTATTTAATATGTTTAAGAGGACAAAGAAATATTTCTTACTTGTAGATTACATATGACCTATCCTTGATAACTTATCCTTGACAGACATTTAATATAATATAGATTTTTATTTTTCCAAATGTCAATCGAAATAACAACCTCTAGTAACTATGACACATAACAAACTCTAATTACCATGACACATAACAAACCCTAATAACAATGACACATAACAAACTCTAATAACAACGACACATAAAAAACCCTAATAACAATTACACATAACAAAACCTAATAACAATGACACATAACAAACCCTAATAGCAATGACACATAACAAACCCTATTAACAATGACACATAACAAACCCTAATAACAATGACACATAACAAACTCTAATAACCACGACACATAACAAACTCTAATAACCATGACACATAACAAACTCTAATAACCATGACACATAACAAACCCTAATAACAATGACACATAACAAACTCTAATAACCATGACACATAACAAACTCTAATAACCATGACACATAACAAACTCTAATAACCATGACACATAACAAACTCTAATAACCATGACACATAACAAACCCTAATAACAATGACACATAACAAACTCTAATAACAATGACACATAACAAACTCTAATAACCATGACACATAACAAACCCTAATAACAATGACACATAACAAACTCTAATAACAATGACACATAACAAACTCTAATAACCATGACACATAACAAACCCTAATAACAATGACACATAAAACTAAAAACCATGACACATAACAAACTATAACAATGACACAAAACAATTCCTAATAACAATGACACATAACAAACTCTAATAACAATGACACAAAACAATTCCTAATAACAATGACACATAACAAACTCTAATAACCATGACACATAACAAACTCTAATAACAATGACACATAACAAACTCTAATAACCATGACACTAAACAAAACCCTAATAACAATGACACAAAACAAACCCTATAACAATGACACATAACAAACTCTAATAACAAGACACATAACAAACCCTAATAACAATGACACATAACAAACACTAATAACAATGACACATAACAAACCCTAATAACAATGACACATAACAAACACTAATAACAATGACACATAACAAACCCTAATAACAATGACACATAACAAACCCTAATAACAATGACACATAACAAACCTAATAACATGACACATAACAAACTCTAATAACATGACACATAACAAACTCTAATAACCATGACACATAACAAACCCTAATAACAATGACACATACAAACTAACATGACACATACAAACCCTAATAACCATGACACATAACAAACTCTAATAACAATGAAACATACCAAACTCTAATAACAATGACACATAACAAACCCTAATAACAATGACACATAACAAACCCTAATAACAATGACACATAAAAAACCTAATAACAATGAAACATAACAAACTCTAATAACCATGACACATAACAAACTCTAATAACCATGACACATAACAAACTCTAATAACCATGACACATAACAAACCCTAATAACAATGACACATACAAACTAAAACATGACACATAAAACCTAATAACCATGACACATAACAAACTCTAATAACCATGACACATAACAAACCCTAATAACAATGACACATAACAAACTCTAATAACCATGACACATAACAAACTCTAATAACCATGACACATAACAAACCCTAATAACAATGACACATAACAAACTCTGATAACCATGACACATAACAAACTCTAATAACCATGACACATAACAAACTCTAATAACAATGACACAAAACAATTCCTAATAACAATAACACATAACAAACTCTAATAACCATGACACATAACAAACTCTAATAACAATGACACATAACAAACTCTAATAACCATGACACTAACAAACCCTAATAACAATGACACAAAACAAACTCTAATAACAATGACACATATCAAACCCTAATAACAATGACACATAACAAACTCTAATAACAACGACACATAAAAAACCCTAATAACAATTACACATAACAAACACTAATAACAATGACACATAACAAACCCTAATAACAATGACACATAACAAACCCTATTAACAATGACACATAACAAACCCTAATAACAATGACACATAACAAACTCTAATAACCACGACACATAACAAACTCTAATAACCATGACACATAACAAACCCTAATAACAATGACACATAACAAATTCTAATAACCATGACACATAGCAAACTCTAATAACCATGACACATACCAAAACCCTAATACCAATGACACATAACAAACTCTAATAACAATGAAACATACCAAACTCTAATAACAATGACACATAACAAACCCTAATAACATTGACACATAACAAACCCTAATAACAATGACACATAAAAAAACCTAATAACAATGAAACATAACAAACTCTAATAACCATGACACATAACAAACTCTAATAACCATGACACATAACAAACCCTAATAACAATGACACATAACAAACCCTAATAACAATGACACATAACAAACTCTAATAACCATGACACATAACAAACTCTAATAACCATGACACATAACAAACTCTAATAACCATGACACATAACAAACTCTAATAACCATGACACATAACAAACCCTAATAACAATGACACATAACAACTCTAATAACCATGACACATTATAAACTCTAATAACCATGACACATAACATACTCTAATAACCATGACACATAACAAACCCTAATAACAATGACACATAACAAACTCTGATAACCATGACACATAACAAACTCTAATAACCATGACAAATAACAAACCCTAATAACAATGACACATAACAAACCCTAATAACAATGACACATAAAAAACTCTAATAACCATGACACATAACAAACTCTAATAACAATGACACAAAACAATTCCTAATAACAATAACACATAACAAACTCTAATAACCATGACACATAACAAACTCTAATAACAATGACACATAACAAACTCTAATAACCATGACACTAACAAACCATAATAACAATGACACAAAACAAACTCTAATAACAATGACACATATCAAACCCTAATAACAATGACAGATAAAAAAACTCTAATAACAATGACACATAACAAACCCTAATAACAATGACACATAACAAACTCTAATAACAATGACGTATAACAAACTCTAATAACAATGACACATAACAAACTCTAATAACCATGACACATAACAAACCCTAATAACAATGACACACAACAAACTCTAATAACCATGACACATAACAAACTCTAATAACCATGACACATAACAAACCCTAAAAACAATGACACATAACAAACTCTAATAACAATGACACATAACAAACTCTAATAACCATGACACATAACAAACTCTAATAACCATGACACATAACAAACCCTAATAACAATGACACATAACAAACTCTAATAACTATGACACATAACAAACCCTTATAACAATGACACATAACAAACTCTAATAACAATGACACATAACAAACTCTAATAACCATGACACATAACAAATCCCAATGACAACGACACATAACAAACTCTAATAACAATGACACATAATAAACTCTAATAACCATGACACATAAACAAACTCTAATAACAATGACACACAACAAACTCTAATAACCATGACACATAACAAACTCTAATAACCATGACACATAACAAACCCTAATAACAATGACACATAAAAAACTCTAATAACAATGACACATAACAAACTCTAAAAACCATGACACATAACAAACTCTAATAACAATGACACATAAAAAACCCTAATAACAATGACACATAACAAACTCTAATAACCATGACACATAACAAACCCTAATAACAATGACACATAACAAACTCTAATAACCATGACACATAACAAACCCTAATAACAATGACACATAACAAACGCTAATAACCATGACACATAAAAACCCTAATAACTATGAAACATAACAAACTCTAATAACCATGACACATAACAAATCCTAATAACAATGACACATAACAAACCCTAATAACAATGGCACATAACAAACCCTAATAACAATGACACTTAACAAACCCTAATTACATGACAAATAACAAACCTTAATGAGAAAGACACATTTTGTCATCGTCAGGTTATCTCTGACATCCACTTAACCTTTGAACCATTTGTTTAAATGTTGTAAATAAATCAACACTTATCATTAAAATTCCTTTTATCTATTGGTTTCTTATTTTATACACACGAGTCCAATGCCCGTGCTTATTGCAAGGTAAATACCAAAAAAGTCAAGTAGTATTTTGTTTTTGAGTCATATCTTCCCTTTAAAATTTAGTGAATAATGTAAAGCAGCAAAGGATTTCCTCAATTAAAAAAAGATGTTGAATCAAGATTACGAAAGGGGATAGCAAAACAGAAACCATTTTACACACACACACAAACACACACTCAAACACAAAACAAACACACATAACCACGCATATAAGCATGACAATTCGCTGTAGTATTATTTTACTATTTAATGCAGGAATATAATATTTAAAAACACACACTTTCTTTAGTTAAAATCTTTAATAATTTGATTTGATGTCATCCTTTATTATTGACTGATGTCTTGTGAGGACCACATGGAAAGCCAAATTATGCTTGTGACTATGTTGGGTCATCTTATGCCAGTCACTAAGTTCAGTTTTTTTTTGTTCGTCTTTTGTCATTCTTGTAACCGTCTGTACCACGACAAAGCACTGAAATTGACTACCGTACTTTGGAATAGCTAATGGCAGAGATATATGTTTATGAAGAAGAACATCTTCCAAACCAGGCCGTAGAGCTCTCTACACACCAAGAAGGTACCAGGCAGTAGAGCTCCTACACACCAAGAAGGTACCAGGCCGAATAGTTCTCTACACACCAAGAAGGTACCAGGCAGTAGAGCTCCTACACACCAAGAAGGTACCAGGCCGAATAGTTCTCTACACACCAAGAAGGTACCAGGCAGTAGAGCTCTCTACACACCAAGAAGGTCCCACGCCGTAGAGCTCTCTACACACCAAGAAGGTCCCAGGTCGTAGAGCTCTCTACACACCAAGAAAGTCCCAGGCCGTAGAGCTCTCTACACACCAAGAAAGTCCCAGGCCGTAGAGCTCTCTACACACCAAGAAAGTCCCAGGCCGTAGAGCTCTCTACACACCAAGAAAGTCCCAGGCCGTAGAGCTCTCTACACACCAAGAAAGTCCCAGGCCTTAGAGCTCCCTACACAACGAGAAGGTCCCAGGAATTTGAGGAAATTGTAGTCAACCGCGCATCCTGTCGTCTGTAACAAAAAATGTAAATAACCGGACAGCAAATTCTTGTTGGCAAACTTTTGTGGAACAAAATGTGAGGGTAAATTTGCAGAAACCTCGTCCCATATTGTATCCATAACATTTATAAGTTTTAACTAGTAGTTAAACATACGTTTTATCTTCTTATCGTATCAATACAGACGCTCCTTCTATGCAGAAGATAATTGCGTCAACAGAACATGAGAGATGAACTGTTGGCAAGTGATGCAGCGTTCACAGCCTACGGCTTTGTGGGTTCCACGCATTGCCCAGCCGCCTAACTAGTGTTAGGTACCCATTCGGAGCTGGGTGACTCAGGTACGCCCTAGGCCCCGGGGAACAAATCCTTGCCTTGACATGGATTCGAACCCGTGACCATCGGTACGCTAGTCGAGCTCGCTGCCACTCGACCACCGCGTGGCCCAAAGACTACATCTACAATAATGAACCAGTATTCTCACTTTTAGAGTCATGGATCACATTACAATATTTTAACAATATCCTAACGATTAGAGGTGAATCCGACTAAATGAATAATAGCAATGAACCCCCCCCCCGACCCTGACCTTAAAATCAGGTCAACCTCTCAGACAGTGACAACAAATTAGCGTTCGATTTTCAAAATTTTAGACACTGAGCTGAAAAACAAGAATTTTAACCATCAAAACGAACACGGCGTCTGTTGCCTTCAGAGATAGAGACTTAAAGTTAGGCAAAGTTGTCTCTTTTAGGTATATTAGATATACATTATGGTTGTAAATAGATGAGATATAAAATTACTGGTTTAGAGGTAGATCTGATATGATACATCGTAGATAGACATGATAAAGAATTATTGTTGTTGGTAGATTCTTTTTAAACGCTTTGGTTGCAGATATATATGATGTCAGATTCTGGCTATAGATTATAGAATGTCTTTGACTTGGTTAGCGTTAAGTTCTTGTTTACCTGTCAACACGTTGTTTTTGTGTGGGGGCCGAAATGAGAGCCAAGCATGAAGACTCACGCAGTGGCTACGTTAAAATAACGCGAGATAAAAACTGGCTCCGGACGGATCTCCAGCTGTGATAGGCACGCAGCTCAGCTAATGATGAGCGATGGGAAATAAATCAGACATTGAGATGGAGGTTACGATTCAATCCTCAGATGTATGATTGCAAGCCGCCGTCTGATGTGTGGGAGGGGGGGGCAATCATCAGATAATTGGTAATCCATTCCTGAATTCCCTTCAGATGGGGCGTTGAAATACAGACTGCGAATTTTATTGACTACTAGCAGACCCGTCGTGCGTTGCAACGATCTCAGTAAAAAGGAATATATATAGATATATGTAGATATAAGGAAAACTACATTAAGGGGCTCCCAGGCCCGTTCAATTCAAGATGTACATTTTGAAAACATGTTCATTTAAATTCATTTTAATCATGGATATATTTCTCAAGATCGTTAAAAACTGAGTGGGAAATAATATCTTAGAGTATACACAAAAAAAAAGACATTTTGGGGCCCCCGGCCCATTCGATGTAAGATGTAAATTTCAAAATGCTGTTCATTTCAATTCAGTCTCATCATTGATATATTTCTTAAGATCGTTAAAATAGAATGGGAATTAATATCTCAAACACATACGAAAAAATACATTTGGGGCCCTCGGCCCTGAAAAATTAAAAATTAGAAGTGCAGTGCCCTTTGTTATTTTAATATGGGCTACCAAGTTTTTATATACCAAGTTTGGTTAAGATCCATTCATTTACTCAGTAGTTAACGCATAAACTCATTTTTTATATAGCTCATAAAAGCAAAAAACGACATTAAGGGCCACAGGGCCCCATTTAGTGCAAGATGTCAAGTTCAAAACGCCTGTTTATTTCAATCAATTTCATTGTGGATATATTTATCTATATTTTTCAAGATCTTTAATAATTGAATGGGGAATAAAATTTTAAACGTTTATGAAATAAGACATTTTGGGCCCCCAGTTCCTAAGAAATGGACATTAGGAAATTAGTCCCTTTAGTATTTCTATATTGGCTACCAAGTTGTTATATACAAAGTTTGGTTAAGATCCATCAATTTACCTAATAGCTAACGCTTAAACTAATTTTTATATAGCTCATATATAAGAAAATAAATCATTTTATGGGCCCCCGGCGCCCCATGAGGGTTAAATTAAAAAAAAAGTAGCCAGTGACCATCCCAGGAGCGTACTCAAAAGTCTCCAAAAGTTTCATGGCGATCGGATGAATGGTTTAGTCAGCTATACAAAGACATGCATACATACATACATACATACTTTGATTTATATATATATAGATATAAGATTAGAAAAAACAACATTAAGGGCCCCCGGGCCCAATCGGTGCAAGAAATTAACTTTAAAATATCTGTTCATTTCAATCTGGATCATGATAGATATATTAGTCAATGCTTTTCAAGATCGTGTAAATCATACCGGGAATAAAGTATTTAACGCTTACAAAAAAAAAGAAGCTTTTTAGGCCCCCGGCCCCGAAGGAACGGACATTAGGTGTTCAATGCTAATGGTACTTTAATGTTGGCTATCAAGTTGTTATGTACCAAGTTTGGTCAAGATCCATTCATTTTCCAAGCAGCTGAGCCCTACACTAATTTTTATATAGCTCATATAAGAAATAATTCTCATTATGGGCCCCCGGCGCCCCATGAGTGTTAAATTTTGAATAAAAGTAGCCTATTTCCATCCCCGGAGCGTACTCAAAAGTCTCCAAAAGTTTCATGGCGACCGAATAATGGTATAGTCAGCTAACGGGAATAAAGTATTTAACGCTTACCAAAAAAAATAAAGATTTTGGGCCCACGGCCCCGAAGGAACGGACATTAGGTGTTCAATGCATATGGTACTTTAATGTTGGCTATAAAGTTGTTATGTACCAAGTTTGGTCAAGATCCATTCATTTTCCAAGCAGCTAAGCCCTAAACTAATTTTTATATAGCTCATATAAGAAAAATTCTCATTATGGGCCCCCGGCGCCCCATGAGTGTTAAATTTTGAAAAAAAGTAGCCTATTTCCATCCCCGGAGCGTACTCAAAAGTCTCCAAAAGTTTCATGACGACCGAATGAATGGTATAGTCAGCTAACGGGAATAAAGTATTTAACACTTACCACAAACAAAAAGATTTTGGGCCCCCGGCCCCGAAGGAACGGACATTAGGTGTTCAATGCCATATGGTACTTTAATGTTGGCTATAAAATTGTTATGTACCAAGTTTGGTCAAGATCCATTCATTTTCCAAGCAGCTAAGCCCTAAACTAATTTTTATATAGCTCATATAAGAAAAAATTCTCATTATGGGCCCCCGGCGCCCCATGAGTGTTAAAGTTTTGAAAACAAAGTAGCCTATTTCCATCCCTGGAGCGTACTCAAAAGTCTCCAAAAGTTTCATGGCGACCGAATGAATGGTATAGTCAGCTAACGGGAATAAAGTATTTAACGCTTACAAAAATAAAGATTTTGGGCCCCCGGCCCTGAAGGAACGGACATTAGAAGTTCAATGCCATATGATACTTTAATATAGGCTATCAAGTTGTTATGTACCAAGTTTGGTCAAGATCCATTCATTTTCCAAGCAGCTAAGCCCTAAACTAATTTTTATATAGCTCATATAAGTAAAAATTCTCATTATGGGCCCCCGGCGCCCCATGAGTGTTAAATTTTGAAAACAAAGTGGCCTATTTCCATCCCTGGAGCGTACTCAAAAGTCTCCAAAAGTTTCATGGCGATCGGATGAATGGTTTAGTCAGCTATAACAGACATGCATACATACATACATACATACATACTTTGATTTTTATATATATACTAGCAGACCCGTCGTGCGTTGCAACGATCTCTTTAAAAATGAATAAATTGAAAGAAACCAAAGATTGGTATGTTTTAAAAGAATTATGCCATAAACCTTCGGGGAAGTGAGAAAAAAAAAGTCCAAGTTTAATAGCAAACTGTTACATAAATTAATAATTAAAAACTTACAAAAGGAAAAACGATATTAAGAGGCCCAGCCAAAAAATGAGTGATAATTTAATTTTTTTATTGCCATTGTACTCAAGCTAAATTTCTCAATATCGTGTAAAATTGAATGGGGAATTAAATTGTTACCGTGCAGTAAAAATGACATTTGGGGCCCCCAGCTCCGAGGGAATGGAGATTAGGAGTTCAGTGCCCTATAGTAATATATTATAGGTTCTTAACTTTTTATATACTAACTTTAGTCAAAATCCATTTATTTTCTCATTATCTAACGCTTAAACTAATTTTAATATAGCTAATGTAGTGAATAAAACTACATAAAGGGGCCCCGGGCTTTTTCGCTGCGAGATGTCAATTTCAAAAACCTTTACATTTCAATTCAGTTTCATCATGGATATATTTATCAAGATCGTTAAAAAGTGAATGGCAAAAATATCTTAAACATATATGAAAAAAGACATTTGGGGCCCTCCGTCACCGAAGAAAATGTCATTAGAAGTTCAAAAACCTTGAGTATTTTAATATGGGCTACCAAGTTTTTTATACAAATTTTGGTTAAGATCCAATCATTTACTCAGTAGCTAACGCATAAACTAATTTTTATATAGTTCGTATAAGCAAAAATTGACAGTAAGAGATAGAGGGTCCAGTTATTGCAAGAAATAAAGTGCGAAACACATGTTCATTTGAATAAATTTCAAAATGCATAAATTTATTTATATTAATCAATAATGGTAAAATTTGACTGTGCGATAAAATATTAAACATACATTTTGGGCTCCCTGCCCCAAGGAAAAGAAAATTACGAGTTCAGTGCCCTATAGTAATAAAATATAGACCCTCGAGTCTTTATATAATAAGATGGGTCAAGACCCATTAACTTTTTCAGAATTTTACGCTAATACTAATTTTAATGTAATGAAAAAAAAACCAAATTTAGGGGCCCCTGGGCCCATTCGGTGAAAGATTTCAATTTAAAAAATGCTGTTCATTTTAATTCAGTTTCCTCATAGATATATTCCTTAAGATCGTGAAAAATTAAATGGGGAAAACTATCTCAAACATATACGAAGAAAAGACATTTGGGGCCCCAGGCCCCGAAGGAATGGAAATTTGAATTTCTGTGCCCTATAGTATTTTAATATCGGCTGCCAAGTTTTTGTATACAAATTTTGGTTAAGGTCCATTCATTTACTCGGTAGCTAACGCATAAACTTATTTTTATATACCTCATATAAGCAAAAAACTACATTATGGGCCCCAGGGCCTAATTATCGCAAGAAATAAAGTGCGAAAGACATTTTAATTTGAATAAATTTCAAAATACATACATTTATTTATATGTCTCAATATTGAATGAACGATAAAATATTGAACATTTACTAAAAATGAAATTTTGGGCCCCCTGCCCCAAGGGAATGAAAATTAGGAGTTCAGTGCCCTATAGTAATAAAATATAGACCCTTAAGTTTTTATATATTAAGATCGGGTCAAGATCCATTAATTTTCTCAGTATTTAACGCGAATACTAATTTTTATACAGCTAATATAAGGAAAAAAACGACATTTAGGGGCCCCTTTAGTGAAAGGTGTCAATTTCAAAAACCTGTGCATTTAATTCAGTTTCCTCATAGATATATTCCTCAAGATCGTGAAAAATTGAATGGGGAAAAATATCTTAAACATATACGAAGAAAAGACATTTGGGGCCCCCGGCACCGAATATATTGACATTAGAAGTTTAGAAACCTTAATTATGTCAATATGGCCTACTAAATTTTTGTATGCAAATTTTGGTTAAGATGCATTCATTTACTCAGTAGCTAACGCAAAAACTAATTTTTATATAGCTCACATAAGCAAAAAACGACATTAAGGGCCCCAGTGCAAGATATAAAGTTCAAAATACCTGTTCATTTCAATCTGTATAATAATGGATACATGTGTCATTAGTTGTCAATATTGTTAATAATTGAATGGTGAATAAAATATTAAACGTTTAAGAAAAAGAATTTTTTGGGCCCCCAGCCCCGAAGGAATGACTATTAGGAGTTCAGTTCCCTTTAGTGTTTTAATATTGGCTATCAAATTTTTATATACAAAGTTTGGTTAAGATCCATAAATTTACACAGTAGCTAGCGCTGAAACTAAATTTTATATAGCTCATATAAGCAAAAAATGACATTATGGGTCCCCGGCGCCCCATGAGTGATAAATTTAGAAAAAAAGATGCCAGTCTCCAAAAGTTTCATGATGATCGGATGAATGGTTTAGTCAGCTATAAAGGACATGCACACAGACATACATTGATTTTTATATATATAGATTAACAAAAACGACATTAAGGGCCCCCGGGCCCAATCGGTGCAAGAGAATAACTTTGAAAATACCTGTTCATTTCAATCTGGATCATGATAGATATATTAGTCAATGCTTTTCAAGATCGTGTAAATCATAACGGGAATAAAGTATTTAACGCTTACAAAAAAAAGGATTTTGGGCCCCCGGCCCCGAAGGAACGGACATTAGGAGTTCAATGCCATATGGTACTTTAATATAGGCTATCAAGTTGTTATGTACCAAGTTTGGTCAAGATCCATTCATTTTCCAAGCAGCTAAGCCTTAAACTAATTTTTATATAGCTCATATAAGAAAAAATTCTCATTATTTGGGCCCCCGGCGCCCCATGAGTGTTAAATTTTGAAAAAAAGTAGCCTATTTCCATCCCGTGAGCGTACTCAAAAGTCTCCAAAAGTTTCATGGCGATCGGATGAATGGTTTAGTCAGCTAACGGGAATAAAGTATTTAACGCTTACAAAAATAAAGATTTTGGGCCCCCGGCCCCGAAGGAACGGACATTAGGAGTTCAATGCCATATGATACTTTAATATAGGCTATCAAGTTGTTATGTACCAAGTTTGGTCAAGATCCATTCATTTTCCAAGCAGCTAAGCCCTAAACTAATTTTTATATAGCTCATATAAGAAAAAATTCTCATTATGGGCCCCCGGCGCCCCATGAGTGTTAAATTTTGAAAAAAAAGTAGCCTATTTCCATCCCGGGAGCGTACTCAAAAGTCTCCAAAAGTTTCATGGCGATCGGATGAATGGTTTAGTCAGCTATAACAGACATGCATACATACATACATACATACATACTTTGATTTTTATATATATATAGAATGATAATAATGTGAACACAGACTGCGAATTTTATTGACTGAGAGAAAAATTTGAATACCTACTACGAATTTTATTGACTGAGAGAAAAATTTGAACACAGACTGCGAATTTTATTGTCTGAGAAGGAGTTGTGGACGCAGACTGCGAATTTTATTGACCGCGATACCTACGTGAATACAGACTGCGAATTTTATTGACTGAGAGAAAAATGCATATAGATGGCACATAGAGATGGCACATAGAGATGGCACATAGAGATGGCACATAGAGATGGCACATAGAGATGGCACATATAGAGGGCACATATAGATGGCACATTGAGTTGGCACATTTTATTTACTGAAATGATTTCGAAACAGAATTAGTTATTCAAAGACTTTAATACAGACGGCTCTCTTTCTTTGATGACCCAAATTACCTACCCTTGAAGGAATTACATATAAAATAATCTTTTTGAATTTGTGCCTTTTATTTGTTATTTGTTTGTTTTTGAATCTGTTCTCTGCCATTTTACCTGGTTGTTGTTGGTCAAGCTGACCTGGTCTCGATTCGTTTTTTTTTCTCCCTTTCTTTTAATAAACAGCCTTAATCAAATGGTCAAACACTGCTTATCGACATGGAAATGCCATCCCCATGGTATGGTGGGTAGGTAGGGGGGATAGAGTTGCTTTCGCGGTTTGAGACTTTCTGGTCAGGGACGATTTTATTAAAATTATATTTTCGAATCCATCTATATACTGTTTTGATTACATGATTCAGATAAGACTTAAAAAAGTTACACTTTTTAAATGTTTACATTACACACAAATGAAAGGGAAAAAACAACACATTATAAGACTTGCGCCTCCAAAAAGTGTGACAGTAATTTGTAAACTTCACATCTGCTCAAGTTGTTGGACATAACATGCATTCAAACTAACCCACTTATTAAGTTTCAAACTTCAACTAACTTAGTAGAATTGTTAACTATACCTCTGTCAAACACAGCAAATTAACCGGTTTACATGTACAAATTTGATTAAATTTCTTCTTTTCACAACTTTGTATTATTACGCTACCTCAATTTCACGTGAAAATGAAAGAATGACGTCAAAGAGTGGACTATGAAACAAACACACGCAATCAGGGTGTGTATTGTAAGGAGTTGAGAAGTCAAATGTGTTTTTGTAATAGAGACATTCCTCTGGGACAGGAATAGTAATTCTAGCAATAATCGATATTAGCAGTAATCGATACTAGCAGTAATCAATACTAGCAATCATCGATACTAGCAGTCATCGTTACTAGGCATCATCGATACTAGCTGTCATCGATACTAGCTATCATCGATACTAGCTGTCATCGATACTAGCTGTCATCGATACTAGCTGTCATCGTTACTAGCTGTCATCGTTACTAGCTGTCATCGATACTAGCTATCATCGATACTAGCAGTAATCGCTGAAGCTTCAGTCATAACTGACCTCAACTGTTTTTATTCCGACACCATTAATATTATTCTTTCTGCAATTTACGAACAAAAATCTGAAGTCTTAAAAAAAATGCTACGACAATAGATTAGGACAGTAAAAGAATTGACCAGAGCTATCCACAGTTTTTGGGGTGCATCTCATATTTGTTGAAATAATTCATTGTTCCTTGTGGGACTTAATAACGCATTGGGAAATATTCTCACTATATAATCACAGTAATTAATTCTTGTTATCACTTTCACTACGAGTCGCTTCTGTCAGCTACTCTACTTTTTAAACATAGGTATACAGCACTTTTATGAGATTAGAAGTTCTTTGATGAAATCAATTATTCCATGAGTCAGCTGATAAGATCAATAATTCCATGAGTCAGCTGATAAGATCAAATACCCTTTGAATCAGTTTATTGGATCAATTTCACATTGAATCAGTAAATTGGATCAATTACACATTGAATAATTCAATTTGATCAATTACACATTGAATCAGTTAATTGGATCAATTACACATTGAATCAGTTAATTGGATCAAATTGAAAGTGTTCACGGATGGGTCTGCCAGTTCAAGTGAAGGAATTGCAGGATATGGTGCGCTCATCTTATACCCAATAGGAGGGCCACCAAAAGAAGAACTTCTAGGTCCCTGTGGGACTATGGCATCGAATTACGATGCGGAGCTTGAAGCTATACACAGGGCCCTGGAAAGTGTGCACCGGACACTGCAGGGGTCGGAAATTTTCGGTTTCGACACGGTACTGTTTTGTGACTCGAGATCAGCCCTCGAAGTCCTGGCTAGTGAGAAGCGTAGTACCCAATTGGTTGACGCCATCTTGGAGGACGTGGGCAGACTCGAAAGACTTGGAGGTAAGGTAATAGTGCAGTGGATCCCGAGTCACGTGAATGTTAACGGCAATGAAAAGGCAGACTCCCTGGCCAAAGCAGGAGCAGCCCTGCCCCAACCAGAGGCCCCAGTCACTTATCTTGGGGCTAAAACCTGGCTAAAGGATCACTTCCGAAATAAGTGGTACCAGGAGTGGGCTGACAACACGACAGCCAGAGGGGTATTCGCTAACATGCCCAGGCCAAGCCGTTCAGACCAGTGGTGGAACCTGAGTCGCAAACACCAGAGTTTAGTGACTCAGATGAGAACAGAACATTGCCCAACCAACTCATACTTTCACAGGCTAGACCACAACAGGGACTCGAACTGCCGTCATTGCAGCCAAGCCCCTGAGACAGTCGTACACCTGGTGACGTCTTGCCCGGCGCTTGATATAGCCGGGGGGGGGTGAGGGAGGCGGAAGAGTCCCATGTAAAGACAATGTTGTATGGCAATGCTCAACAGATGGAGCAGATTGCCCAGGTACTAGCCAAGGCCTTAAGAGATTAGTCTCAGGCCTACAGAATATGTGTTTAATTGGATCAATTACACATTGAATCATTTAATTGGATCAATTACACAATGAATAATTTAATTGGATCAATTACACATTGAATAATTTAATTGGATCAATTACACATTGAATCAGTTAATTGGATCAATTACACATTGAATCAGGTAATTGGATCAATTAAACTTTGAATCAGGTAATCAGCTGGATAACGGTTATGCGCCAAAGGGGGACCTGGTGCAGAAAAAAGTTTCAGATGCTTTGGTTTATTAAAAAAATACGTGAAGTGAGGCCATGGTCATCAGAATATGATGAGGTGAAACGATAACCTGTATCACAGTTGAAACGATAACCTGTATGACAGGTGAAACTATAACCTATATCACAGGTAAAACGATAGCCTGCATCACGCGTGGGACTATAACCTGTATCACAGGCGAAACTATAACCTGTATCAGACATGCATAATTTGAATTTCATTTTAAATTTTTTTTTCAGCGATTGATTCAATTCAAATGTTCGTGCGAGTTGTAAGGGGAAATGTGGGGAAAGTAAGACTCACTCCAACCACACCAATTATACTTTTTGTTTAACTCATCAATCTTTTGTATCAAAACCTGGCTAGTGGATGTGAGATTGTCCACTCAGATGAGATAAGAGTTGAATGATCAGCCATCTTGGATCCTAACGATAACAACTTTATTTCACGAAGATTTCCTACAGATATCTTGTGTGCAAAAATGATTTCATTATCAAAATTCTAATTTGTAAATTAAATTTTTGAATCAACTGTATCAGAACTGAAATGGGCTCAACTATTGAATGAAACCCAGAATGTAAAAAAGTATAAATTATAAAAAAAATTAATCCAAATATTCTTTTTTAAAACCCAAGAAACTTCAACTCCTTTTTTTCTTAAGTCTGGAATGGAATATTGAGCCAAGCTTTTGACCGTATGAAAAGAAAACAACAACATTACGATCCATAATTATGTATTCTTGTATTGAAAGAGGATCAGAATAAAAAGTACAAAAATTACTTTTTTAACATGGGTTTAATTTCAAAATTGCTAAACGAAACAAAACTGATATTTGAGGATTATTTCAGAGCTTTACAGACGTTTGACTTTGTTCCCGTGGTTGTTGACGTAGTTTTGTTCCCGTGGTTGTTGACGTTCTTTTGTTCCCGTGGTTGTTAATGTTCTTTTGTTCCCGTGGTTGTTGACGTTCTTTTTTTGTTGTGCCAGCTCAAAGTTTCTCTGTTGACTAAAGATTTCCGAACATTTTATTGAAAAAATGTCATGTTTTGTGAAGGGTATCAGTATGAAGTAGTACAATAATATTAAGTTCACCTATGATAATCAGAGGCAAACTCTCGAACCAAATGGTCCTATTTCAACAGTGCCTACTGGCTACATTTGGTCTTATGAAATCAAAGCTTAGAGGATACATTGGGTCCCCATGAAATCAATGACTAGTGTATACATTAGGTCATATGACATCAATGGCTAGTGGATATATTTGGTCCCATTACATCAATGCCTAGTGGATACATTAGGTCCTATGACATCAATTGCTAGTGGATATATTTGACCCCATTACATCAATACCTAGTGGATTTATAAGGTCCCATGACATTAATGCCTAATGGATACATTTAGTCTCATGACATCAATACCTAGTGGATTTATTAGGTCCCATGACATCAATACCTAGTGGATACATTAGGTCCCATGACATTAAAAAGCCTAATGGATACATTTGGTCTCATGACATCAATGCCTAGTGGATTTATTAGGTCCCACGACATCAATGCCTAATGGATACATTTGGTCTCATGACATCAGTACCTAGTGGATACATTTGGTCTCATGACATCAGTACCTAGTGGATATATTTGGTCCCATTACATCAATGCCTAGTGGATACATTAGGTCCTATGACATCAATTGCTAGTGGATATATTTGACCCCATTACATCAATACCTAGTGGATTTATAAGGTCCCATGACATTAATGCCTAATGGATACATTTAGTCTCATGACATCAATACCTAGTGAATTTATTAGGTCCCATGACATCAATACCTAGTGGATACATTAGGTCCCATGACATTAAAAAGCCTAATGGATACATTTGGTCTCATGACATCAATGCCTAGTGGATTTATTAGGTCCCACGACATCAATGCCTAATGGATACATTTGGTCTCATGACATCAGTACCTAGTGGATACATTTGGTCTCATGACATCAGTACCTAGTGGATACATTTGGTCTCATGACATCAATACATAGTGGATACATTTGGTCTCATGACATCATAACCTAGTGGATACATTTGGTCTCATGATATCAGTACCTTGTGGATACATTTGGTCTCATGACATCATAACCTAGTGGATACATTTGGTCTCATGACATCAGTACCTAGTGGATACATTTGGTCTCATGACATCAGTGCCTTGTGGATACATTTGGTCATATGACATTAAAATGCCTAGTGGATACATAAGGTCTCATTACATCAATGCCTAGTGGATACATTAGGTCCCATGACATCAATGCCTAGTGGATACACTTGGTTTCGTAACAAACATATCAGCATCTTCCATCTCCCAACATTTCGATAATTCCAAGATTACCTTTAAAACTGTTGTTACCACCTCAATCAAATTAGATAACAAAAAATCAGTCTGTTATTACTAAGTACTAATCTGTCTACTTCCCAAGACGTTATCAATATAATTTTGAGAAGAGAATCATAAGCTCATTATATAGATCCTTTTCAGCAGTGTTAAACATGAGTCTGTAAGCTTTTTTTTATTCTATCAATGTTCCGTCTAAGCTTCCCGGCACCGCGCAGCTGTTTAGAGTTACCGCACAGCAAATGTCAATAAGGATAAGATATGTGGGTTTGTATAATATATACTTTTGCTTGTAAACAGTTAATGCTGCACAACACTGTACACGAATTATTATTAATTTATTTATTTATTATTATTAGGGCTGTAAAATTAAATTTAATCGTTAACTTTTGAAAAATTAACGACTAATTAAACGTTAATTTCAATTAGTGCCAAAAATAGAAATTTATGACGTCATTAAACTGAACATTTCAATGGAAGTAACAAAAACAGGTAATTGACTTTTTAAAATGTTATTGAGTTATTTCCCCTGTCTCACAGACATTGAAAAATTAAGAATATTTTGAACTAAATTTTATGACAATGTGTTGATACTTGATCGGATTTTTGTGCTGAAGGTAGTACGTAAGCGATGTATTTGATTCTTTAAAAGAGAATTGTTTATGGCAGTGAACACAGTAAATTTTTTCACCATCTTCGACTTTGCCATCCGCAGTTAGCTTAAACACTAAATTTTTGCTCAACTTTCCAGTTACATGTTTAAATTTAACTGCACTGATGCTGTCAGCCATTTTTACATGACGTATCCGGTCTACATATATTAATAAAATAAATTATAATATTACGCGGGAGAAGTTTGTACGTAAAAATATATATAAATTATTATGAATTATTAATAATTAATTATTTATTAATAAATTTTAAAAAAAATATTATAAATATTTTCTTTAATTTTAATCGAATTTTTTTCGATTAAAATAATTTTAATCGATAACTTTTTTTTAACGATTAATGGTATGGGACCCATCCACCAAAGAAAGCACTGATAAACTAGAACGAATTCAAAAAAGATCTGCCAGATTCATTACTGGAGAATATTCAAAACTGACAAGAATAACACCATTAATTAAATCATTAAGCCTTGAAACACTAGAGGATAGAAGAACCAAGAGCAAAGTAGTAATCATACATGATGACCCCCTTTCCAGTCAATGACGGACTATGGGGCAAGTGATGTAGCGTTCACAAGTTTATAGCCACCACTAACGAGCAGGGGAATGTGTGGCCAGTAATCATACATAAATGCAATTAATTCTAATTTAGAAATACAACACAAAGATAACTTAATACAACCATCAGATAGACATAAGGATAAAAACACCTTTCTTATTCCGTATGCAAGAACAAACACATACACATTTTCGTTCTTCCCGTCCGGAATTCGGGCGTGGATTGGGTTGCCTGAAGAAACCAGGAAAACCAACACTGTATCAACATTTAAATCTTTAATAAAAATGCAGGACTAAAAACAAACCATAGATAAGCGTAGGACGCAATAATCTTCTATATAGAAGGAGCGTCTGTAAACAGATAAGATAAGATAAGATAAAATTCATGAAAAGTTATTGGTTGGCGTCATGGTATCTTGAGTCTCCATCGCTGATTTATCTAATATGTTGACGCACACAATCAGAGGGATAACCAGGGCATTTCCTTCCGGGGTTTTGTAAGTCATACGCCGCATGCCTTTCTCTATGAGATAACCATTAGCACTTGGCCTAAAAGGCAGATCTTGAATGTAAAGAAAAAATGCTTCCGCGATCTGCACCACCTTACCACATCTCTGCTTATAAAACTTAAGTCGATTTTAGATATTTCTTTTTCTCATTTATCTTCAAGTTCTTCTCATTAAAAAGAAATATTTTTAAAGTTTTGAGCCTCCGACCACAGCCATTGTTTTATAACGAGCTGCTGAGGGTTGAAATGACGGACTATGGGGCAAGTGATGTAGCGTTCACAAGTTTATAGCCACCACTAGACAAAAATGATCAAATAGATACAATATTACTAGACTTCTCAAAAGCATTTGACAAAGTTCACCACCTTAGTTTACTTAAAAAACTTAACTACTTTGGAATCTCAGGTTCCTTACATAACTGGATCCAAAACTTCCTTTTGGGCAGGGAGCAAACTGTAATAATTAATGGATCTAAATCTGCACCAATAAAGGTTAACTCAGGAGTTCCACAAGGAACTGTGCTAGGTCCCTTACTCTTTTTAATATATATAAATGATTTACCCAACAACATCTCAACAGGAACAAAAGTTAGGTTGTTTGCTGATGATTGTATAATCTATAGAACAATTAAATCAGAACAAGATAGCAAAATTTTACAAAAAGACCTAGATGAATTGATAAAATGGGAAACTAACTGGAGTATGAGTTTCCACCCAGAAAAGTGTCAACTGTTAAGAGTAACAAAGAAAAAGAAACAAATAAATTCAAAATATTTCATTCATGGAAAGGAATTAACCCAAACTAAAGATGCAAAATACTTAGGAGTCATAATAAATGAGAAATTATCATGGAATCCCCATGTCAATGAAGTTATTAAAAAATCAAACAAAACCTTAGGCTTTATAAAAAGAAACCTTTACAAATGTAATAAAGATATAAAACTAAAATGCTATCTCACTTTGGTGAGACCTGTACTAGAATATGCATCTTCTGTATGGGACCCATCCACCAAAGAAAACATTGATAAACTAGAACAAATAAAAAAAAAGAGCTGCCAGATTCATCACTGGAGAATATTCAAAACTGACTAGAATAACACCATTAGTTAAATCATTAAACCTTGAAACACTAGAGGATAGAAGGACCAAGAGCAAAGTAGTAATCAATTAACTCTAATTTAGAAATACAACACAAAGATAACTTAATACAACCCTCAGATAGACATAAGAATAAAAACACCTTTCTTATTCCGTATGCGAGAACAAATTCATACAAATTTTCGTTCTTCCCGTCCGGAATTCGGGCGTGGAATGGGTTGCCTGAAGAAACCAGGAAAGCCAACACTTTATCAACATTTAAAACTCTAATAAGAATGCAGGACTAAACACAAACCATAGATAAGCGTAGGACGCAATAATCTTCTGTATAGAAGGAGCGTCTGAAACAGATAAGATAAAATAAATGTGGAGTTGTTCTTGTTACGCCCATGAATGTTTACAGGTAAAGTGAGGTTGTGGTATTTATGTCTTCCTGCAGTTGTGTTGGGGTTTCCAAGGCGAAACGCTATCTGACCAACGTTAAGAGCCTAAGAGGTTCGTTGTTGTTGCGACTTTCAGAAGTCTTCATTCCATTCAGACATGATACTAAGGTTGATAGCTCGTCCTGGTAACTAATCTAAAGGTTTATCATATTAGTCTACCAGAGTCTTGGACAGTGACAACATGTAGGGCTATTTGAACATTTGTTGTTCTTACGCTTCAGTATTAAAGTGTTCAGGACATCAATGCATTATACTGCAACCATGTATGCTTTATATTAAAATTCTGAACCAACAATAGTTCATACGTATACTATACTTTAACCAGTAGTAATTTTAAACCATACTTTACCAATTATACTTTATACTTTAACTGCAACACATCCAACTATACCGGATTTAACATTTCTATTTTTAGCCTAAAGCAGCTTCTTGCTTCCCTGTCGAATGTAAGTCCATGTTTTTAAAGAGTCCATTTTTCAAACTTGTATTTTACCCTTCATTAAACCATTTTAATATAATATAACCGTTTTTAAGTTGTATGCTTGCCATGATGTGTGTTTGGGTGTATGAGCAAGAAAGATGTAGTCTAGTTTCTAGGTAAAAATAAATAAATTATTTACATTATCGATTGTTAAAAGGCTGAGAACTTTTAAGTAAACCACTTTTACTGATGGCGAACGATCAGTTGGGGTAAACATGTATGTTAATTTAAAGTTGGTCAGAGGACTTAAAAGTCAATAAAAACGAAACCACCCCAGTAGTGAAGAGAAAAAAATGAATAGGACTTCAGAATGTAGCAATGGTATTTAGCCGTTGTTCCGATGGGAGTTACGCCTATGGGGCTGTGAGAAACCACTGAAGTCCAAAGCATTGACGATAAATTCATGACTGGAGAAACTGGATGCGGAGATCAAAATTCCCCATAAACTTGTCATCAACATAACAATGACCAACACTAGATAACGCCCTCTCCGTGTGGCGGCCATTTCACGGAGATACATGACAAATACAAGAATTCAAATTAAATTTTGAATCTTCATTAGGGCCGAGTGAAGCTTTTTATGGCACCCCAGAGAGAGGAGGACCTTTGGCTTGGAGCACTATCGTAAGGGACACAGATACGTCATGGATTCAATGTAGGCTCGGGACACTATCATAGTAGACACAACTTTGATGTGTCATAGACAATAGAGAATGTAATACTATGCTGATTTATGTAATTTATGACTAAGAGTTTTAATGGCCCTGGGAATTTATTTTTTTTAAAGTTAAGAAACAAAAGTGCTTGTGTGTGGGGTGGAGGTAGGTGTTAATGTTATATCCGTAATAGAACCCCCACCCCTTAGCTAATTACCATTGCACTAATAAATTATTGACTAGGTGAAACATTTAATGACAGTCACAAGTGGTGTTAAAAGTATTTAATTAATGTGTGTGTGTGGGGGGGGGGTAACCCGACTGTGCCAAGAAATCTGCAATGTTTTTCTTATCATAGTAAGGATTTAGCGGCTAACAACTGGACACAGTGGTCGGTATTCATGTCCAGAGGTTAGCCATTGTGTAACTCAAACGTCAAAGGAATATTAATTATTTCAAGTTTGCCGTAGACTATACATTAAAGAGATTAACGAATTTCACCAGTGACGTAGATGCTCTCTCATACGTCAGCAATGCGAGTTCTCAGCTTGGTTTCTGCTTGGACATCCGGGAGTTTCAAAAACTCTACTTGGCTGACCATCTGGACGAAATGTACGAGAAATCGGCCACGCACCTGTGTGCTGCACATAAGGGCCTTGTATAAGTATGTGGTACTGTAAGTATTGTACACATGTGTGGTACTACACGTGTTGTACAAGTGTGTGGTACTACAAGTGTTGTACAAGTGTGTGGTACTACAAGTGTTGTACAAGTGTGTGGTACTATAAGTGTTGTACAAGTGTGTGGTACTACAAGTGTTGTACACGTGTGTGGTACTACAAGTGTTGTACACATGTGTGGTAATACAAGTGTTGTACAAGTGTGTGGTACTACAATTGTTGTACAAGTGTGTGGTACTACAAGTGTTGTACAAGTGTGTGGTACTACAATTGTTGTACAAGTGTGTGGTACTACAAGTGTTGTACAAGTGTGTGGTACTACAAGTGTTGTACAAGTGTGTGCTACTACAAGTGTTGTACAAGTGTGTGGTACTACAAGTGTTGTACAAGTGTGTGGTACTACAATTGTTGTACAAGTGTGTGGTACTACAATTGTTGTACAAGTGTGTGGTACTACAAGTGTTGTACAAGTGTGTGGTACTACAATTGTTGTACAAGTGTGTGGTACTACAAGTGTTGTACAAGTGTGTGGTACTACAATTGTTGTACAAGTGTGTGGTACTACAAGTGTTGTACAAGTGTGTGGTACTACAAGTGTTGTACAAGTGTGTGGTACTACAAGTGTTGTACAAGTGTGTGGTACTACAAGTGTTGTACAAGTGTGTGGTACTACAAGTGTTGTACACATGTGTGGTAATATAAGTGTTGTACACGTGTGTGGTACTACAAGTGTTGTACACATGTGTGGTACTATAAGTGTTGTACAAGTGTGTGGTACTACAAGTATTGTACACATGTGTGGTACTATAAGTGTTGTACACGTGTGTGCTACTACAAGTGTTGTACAAGTGTGTGGTACTATAAGTGTTGTACACGTGTGTGCTACTACAAGTGTTGTACAAGTGTGTGGTACTATAAGTGTTGTGCAAGCGTGTGGTACTATAAGTGTTGTGCAAGCGTGTGGTACTATAAGTGTTGTGCAAGCGTGTGGTACTATAAGTGTTGTACAAGCGTGTGGTACTATAAGTGTTGTACAAGTGTGTGGTACTATAACTGTTGTACAAGTGTAATATACATATGTCTAGTACAAGTGTGTGCATTTGTTACTGTTAGCATTAAACACCCCAAGACGTGCCGTTGTTCACATGATAACTTTGACGATGACTTGTTAGCTTCGCTATTACAGAAACTACATCACTAGTAAAATTAATAAAGTCACTAATTGAAATTCCAAATGAACAATAACGATATGAATGTTTTAAATTAAATGCATTTAGAAATTCAATAATTATGTGTTACTATTTTATGTGACGCTCTCTGAGCTACTGCGCTAGATAAGTTCTCAAATTATTATTAATACTAGTGTACATCCGTCAAAAATGACGGAAGTTTTCAGCTGAAATCTATTAATTTTATAAAAAAATGCACTTTTTTAGGGCGCCTAAGGCGCCGACCTTTTTCAAAAGCACAACTAACTTGTCCTTGTTTGATAAATACGAAATATTAAACTTTCTGAAATGTACACGAAGTATTTTATAATAGGGGTTGTTTATTTTTTTTATTTTATAATTAAACACCATCTAATTCTCTTTTTACAATGTTCCCTTTTCCAAAATTAAAATATGAGCGAAAACAATGAAGTCATATAATATTTTTTACAGCGCATCTTTAATTTGCACACCTTTTGGTGCATTTTGGTGCAGTAATTTGGGTTTCCTTGCTTTCTAAAATTAGTAGCGTCAGGACTGACTGACAGACACTATCGACTTGCGTGACAATTGCAAATTATATAGTTTTATTATATATTGTGTGCGCTATGAATTATAATATTTTTTTAAAAATCTGATGCATTTTGATAGATGCTGCTGACGTATTGATTAAATGGTAGTATTGAAGCGTTGATGTGATGCTGCTACTTAAATGTGGATGTAATGGTGCTTTTGATACGTTGGTAAAATTTGGATGTTACCAATGTTCCCTTTAAGCTGCGCGGCCGCGCAGATATCTGACCGACGCCGCGCAGCAGTTTAGAATTACCGCGCAGCCAATTTTGTAAAATAATACACAACAAATGGATGCTGTGCAACGTTGCACACGAGGTTGTTTTTTACTTTGTACACGGACCAGCAAACCTTAGAGGGAACATTGAATGTGACAAGTATATGTAGTGATGTTAGTGACATGTTGATAAATATTATAATGATAATGTCATGTTGACTCAATGGTTAAATGACATGTTTTTGCACTGGTGTTATTGAAATGTTCAATTTAAAAAACACAAAGCTCGGTAATTATATAAGTACTTCTCGTGTCACGGTAGTAATTATAAAATAATGAAAGTTTTTGGAATCTGTTATCAAGTACGGTAGATAAAATTTTGAAGGAGCGTCTGTAACAGATAAGATAGAAATTAAAGTTACAGAACATGGAAACTGGACCTGAAAGAAAGAAATTTTCAGTCATGACAAACTGATCTAACCGTGAAACAACTGATACAACAACCAACACAAGATTTGGGTCATTGGGTGCACACATAACAACAACAAGAACCTGCGAAGAGTATTTAAGTCTGTCTTTTTTTCTGTCTAAACATTATTTTGCCCATTATTTACAAGTCTCTCGCCAGACCCCTTTACCACATCCCAGTTTGTGTTCAGAAATTTGATCTTATTTTTTTTAAAATCCAAAAGTCCAATGAATAGATTCCCTTCTGATTGCCTTGATCCTGTGATCCCTCGTTAGATAGTCTTCACTGCGCACCATTCATCCGGTCGACAAGCTAAAAGACTCTAAACATGGCATCTGAAATAGGAATAACGACGAGGCCGTTTTCCGCCACGCTCTCATGGTGTAACGTGCTGAACTCACATTCGCTTCTTTCCAGTCGTGCGATTGACCACGTACTCATGTACTCACGTGCATACGCCATTGTACACATTTTTGGAATTGCATTTTGTCACCCTTCTCCAAAGACTCCTTTAACCGCTGAGATCCGAATAAAACCGCATCACGCCAGACGGTGGCCAGTTCAATAAAGTCAGTACAAATAAACAATGGTAGTTATATGCGACCCCGTCTGAGAAGTCTAGCAAGCAATGTTGGTTACATGGGTTGCCATTCGACAAGTAAGCAATGTTGGTTATATGGGGCGCCGTCTGACAAGAGGGTTCGGGTCTTTTGCAAATATGTTAAGGAGGTCCCAAGGATGTGCACGGGCCACACACAAAAATTCCCGAAAAGATTTACTGGATTTCCTGGCGAAAAACAGAAAAACTATCAGTATTTTGTCAATTCTTCGGCAACCATAAAAGCTATTCGGTTGAAACAAACACCAAACGATAGCTAATAATATTTAGAAAAATGTTGGAGAAGGAATTTTTCTAAAATAAATCTATTTTCGTTCGACTCCAGTAATTTTAGCAGCAATTTGTAGATATCAATTATTTTGTTTACTTTCAGAATTATTGATTTGAAATGACTTTTAATGTAATCTATAATGATTTACCTTGGATAAAAAAAGTCGGGAAATTATTTGTTTAAACTGAACGTGTTTTCACCGCAAAAGAAGCGTTTGAATCACTTGTTATTAAAATTACTAGTGTAACCCGTCAAAAATGACGGAAGTTTTCAAAATGAATGCATTTCAGCTGAAATCTATTAATTTTGTAAAAAATACACATCAGAATAATAAATAATGTAATACAGAACTTTTATTTATTTTTATTTGATTCATTTATTATCATATTGAACAATTTTATGTGGAACGTTCGAAAAGTGTTATTTTTGGTGCAGTAATTTTATTATGTTGATCACAGCGCCACCTAACAGCATTACAAATTTCACAGCGCCACCTAGTTACATACATAAATACAGACATTGGGAATTAAATATATTGATGTGTGATCTTTATTTACTTGCTGAACACTATTTAGTGATTTGTCTCGAAAATTGTTATGGACAAATTGGAAATTGCGCTTAAATACTCATTCGAGGTTTTTATTACTTGTTTTATCTATTACTATCCATTTTCTTTAACATCGCAAGTCTGATTGTCCATGTGAAATCTTGTCACTGATAGTTCACTCACTGCCTGTTGTTCCACTGAACACAAATAAAATAATTGAAAACATTTATTTCTTACGATCTTAAAGAGAACTTTTTTTTAAAAAAATGAACATCTGGCTATTGTTGGATTCGATTAAATTCAACATTCATAGCTCATTTGTTAGTATCATCTGGGTCGCTCTTGTATGTATGGAAGCCAGGAATGTTTTGAGCTACATACAGGGCCGTACCCAGTATTTTGTAAGGGGGTACGCAAACTTGTCGCGAATGCATTTCATGTTCAGATACCTACAATATATGGTGCTATGACTTCAAATTTGGATAAGAATGTTTAATCAATAATTCTGTACCTATGAATTATTGAGGGCGTTGTTTATACTTCTTGTATTTTTAGCCTCGTTTGGCAAAAGGTTTTCATTACGTACAATGACCAAAAAAGTAGGTTTTCAAGCAATAAATAATTAACAATGAAATTAACAGTTAGTTCGAGCTTGGAGTCAGTTCAACATTAAAAATATTAAACTTTATACAAATCAAAATTAAGTTTACAAATATGGCTGGTCGAATAAATAAATATTATGTGTACATTATTTGAAATTATTTTGACTTTAATTAATTTTTTAATCTATGGACATTTCGTATCTATTGTTTGTTTCCTATTTCTACCAAGCGTGATTGCAACTCAGTTAATTTATTTTTGTTTATTAATGATATTTTGCTGCTAAATAAATGTAAAAAAATGTAATAAACATACAGTAGATCAGTAGATCTGTGACTGTTTATCTGTGAATTTCTTTACAAGCCTCAATGATAAATAAGCATTGTCTTCCTTACAACCAACACCAATTAATAGCTCCCCCCTCACATTACTCAGAATTCATTGACAAGATTTATGTGTATCTGCTGTGTGGCAGCAACTGAGGGTCAAGTCGATAGGTTTAGCTTCTGATAGTTGTATCTTCTGATAGTTGTATCTTCTGATAGTTGTATCTTCTGATAGTTGTATCTTCTGATAGTTGTATCTTCTGATAGTTGTATATTCTGATTGGTGTATATTCTGATAGGTGTATCTTCTGATAGTTATATCTTCTGATAGTGTATCTCTGATAGGTGTATCTTCTGATAGTTGTATCTTCTGATAGTTGTATCTTCTGATAGTTGTATCTTCTGATAGTTGTATCTTCTGATAGTTGTATTCGATATATTCTGATAGTTGTATATTCTGATTGGTGTATATTCTGATAGGTGTATCTTCTGATAGTTATATCTTCTGATAGTTGTATCTTCTGATAGGTGTATCTTCTGATAGTTGTATATTCTGATTGGTGTATATTCTGATAGGTGTATCTTCTGATAGTTATATTCTGATAGTTGTATATTCTGATAGGTGTATCTTCTGATAGTTGTATATTCTGATTGGTGTATATTCGATAGTGTGTATTCTGATAGTTGTGTATTCTGATTGGTGTATATTCTGATAGTTGTATATTCTGATTGGTGTATATTCTGATAGTTGTATATTCTGATTGGTGTATATTCTGATTGGTGTATATTCTGATGGTTGTGTATTCTGATTGGTGTATATTCTGATTGGTGTATATTGTGATAGGTGTATATTCTGATAGGTGTATATTCTGATTGGTGTATATTCTGATAGTGTATATTCTGATAGGTGCATATTCTGATAGGTGTATATTCTGATTGGTGTATATTCTGATTCGTGTATCTTCTGCTGCAATATTTTCTCCATCAATTAAAGACCTGGTCTCATGTTGGGATCAATGGGGGGTCATGTCCTCAAACCAAAGTAGTCATCTATGGCGCCAGTGGTAAGCAAGTAGGTCATCTATGGCGCCAGTGGTAAGCCTGACTGATATCAGTACAGACAACTCTGACAAGACAAAAAGGCATGTGATCCCCAGGGGAGATTACACACGACGACTAGACGCGAAAAAATAAGAGCATGAGGTTATGCCGGGGATTCTAAACTAATGTGCGTTGTGTGCGAGGGATTGTTAGCTGATCTTTATTTATTGGCAAGGTTTATCAACATCTTTTGAATATAGGCCATGCAGGACTATCACCTGATGTGTTTAGTATAGGACAAATAATCAACTGATGTTTTGTGGACACCTGGAATGATCGCTGATTTTTGTGACATCTGAATGATCAGCTGATGTTTTGTGGACACCTGGAATGATCGGCTGATGTTTGTTGAAGGCTAGGATGTGTATTGTTTGTCAGGTATTCACAAAATCTTTGGTAGGAATTGTATTTTAAGGTTTCTCCAAATGTTTCGCAGGGTGCAATAGATCTTCAGCTTATTCCGGTAATATACTAGCGATTCCTTAGCGCTTACCTTCGTATGCCGAGTTTCTAAATTTTGCATATTGAATGCCTAAGGATTTTTTCACTGTTACATGAAAATTCCTTCAATTTTTAAGAGTATTATTTTTTTAAAGTAAATTTTAATCTAGCATTTTACAAGTCTCGCTCTCCCCCCCCCCTAATTCCATTTATCTTGAAGGGTCGCATAGTCCATAAAATCTACGTTGTTGTTTTTATTTTTATAAACCCATGCAATGCTGGCACTCATAAATAAGGTGTGTCTTGGATATAGTATAGTTGCTGACACATAGATAAGTAGATATCCAAATAGGTAAGTAAATAAGTAGATAAGTAGATAACATAATAGATAGTTATACAAGTAGATAACCCAATAGATAATATGGTATCCGCCCGTCCTCAAGGGACGATGGCGGTGACTCCTTCGCCTCTTTACCCCGCCTTTCTCCTGGCTCTTCTCTCTTCACTCATAGCTGTGAGGGATGGCTCCCTCAACTTCAGTGACCTTTGATCTCCAGGGGGTGCGCTCCTTAGCAGTGGCCTCTCAATAGATAAGTAGATAACTATTATGTAAGTAGATAACTATTATGTAAGTAGATAACTATTATGTAAGTAGATAACTATTATGTAAGTAGATAACCCAAAAGATAAGTACGTAAGTAGATAACCAAATACACAAGTAAGTAAGTAGATAATCCAATAGATAATTGCATAAGTAGATAAATAGATACTCCTATATATAAGAAACACAAGCAGAAAAGTAGATAACCCAATGAAAGTGCTCAGTATGACGCCAAACAACCTGTGTTGGCCTGACTTCAAATCTTTTGATTATCGTTTTGCTGAGACTGAGAGAGTGGAGCTATTCAACCATTTGTTTTCGTATAATTTAATCTCCCGACGACTTTGCCCTTCTCATCTGAGGTTCAAGTTTTCTTGATACTGACTCTGAGACTAGACTGACATGTTTACAATCCTTGTTCAGCCAAAAAACATTTCCTTTCAGGTCTGTCTGAGCACGGGATTTGCATTGACAACTTCCGGCGGCCATTGAATGAGTTTTCAAACATCCATGGGACTAAGTACTTGAGTACGTCTTAGTAGCAGCAGACGATTCCTCACATAATGACTGTTTTTAATGGTCGAACTGGACTAACGGAGATAATAACTGGCAATTATGTCAAGAAATTTAGGTTAAGAGTGATCGAGCGATTCCCAGTATCATATATTTAAATCTAATATTGTGAAGCTAACCGATATTCTGTACATTTAAATATTGACTTTCGAAAGGTTGTTCGTGCCAATAATTGCATAGTCGTGATAGATAAAATAAATACGGTTTCGTTTTTTCATACTGGTCATAATAGAAAGATTTCTAAGTAAAGTACTTTCGGTGGCCTCTCTACAGACAGTAGCTTCTCTACAGACAGTAGCCTCTCTACAGACAGTAGCCTCTCTACATACAGTAGCTGCTCTACAGACATTAGCTTCTCTACAGACAGTAGCATCTCTATAGACAGTAGCTTCTCTACAGACAGTAGCATCTCTACAGACATTAGCTTCTCTACAGACAGCAGCCTCTCCACAGACAGTAGCATCTCTACAGACAGTATCTTCTCTACAGACAGTAGCATCTCTACAGACAGTTGCTTCTCTACAGACAGTTGCTTCTCTACAGACAGTTGCTTCTCTACAGACAGTTGCTTCTCTACAGACAGTAGCCTCTCTACAGACAGTAGCTTCTCTACAGACAGTAGCTTCTCTACAGACAGTTGCTTCTCTACAGACAGTTGCTTCTCTACAGACAGTTGCTTCTCTACAGACAGTTGCTTCTCTACAGACAGTAGCCTCTCTACAGACAGTAGCATCTCTACAGACAGTAGCATCTCTACAGACAGTAGCCTCTCTACAGACAGTAGCATCTCTACAGACAGTAGCCTCTACAGACAGTAGCATCTCTACAGACAGTAGCCTCTCTACAGACAGTAGCCTCTCTACAGACAGTAGCATCTCTACAGACAGTAGCCTCTCTACAGACAGTAGCCTCTCTACAGACAGTAGCATCTCTACAGACAGTAGCCTCTCTACAGACAGTAGCATCTCTACAGACAGTAGCATCTCTACAGACAGTAGCTTCTCTACAGACAGTAGCCTCTCTACAGACAGTAGCATCTCTACAGACAGTAGCCTCTCTACAGACAGTAGCATCTCTACAGACAGTAGCCTCTCTACAGACAGTAGCATCTCTACAGACAGTAGCCTCTCTACAGACAGTAGCCTCTCTACAGACAGTAAACTCTCTGGTCATATTAAGATTGCTCAATGAATATTACAGGAAGTTGTGTTAGGTTCAATGCCCTTCATGAAACTCGAAAAGAAATTCAAACTATTCAGTCGGATATTTGGGATCACTTTTATATAGGTGCATGTATTATCCTGTTTTTACGAAAAAATCACTTCTGAAGAAGTTTCTCTATTGAAGGAGATTGCTAGGTACTGTGTTATCACCAAAATTAGGAGCGTCCATACAACCCAATAAAGTTCCTTAGATCTGGCATGTCTGGTACGTTCGCATCACGTGTCGACTCGACCTCCCTCATTTTAACATATTTTCATAAACTAATGATCTTTTGCCTGAAAGCTGTTTGGTGATATTATATCATCGATTTCTCGCTTAAATAATAGAAATGTTGATATTTCCTTTTTCCCACTTAGCTGTGTAATTTTCTTTGTATATTAAATGCAACATTAAATCGGTTTTCTTCTTGTATTGCATTAAATACAAAAATAAAACCTGGTTTCTTGTAAGATATTAAATACAAATATAAGACAATTAAAAAAAAATTCAATACAAACATCAAACCTGTTTCTGTATACTGTATGATATAAAATACAAACATAAGACCGGCTTTCTTGCATGACATTAATTAAATACAAACACACGGGAGGATGATATCACGCTAAGTTTATTTTGACATTTCAGTTTTTAGGTCAAAATTGCTTCCATATTCATTCCAATTTTATGGCCGAATAGAATGTTACTGCGAAGTTTTCTTTCCAAATAGCAATCAAATATGGAACATGGAAATTAATGGCATGTCCGAATGGCCTCATTTTCTCTCTCGTCTTCTTTTGGACACGTCACATTCAGAGGTTAGATAAAAAGTTGGAAGCGTGCGGTCATCGCGGACAGATAATTGAAACAAATAATGAGCTTTGTTAGTGTAGTAAATGTCTGTGATTGGTTTGTGGGGGGTGGGAGATGGGGGGGGGGTGTTTATGAAATTTACAGGGGGGGGGAGAGTTGGGTAGCAAGTAGCAACTGTTATTTCTATCATGGGAGGTAGGTACTAGTTGTAATCTCTATTATGGGAGGTAGGTACAAGTTGTTATCTTTATTATGGGAGGTAGGTACTAGTTGTTATCTCTATTATGGGAGGTAGGTACAGTTGTTATCTTATTATGGGGGTAGGTACTAGTTGTTATCTCTATTATGGGAGGTAGGTACAAGTTGTTATCTCTATTATGGGTGGTAGGTACTAGTTGTTATCTCTATTATGGGAGGTGGGTACTAGTTGTTATCTCTATTATGGGAGGTAGGTACTAGTTGTTATTTTTATATGGGAGGTAGTACAGTGTTATCTCTATTATGGGAGGTAGGTACTAGTTGTTATCTCTATTATGGGAGGTAGGTACTAGTTGTTATCTCTATTATGGGAGGTAGGTACTAGTTGTTATCTCTATTATGGGAGGTAGGTACTAGTTGTTATCTCTATTATGGGAGGTAGGTACAAGTTGTTATCTCTATTATGGGAGGTAGGTACTAGTTGTTATCTTTATTATGGGAGGTAGGTACTAGTTGTTATCTCTATTATGGGAGGTAGGTACTAGTTGTTATCTCTATTATGGGAGGTAGGTACTAGTTGTTATCTCTATTATGGGAGGTAGGTACAAGTTGTTATCTTTATTATGGGGGTAGGTACTAGTTGTTATCTCTATTATGGGAGGTAGGTACTAGTTGTTATCTCTATTATGGGAGGTAGGTACTAGTTGTTATCTCTATTATGGGAGGTAGGTACTAGTTGTTATCTCTATTATGGGAGGTAGGTACAAGTTGTTATCTCTATTATGGGAGGTAGGTACTAGTTGTTATCTTTATTATGGGAGGTAGGTACAAGTTGTTATCTCTATTATGGGAGGTAGGTACAAGTTGTTATCTCTATTATGGGAGGTAGGTACTAGTTGTTATCTCTATTATGGGAGGTAGGTACTAGTTGTTATCTCTATTATGGGAGGTAGGTACTAGTTGTTATCTCTATTATGGGAGGTAGGTACTAGTTGTTATCTCTATTATGGGAGGTAGGTACTAGTTGTTATCTCTATTATGGGAGGTAGGTACTAGTTGTTATCTCTATTATGGGAGGTAGGTACTAGTTGTTATCTCTATTATGGGAGGTAGGTACAGTTGTTATCTCTATTATGGGAGGTAGGTACTAGTTGTTATCTTTATTATGGGTGGTAGGTACTAGTTGTTATCTCTATTATGAGATGTAAGTACGAGTTGTTATTTTTATCATGGCGTATAATGATCTTGTGTAGTGTATGGGGATTGTTGTTAAATATTTTTTTTAAACATGCATTCCATAAACATACAACAACCAGCCCTCCATAAACATACAACAACCAGCCCTCCATAAACATACAACAACCAGCCCTCCATAAACATACAATAACCAGCCCTCCATAAACATACAACATCCACCCCTCCATAAACATACAACATCCGCCCCTTCATAAACATACAACATCAACCCCTCCATAAACATACAACATCCACCCCTTCATCCACCCCTCCATAAACATACAACAACCAGCCCTCCATAAACATACAACATCCACCCCTCCATAAACATACAGCACCCACCCCTCCATAAACATACAACATCCACTCCTTCATCCACCCTTCCATAAACATACAACATCCACCCCTCATAAACATACAACATCCACCCCTCCATAAACATACAACATCCAGCCCCTTCATAAACATACAACATCCACCCCTCCATAAACATACAACATCCACCCCTTCATAAACAAACAACATCCACCCCTCCATAAAACATACAACATCCACCCCTCATAAACATACAACATCCACCCCTCCATAAACATACAACATCCACCCCTCCATAAACATACAACATCCACCCCTCCATAAACATACAACATCCACCCCTCCATAAACATACAACATCCACCCCTCCATAAACATACAACATCCACCCCTCCATAAACATACAACATCCACCCCTTCATCCACCCTCCATAAACATACAACATCCACCCCATCCACCCTCATAAACATACAACATCCACCCCTCCATAAACATACAACATCCACCCCTTCATAAACATACAACATCCACCCTTCATCCACCCTCCATAAACATACAACATCCACCCCTTCATAAACATACAACATCCACCCCTCATAAACATACAACATCCACCCCTCATAAACATACAACATCCACCCCTTCATAAACATACAACATCCACCCCTCCATAAACATACAACATCCACCCCTTCATAAACATACAACATCCACCCCTTCATAAACATACAACATCCACCCCTTCATCCACCCCTCATAAACATACAACATCCACCCCTTCATAAACATACAACATCCACCCCTTCATAAACATACAACATCCACCCCTCATAAACATACAACATCCACCCCTTCATCCACCCCTCATAAACATACAACATCCACCCCTTCATCCACCCCTCATAAACATACAACATCCACCCCTTCATAAACATACAACATCCACCCCTTCATAAACATACAACATCCACCCCTTCATAAACATACAACATCCACCCCTTCATCCACCCCTCCATAAACATACAACATCCACCCTCTCATAAACATACAACATCCATCCCCTCATAAACATACAACATCCACCCTCCATAAACATACAACATCCACCCCTCCATAAACATACAACATCCACCCCTCCATAAACATACAACATCCACCCCTCCATAAACATACAACATCCACCCCTTCATCCACCCCTCCATAAATATACAACATCCACCCCTCCATAAACATACAACATCCACCCCTCCATAAACATACAACATCCACCCCTCCATAAACATACAACATCCACCCCTCCATAAACATACAACATCCACCCCTTCATCCACCCCTCCATAAACATACAACATCCACCCCTCCATAAACATACAACATCCACACCTCCATAAACATACAACATCCACCCCTCCATAAACATACAACATCCACACCCTCCATAAACATACAACATCCACCCCTCCATAAACATACAACATCCACCCCTCTATAAAAACCCATTAAACTATTGCAGTATTCAAGACAGAAATCGGTTCTTCTAATTTAAAAAATAAATAAAACAAGTTTAAAACGAATATGTCTTTCACCAACATTTCTAGCGTTGTCATCGTCTTGCTCATCTAAATTCTTTGTTTGGGTTTTCGTAAGTCCACGGAAATGTTTCCTCATTCAAGAATGCCTCATTCAGTTTTCATGGCCATCTATTGTACGAAAACCACCCCGAGATCTCCGTCATGGATGCACTCCCCTTGTTATAGGGTAATTCACCTATCTCAGAATTTAACTTTCGGTTTTTGCCATACACGCAGCAGTCAGTGCAATCTGTTTGTGATGGCTGAAAGGATATGAATGATTTAGTTTTGCTCTACGAATCTCCAGTTACTTTGATGATAAGATATGACCGTTTTAGTTTTGTTCTGTAGGTCTTTACTAGGGTTGTTAAACGATAACCGGAAATCCGATTATCGGTTTTGAAAGCGATAATCGGTTTTAAAATTTCTCAAAACGATAATCGAAATTATTTTTCTTTTAAAAATCATATCCGTTCTGAAAAATTACAATATATTCGAACAAAATTTATTCCCGCATTTGCTGACATTTTCATCCAATATGGCCGCCAAGGTGTGTTTATTTATAAGTTTATAGGGGACACGGTGGTCGAGTGGCAGCGCGCTCGACTGGCGTACGGATAGTCACGGGTTCGAATCCATTTGAAGGCAAGGATTTGTTCCCGGGGCCTAGGGTGTTCCTGAGTCACTCAGCTCCGAATGGGTACCTAACACTAGTTAGGCGGCTGGGTAATGCGTGGAACCCTCATAGCCGTGGCCTGTGAACGCTGCATCATTTGCCAACAGATCACCCGTCATGGTCTGTGGACGCAATTATCTTCTTCATAGAAGGAGCGTCTGTATACTTAAGATAGATAAGATACGTTTTGAGCGCTCCGTGCAGAGTTTTTTAATTGATACATTTATTGTTTAGCATTAAGTTCACATTAAGTTCATTGATGTTTAAATCCGACAAAAATAGACGTAATAAATGCAGTCTCTATTGTTGACATCATGATGTAGGCTAGACATAAAATGACACGTATTGCAGTCTCTATTGTTGACATCATGATGTAGGCTAGACATAAAATGACACGTATTGCAGTCTCTATTGTTGAAATCATGATGTAGGCTAGACATAAAATGACACGTATTGCAGTCTCTATTGTTGAAATCATGATGTAGGCTAGACATAAAATGCAATTCCCCACATTACGTATTGCGTGTGACATCATTTCATTAAGTCCACAGCTCTGCGTGGGACGGCATTTTCTTAATTCAAAGAAAACTGAAAGTCATTTCCTTATTCCATACTCGTCTTATAAAAATATATTTCTATGAAGTCAGCGGTAAAACGATAACCGGTTTAAAATCTGATTTACATAATCGATAATTGGAGATCAGTTTGACCAACAACAAAAAAAAAGAAGAAATTAACAACCCTAGTCTTTACATTATTTGACTCAATGCTATGACTGCCATCAGCGGTTGAACAGGCAGTACGAAGGGCCTTTGTTTTGACTGATGGAGATCGTTTTTTAATTCTTGTATTATTTTTGTTTTGTTCTTTAGATATCTAGATTATAAGATATAACCGTTTATTTTTTTATTTTTTTAAGGTCTCTAGATTATTTGCTGATAAGATGTAACCGTTTTAGTTTTGGTTTAAAGATCAATAGATTTTTGCTTGATAAGATATGACTACTTTTGTTTTGTTATAGTCAGTTATGGAGATATCTAGACAGTGGCGTAGCGTGGGTATGTGCCGCCCGGGGCAGAACCTAAATTTGCCGCCGCCCCCCGAAAAATATGTTAATGCTATAAGGGTCCATCCATAAATGACGTTACACACCTAGGGGGCAGGGGGTGTCCCCACATTTGTGACGATGTGTGACGAAAGAGAGGGGGGGAGTTTAAGAATAATGACGTCACTTCAAAACACGCTACTTTAAATCAAAGTTCCATTTAAATATTCGATTTCTTACAATTTATTTTATGACGTTTTACATGGATTCGCACGTGTTACGATATTAGAGTGCAGCCTTACACTAAATACATACTAAAATGACAATAAATTGATTTGAAACATGCTCATTTTCAAATTGGAAATACGGCTTTTAGGGGGGTCACAGTTTTGTGACGTCATGTTGGAAGGGAGATCTAAGTTTTTGTGACGAAGTGTGACGAGGAGGTTTGTAAAAATTGGCCAAAATCGTTTACGTCATTTATGGACAGCCCCTAAAGTAAATATAGTCTTTATTAGAGAGTAATACTTACTAAGGACACAATACATTTTTATGTTAGAAATAACGAGAAATCTTCATTTCTTGAAAAATTGAAGTGTTAAGTTTTTCCTCATTGCACAATCTTTCACGTATCAATGTTTTCAGCCATGTCATCCCCATTAGACAAAATAACTATTTATTAGATAATCTTGGTGTATTTGTTATTGATCTTAATTAATTTTGTATTAAATTAATTTTAGAGAAGCTACTTTAACACATTGCATTATTTAAGACATGCGTGGGCAAATCACGGCCCGCGGGTCTTCATGCGGCCCGCTAAGGAGTTTTTTGCGGCCCACGGAAGCCTGCGGTAATATCGAAAAAATCAATAAATTTATGTTAAAGATATATGTTTGTGTTTGAATCAGGGCTCATATGTAAGGTGCGGCCCCTTGATGTTTGTAGTGGGCCCCTTGAGTTTGTTAGGTGCGGCCCCTTGATGTTTGGTTAGGTGCGGCCCCTTGATGTCGGTTAGGTGCGGCCCTTGATGTTTGGTTAGGTGCGGCCCCTTGATGTTTGGTTAGGTGCGGCCCCTGATGTTTGGTTAGGTGCGGCCCCTTGATGTTTCACTTCTTACTAATGCGGACCTCACCCTAAAAAGTTTGCCCACCCCTGATTTAAGACAATGCTCGAATTTATGATATTTATATTAGGCAGGGTAACTTCTAGCATAAATATCTTTTTAAAAAACTAGAAGAAATTCACTGGTCTTGAATTCATTTATTTTTTTAAAATTTTTTTTTATATTACCCGTGGGGTTAAAATATTCCTTGTTTGACAATGACACGTGAGATATTTTGTATACTCTAATTTGAAGGCAAAATGTTAAAGTCCAGTATATTAGCTGGTGTACGAATCTCATATAAATGTTTTCTTAATTCGATATAACTGCCAAAAAATCACATAAATTTCTACATTAATCTCATGTTATGAAAAATAAAACTTTCTTCTCAACTGTTTTTCTTCACAGAATGGATTCATATTCGCTTCCATCATCAAATATTTGCTCTCTCGTTCTTTGATTAGAAAATTCGATTAAAACAATGAGGTTTCCACATAAAATTTTATTAAATGTCAAAGCATCCTTTAGTATTCCATTAGTTTCTCTGTGAGAAGCCTCTGTTAAGCATTTTAACACTATACGTTTGTAAATAATTTCGGCCATCTTTGATATAAATTAGAAAATAAAAAGATTTCATTGTGACTATCAAAGTTCCTGCGTCCATCGTGTTTTGAGCTTTTTGTCTGCATCTATCAATTCTTCAATAGCTTTAAAATTAACCTCAAAATGGCTCCATGGTATGTATACTCACTATTTTGTATCCTAAATTCTGTTTAATGCATTGCTTAAACTAAACCAAGTATGGAGATGGAAAAGAATGCGTAACAACGTTCTAGTGTACTAAAACATTTAGAGATTTCGTTTCAGTATCATGTAAACAAATTAGGTTAAATGAACTTTTTGATCGAGATTTGACATTGGCATATAATTTATTTCATCTTTCTTGAACTCCTACATACTTTCCAGCCATGAAGAAATACTAACACACGTTGGGCCTCTGCAGTCCATTATTTTAAGATCTTCGTTTATTGAAAATCATTTCAGAACTGTCGTAAGAACTTTTTGCCATTTTGTTTTGTTCTTTATTAATAGGATATATTCTTTTTCTCCAATTTCTGATTCCTTCCAATTGCAAAAAAACGTTGGTAATGTTGAGCACTTGTTCATGAGTGGCTACTTTGTGTTTGTGTTTGCCAAGTTTTAATTCCATAAGATAAGCAATTTCATTCATTATTTTTTTTTATTCCACAATATAAAGACATTAACATTATAATAATTTTGCTTTGAAAGAATAAACCATATAACTACGCCAACAACTTTGTTCCAGTTGTTTACCTACGATAAAATCGATTAAATGTACCAGCACATAATTGTCATGTTCGTACACTACTTCAGCCCCAATGTTTTCAGCTCAGTAGCATTAGTATTAGAAGTCTTTAGAATTACACAAAGAATATGAGATTGAAAGTTTAGCATTAGAAAAGTCTACGTATTTTAATATAGTTTCTTCCTTTAAAAAACAATATCTTGTTTTTTGTTCCTTATATTTTTAAAAACTTTATTATAACCTTTTTTAATTTTTGGAAGCTAATTAGCAGCGAGGAATTGCGAAAGAAAGTGCCGCTCGGAGATCGGAGAATTCGATTCGCTCATGTTTCAAATTGATAGGGTACAGTAAGATTTGCTTTTACAACAGGAGCGGGTGTCAAATTTTAAGAATCAATTAAGTTGATAGCACATCAGCCTCTGGTTTTTCAGAACAGTAGCATTAGTATCTAAAGAATTTATGAAGTTTTGACAGTTGAAACGTTCACATACCTGACGATAGTTACTTTATTTCTTTTATTAATTTCTTATTTGGCTGTTATTTTATTTCGATTAAAAGCTCCACTTTCTTATAAAATTTTCATTGTTAGAAACTTTATAAAAACTACTAGGAATTTGCCGCCCCTGGCAAAGTGCCGCCAGGGCATTAGCCTGCCCCTCCCTCGCTACGCCACTGTATCTAGATGTTTTGCTATAGCTTATGGCTGCTATCAAAGTTCGCATAAACACAGTAAGCGGAGCTTTTGTCTTGGCTGATAGGATATGTCAGTTTTATATTTGAGCTATAGATGATCGCCTTGATTAGTGTTTGGATAGCGCTGCTAAAATGTTCATCTGTAGACCGTCATATTATACTCCACTGTTAAAACTGCAAATTGATTTGTAGATTTTAATGTAAATGTAATCACTAGAGCCGGGCACATTAACGAAATCAATGGCGTTCTCTCCATAGCAATGATTGAAGAGCTCTTCAACTTGCAAGATCAATAAATAACGGCTTGTATGTCCTGCTTCACGATATGAGATGTCACTTCACCGTGTGGCTAACTGTGGGGTGGCTTAAATGACATCAGTTGACATCATTGTCCTGACATTGGAGGCGTGGTTATCATCAGTTGACATCATTGTCTTTACATCAGTTGATATCATAATACTTAAAGCGGATTTTCCTTACTATATTATTTTTTAAAGACTACGAATGCTTACAATACGTCGAAGTAAGTTACTTAGATCTTTACCCATGTCTAGTGACTTAGATCTGTATGTATATGTTCAATAAGTATAATAAACCACTGCCTGTAGTCTAAGTCAACTTGCCTAATTCTCCAACACATTCCCCGCAGCATTCCAATCTCATACAATAAATTGGAAGATGGTCAATGGAAGCAAATATTGATGTTTCATTAAACCCTTTTCATTATTTTTTTCAATAACTCCCAACGCCTATATCTCGACTACAATCCCTTCTCTCGACCCCAGTACCCTCTCTCTACCTAAATCCTTTCTCTCGACCCAAGCTTCCCTCTCTCTACCTAAATCCCTTCTCTTGATCCCAGTCCCCTCTCTCTTATACCTAAATCCTTTCTCTCGACCCCAGCTCCCCTCTCTACCACAATCCCTACTCTCGACCCCAGTCTCCCCTCTCTGAACCACAATCCCTACTCTCGACCCCAGTCTCCCCTCTCTGAACCACAATCCCTACTCTCGACCCCAGTCTCCCCTCTCTGAACCACAGTCCCTACTCTCGACCCCAGGCTTCCCTCTCTTAACCACAATCCCTATTCTCGACCCCAGTCTCCCCTCTCTATCACAATCCCTACTCTCGACCCCAGCTCCCCTCTCTACCATAATCTCTTATCTCGACCCCAGCTTCTATCTCGACCTATACTAACGGTGAGGCAACACAATGTCACCACATCAGATGCACTTAAATACTAAGTCGATAAAAAGGTGAGTTTTGTAGACCAGTGCTTCTCAAATTGGTGGTCCGCGGACCGTTTCCGGTCCGTGGGCCATACGATGTCGGTCCGCAGAAGTTACCAAGAAAGGACATTTCGCTACCACGTCAGTACAGGGAAAATAGTTCACTTGTCCCTGGTGCAATGAAAACATTAATGCAGGTGTGCCACACTAAAATGTTTGCGAAGCACTGTTTTAGACCAGTGCTTCTCAAAGTGGTGGTCCGCGGACCGGTGTCGGTCGGTGGGCCTTCCGCCGCCGGTCCGCAGAAGTTATAACGCAATGAAATAAAATCTAATTATAATTCTCACTTGAAACCAATAATACTAACCCTATAGAATATGTCAATTTTTCGGCAATAAGAACATAAAATTAAACAAATAAAATAAAATAAATTACATTTCGCTACCACGTCAGTACAGGGAAAATAGTTCACCGGTCCTTGGTGCAATGGAAAAGTTCCTGCCGGTCCGCCATACTAAAAAGTTTGAGAAGCACTGGTGTAGACATTTATATAATGGTGAACATAGAAATACAAGCAGAAAGAAAGTCCAATCAATGAGCTGTACAGGAATTTATTTTGTGTGCATATTTTTTTCTCCTCTGTGATGTTCGTGTGCTTTTTTTTTGTTTTTTTTTGTTGAAGTTTTAAACTACATTGAGGGCAAGTGTCCACAGATAGGACTGAGCTTTTTGGGGCTGGAGGGGGTGGAGTTTACCAGTATAAAGTGCGAGATACCAGCGTCTTTTTATTTTTAATTATGTCAAATTAGTAAGTCCACATTTTACATACTTTATTCCTATATTATTGAAGATGATATTCTATGAGAAGCTGTTGAAATTTGATAAGGTCATCCTACAATTAAGAATATATTACAATGTTATCTGAAAACTTAAACTCTCCAATCCAATTGGTTAATTATTCGAAAACAAATGGTCACATTTTCAATGACATTTGATAAAGTAACCATGCATCATTCCTTCACCTGGAAACAGAATCGCGTCTAGTAACGAGACATCATTTGCACACGTTATATTACATACGTTTTTATAAGAAGGTCATTAACATTTATTTCTACGTTAGCTACTTTTGCTCCCCGGTTCCCTTGAATTCGTTGCTAGATATTAAATGCCAACGTACAAAAGCAAATTCTTATAACAATTCCTTCTTTATTTAACAGGACGGAACTTTTGATCGAACAATTACTTCTTTCAGTCGTATTCTATTGAAATCCATTTTTGTACAAACTTTTAAAAATAAGAACTGAAAAAAATCTTTTCTTCAGTTGCGTGGAAAAAGTGATGGGCATTAATCCAAGGAAATGGCTTCTAATTTTATCAAATTAGCCTCATTTGTATCTAAAGAATTGAAATAGCCAAGTAAGCCATGGTGTCTAGCAATAATCCACCAGGCCATGGTGTCTAGCAATAATCCACCAGGCCATGATGTCTAGCAATAATCCACCAAGCCATGATGTCTAGCAATAATCCACCAGGCCATGGTGTCTAGCAATAATCCACCAGGCCATGGTGTCTAGCAATAATCCACCAGGCCATGATGTCTAGCAATAATCCACCAAGCCATGGTGTCTAGCAATAATCCACCAGGCCATGGTGTCTAGCAATAATCCACCAAGCCATGATGTCTAGCAATAATCCACCAAGCCATGATGTCTAGCAATAATCCACCAGGCCATGATGTCTAGCAATAATCCACCAAGCCATGATGTCTAGCAATAATCCACCAAGCCATGGTGTCTAGCAATAATCCACCAGGCCATGGTGTCTAGCAATAATCCACCAAGCCATGATGTCTAGCAATAATCCACCAAGCCATGATGTCTAGCAATAATCCACCAAGCCATGATGTCTAGCAATAATCCACCAAGCCATGATGTCTAGCAATAATCCACCAAGCCATGATGTCTAGCAATAATCCACCAAGCCATGATGTCTAGCAATAATCCACCAAGCCATGATGTCTAGCAATAATCCACCAAGCCATGATGTCTAGCAATAATCTACCAAGCCATGATGTCTAGCAATAATCCACCAAGCAATGATGTCTAGCAATAATCCACCAAGCCATGATGTCTAGCAATAATCCACCAAGCCATGATGTCTAGCAATAATCTACCAAGCCATGATGTCTAGCAATAATCCACCAAGCAATGATGTCTAGCAATAATCCACCAAGCCATGGTGTCTAGCGATTATCCACCAAGCCATGGTGTCTAGCTAAAATCCACCAAGCCATGGTGTCTGGCAATAATCCCACAAGCCATGGTGTCTAGCAATAATCCACCAAGCCATGGTGTCTAGCAAATAATCCACCAAGCCATGGTGTCTAGCAAATAACCCACCAAGCCATGGTGTCTAGCTATAATCCACCAAACAATATGAAGTCTTTACATGTATGGAAGTAGGGGTCTACCCGAGTTTTGCTCCACGCAAATCCGCATCCGCCATGTTTACAAATCCGGCTCCAGCAGAATTTCATTTAATAAATCCGGCCAAATCCGGCTCGGCCCGGATTTCAAAAATTTGAATCCGGTACACCCCTATATGGAAGATATTTCTACAACTTTGCATTTTATAATGGAACTTGAAAATAATCTCAACTTTATTGCCCACCCCCGCCCCGCCCACTTGGAACGGGAGTATAACTATATTTGAACATCTTTCTCCTAAAGAAGATTTGTCCTAACAATATTCCAATTTCCGTAAGCAAATGAAAATATTAGCACCAAAACGTGTTTGTCATTTTCCTTAATCTTATTTAGCGCGGGATGTAGGGTAATTATATCTGAGACTGAGATACAATAAATTCTGTTACGGACTTTTGTTCTCATATCTGTGAAAGAATTTTACGTTTATATCTTTTAAATTAAAAGCTAAATCAGGAGAAGTATAAATGAAATACTGCCACACATTTCAAAAGTTGACTGTGAGTTTTTTGCTTTTATAGTTACCAGCAGACAGTTATTTTATAGACATACAATCCTTGACAGTGGGGTCACTAGGGTTGGTGTCACCCAGCGCGGTAACTCATGGTGTCACCCAGCGCGGTAACTAATGGTGTCACCCAGCGCGGTAACTCATGGTGTCACCCAGCGCAGTAACTCATGGTGTCACCCAGCGCGGTAACTCATGGTGTCACCCAGCGCGGTAACTCATGGTGTCACCCAGCGCGGTAACTCATGGTGTCACCTCCCTCACGACTTACCCCATTGACATCCTCTGCGCCTGCCAAATAACGGGAACATACAGAGTTTTACACTTTGGTGTCAGCCCTTGTGATGGTGTCGCCCGGTGCGGTAACTCATGGATGGTGTCAGCCCGTGTGATGGTGTCAGCCCTTGTGATGGTGTCAGCCCTTGTGATGGTGTCAGCCCTTGTGATGGTGTCATCCCTTGTGATGGTGTCAGCCCTTGTGATGATGTCAGCCCTTGTGATGGTGTCAGCCCTTGTGATGGTGTCAGCCCTTGTGATGGTGTCAGCCCTTGTGATGGTGTCAGCCCTTGTGATGGTGTCAGCCCTTGTGATGGTGTCAGCCCTTGTGATGGTGTCACCCGGTGCGGTCCACACCCTCCGCAACAATATAGTAATGCCTCTCACCCACCAAGGTCAAATATGACCAGAAATTAACATTAAATCTGTCTTTCTGTGGTTGACATCGTGTTTAATCCTGTGGTTCAATGATATCGTGATGACGTCATCGAAGACCGGTGGTCGAGGAATTTTTTCCTGGTCATAAGAGAGTTGTATGTCAAACCCAAAACAGTTACGATTGATAAATTTGTGAAAACGTTAATTTATTATAGACTCATTTAATCAAGGAGCGTGTTTTATTTCTCCAAAAATTAATACTGTGAGGACCAGTTTTTACTTATTTTCTTATTCTTAGTCAATGTAATGTAACAGCTCTTTTTTATTCACGAACATGCGATAGTATTGTTTAAACTCAAACGAGAACATACATTTACGACCGACTTCCAAAAAATAGTGGACACACATTCAAGGTACTGTAATTTAAACAATGATAACCAAGCTGGCTATCTTTAAGACATGATAACCAATTATTAAACAATAATAAACAAACGACTTATAATGTAAAATCTGATAACCAAGTGTCGGCTATAGAGTGCTAGACAAGTGTCAACTATAGATTGCTGAAAATATCGACTATAGAATGTTAGGGAAGTGTGTACTATGAAATGCTGGACAATGCTAGCAAGTTTGTCTTTCTTAACACTTTCAAGTAACTACTACACACAATAATCTTAGCTGGCAATTGCGACAAATCCACATTAAATCTGATAGATGGCAAAGAAATGACGCATCTTAATTATTTCCTCGTTACGACCAAAAGAAGAGAGAAGGATTAATTTCTTTTCCCACTGAAATATCAAATTGATTTCTTTATAAGAAAACAACACGCCCCCTGACTCCTCAGTCACCACTATAACATCACAGATCTCCAGTCATGCGCACTGTTGGAGCTTATTTCCATCTGACATCTCATCTCATTATTGGACAAAATATGAGTTACTGCAATCAGGCTTTTTGATAAAGAAATATATATGTTAGTTAAACAGGGAATGTATTGGCCTGACACGTCACACAACAAAATCAGTGACGTCCTGTCAGGCCAATACATACCCTGTTTAAATTATATATATATATATATATATATATATATATATAATTTTTTTTGTCATCCCAGAGGCGTCACTAGGGTTGGCGTCACCCAGTGCGGTAGTTCATGGTGTCACCCCCTAACAACTTACCCCATAGACCTCCTACGAGTCTGCCACTGCCAAATAACGGGAACAAACAGAATTTACCCTTTGGTGTCACCCCTTGTGATGTTTTCACCCGGTGCAGTCCGCAGCCCCTAGTGACGCCTCTGCTTCATCCCATTATTGACATCATTTACAGCAACGGAAACTGTCATTTGACTTATTTTTCAGTCGATGTCATTGAGCCGGGGCGGGATGCCAAGCGAGCATATCTATAACACATCACTCGCTCCGACCCGTCCACAAAATGGGGGACAATCGATGCTGCTAAAGATATCTTTGAATTATGCATATTTATTGTGCCATAAATCTTTGCTAGTAAAACAAGCCATGCTCCAGCCCTTAAGCCAACATACATATATTTCAACTTTCCCAAACTGTCAAATAACCGAAGACATCAATAGGCGGCCATAGCACGACCTTGTACACGGAGAAAGACTTTATTAGGACTTCTGCGACAGAAGGCGTGATATTTGAGCAGTCTATTAATAGGACAGCAGAGAAGCCATTCGATTCATCCAGGAATTATTCCCTTGAACCTAAATTCATTTTGTTGTGTCCTAATTGGCTTCTCTGAAATGATTTGTCCATGCAGCTGCTGTTTGGTGAAATGCTAATGCATAAAGCTGTTTAGTGAAAAGGATTCTTGCCTTGAGCTGTTTGGTGTCTTTGGTGGGTACTTGTCTGTTATCTGGTGGGCACTTGTATGTTATCTGGTGGGTACTTGTCTGTTATCTGGTGGGTACTTGTCTGTTATCTGGTGGGTACTTGTCTGTTATCTGGTGGGTACTTGTCTGTTATCTGGTGGGTACTTGTCTGTTATCTGGTGGGTACTTGTCTGTTATCTGGTGGGTACTTGTCTGTTATCTGGTGGGTACTTGTCTGTTATCTGGTGGGTACTTGTCTGTTATCTGGTGGGTACTTGTCTGTTATCTGGTGGGTACTTGTATGTTATCTGGTGGGTACTTGTCTGTTATCTGGTGGGTACTTGTCTGTTATCTGGTGGGTACTAGTCTGTTATCTGGTGGGTACTTGTCTGTTATCTGGTGGGTACTTGTCTGTTATCTGGTGGGCACTTGTCTGTTATCTGGTGGGTACTTGTCTGTTATCTGGTGGGTACTTGTATGTTATCTGGTGGGTACTTGTCTGTTATCTGGTGGGTACTTGTCTGTTATCTGGTGGGTACTTGTCTGTTATCTGGTGGGTACTTGTCTGTTATCTGGTGGGTACTTGTCTGTTATCTGGTGGGTACTTGTCTGTTATCTGGTGGGTACTTGTCTGTTATCTGGTGGGTACTTGTCTGTTATCTGGTGGGTACTTGTCTGTTATCTGGTGGGTACTTGTCTGTTGTCCGACCACCAAGATTTTAAAAATTATTTTTATTTTTTGTATTAACTGTTGTAAATAATATACATATTATTTATAAGCCATACTAATACAGTATAACATAAATTATACTTAACAAGATTGACTATATTCACTTTATTAATTTAACTATATTGAAATTTGACAAGAATGAGAACAACACTGATTAAAAACAATCTAAACGATAAATGAAAGAAAGTTGACATTAAAGAAATGGACTGACTTATGTATTATCAATTGTAATATAATATCACTACATGTATTTATTTTTTTAATTCGGCATGACATGGATTACACTCAGGAAACCGTGAATCACAGCCTACATTTCGTTGATCCTATTACCGTTGCTAACACCCAACTAATAGAGCAGCCATGGAAATCAGTAAAGGAGCCAAATAAACGCCACAACGGGACTCCGCGTCATATTATAGATATAGAATTATATTAACATTTATTTAGTAGTAATTTGTAAATTGTAATAGCCTAATTTTCGCGGGGCTTCAAGCAGTTAATACCCCTAAAAGAAATTAAAAACTTTTTGGTGGTTGGATAACAGACAAGTAAGTACCCTTTGGTGAATGTTTGCATCATTTTCTTTAATGTGATCAGAATTTAATTGAGCTATAATTATTTCTTTCCTACCATTAGAAAATCATGATATTTCTTTATGGAGTAGTATATATCTTCTCTCAGCTTGTGTTCGCTCTGGATAGATGCTATTGGTTTAAATGCCATACTTAAGTCTCTGATCTGTGCAACAAACGACTCTATTCATTTTTATCTGAGAAAAAAATAATGCCTTTCGATTGTTTCTTTTCTACTTGTAAGGTCAATTTATTTTTAAATTTCATCAATATGCACATAACAGAATAGAAAGACGTACTTGTGTCAAATTTTTCTTCAGCCCACTTGGAATGTATCATGGCCGATCACTTGTAGTAAACTCATATTCTGAACTTCTTTGCTTTTTATCAAGTCCACTGGCTGTCCTGTATATGTTCCACTGATCCGCAACATTTGAACATTTGAATTTAGTTCCAACAATTGCGATTAAAGTAAGTCCATCTGACACTATGTAATAGTGTTTTGCCTTGAGTCAGTCCATCTGACACTATGTAATAGTGTTGTGGCTTGAGTCAGTCCATCTGACACTATGTAATAGTGTTGTGGCTTGAGTCAGTCCATCTGACACTATGTAATAGTGTTGTGGCTTGAGTCAGTCCATCTGACACTATGTAATAGTGTTGTGGCTTGAGTCAGTCCATCTGACACTATGTAATAGTGTTGTGGCTTGAGTCAGTCCATTTGACACTATGTAATAGTGTTGTGGCTTGAGTCAGTCCATTTGACACTATGTAATAGTGATGTGGCTTGAGTCAGTCCATCTGACACTATGTAATAGTGTTGTGGCTTGAGTAAGTCCATCTGACACTATGTAATAGTGTTGTGGCTTGAGTCAGTCCATCTGACACTATGTAATAGTGTTGTGGCTTGAGTCAGTCCATCTGACGCTTTGTAATAGTGTTGTGGCTTATTCAACAATCAAATCTGAGCTCTGTGTTTGTCTCTCTCCATAAATTTATACAACCAATCACTAGGATTCCACCTGGCAAAACATTCAGCCACCTGCATGCAGCAGGCTTATGTTAAACACGTTTAAACTACATATATGTTTACACTACAAATATGTGAATACTATACAACTGTTATAATACAAGCATTGTTATAGTACCCATTTTCAAAAGATCTACACACACGTTTATGAATGAAATTATACAAGTCTCAGAAGTTTAGCCCATCTATGCCATGCCTCAACCGAATTAAAACACAACAATTTGGGGCAAGATTTCGTTGCGTCGTGTTTCTATGGGTCTTGATACGTCCTGAGGGCATCATTTGTCTGACCATTTATGTGAGCTTTGATAACGGGCATTAGCATACCATATCTCATAATGGCACCAAAATTGGTGTCACACAGTCCTGACTTCTCGCTAGCATCGATGTTAACATCCCCAGTGAGGTGGGGCGGAGTGGACGGTGTCAGGCATTCTTCCATACTTTACACTTTGTGGGCAGAGGCGTACTTCGGCAGAAATCCAGATTTTTTACTAGCTCAAAGGTCGGATGGAGAAACAGTCTTTTTATCCAAGTGGCAATAGCTCTAGCTAGTTGTTGATTTACTGGACATATTCTGGTTCAACTCTTTATTACCTCACTTCATGTCAGTTGTGTAACTAGTGGGGTCAAGGGGGATGCAGACCAAATCGGGTGACATCATTATCCCAGGGGGTGAAACAATTATCTTTGGTGTGACATTGACACCATTATCTTAGGGGTTTGCACTATTATCTTATGGTGGTGAAACCATTATATCAGGGGCGACACCATTATCTAAAGGGGTGACATATCAGGGGATGACAAAATTCTAGGGGGTGACACTAAACTGAAAAAAATCTTGATTACAAAGTACACACTCAAACAGCTCAGCCGAACGTCATAGGCAGACAACGGATCACACTCAAACAGTTCAGCCAAACGTCATAGGCAGACAACCGATCCCACTCAAACAGTCCAAACTGTAACCAAGTTCAGAGTCCAGCGTTGGTTAGAAAAGTTGTAGCGTTTAGCACAAGACAAGGCCGATATTAGTGCAACATATTGTTAGCACGACGGAAAACTCAATTCTCAGCATCCAACTTTCCATTGATATAAAATACGAGTTGATCGAGTGATTCGAACTAAACGACACACATCATTTGTCTTAAGACACGACACCGGCGAAAATATGTTTAAAAAATAAATTTAACTCATTTAAATATCAAATGTCTTTTGATTTCTTACCCTAATGCCTTTTAACTTTTAACATTTATCACGATGGTCATATGAAGGGCTTGATTTATCTTATTACCACCTGTGTGTTGTATTTCGGAGTGTGCTGATGCTACGACTGATTTTTAAAAAAAAACAGCTTTCGTAATAGTTTAGATCAGTGCTTCCCAATTTTTTTAGTGTGGCGGACCGGCAGGAATTTTTCCATTGCACCAGGAACTTGTGAATTATTTTCACCTGTGCTGACGTGGTAGCGAAATGTCCATTCTTGGTAACTTCTGCAGACTGGCATCGGATGGTCCACGGACCGGCACCGGACCACCACTTTGAGAAGCACTGGTTTAGATGACTAAATTAAGTAATTTTTATTGTTCAATATTATTCTATAATGGTAAACCAAAGGGTGACAAATCTGAACGGCGTCTGTTTAACGCCAAAACACGTAGATATCGGAAGTATCATGGATAAGTACTGGGCACTGGCATTTACTATTGGATATTGTCATTTTCATATACTAATGGGCAGTGCCATGAATTTCTGGGCAGTTGCAAGTACTAATGGGCACTATAACTCTTTATGGGCATTAGCAGGTTTAAATTGGCACTGTGTTATAAAACCAATATGACCAGGTAGTTTCCTCCCCATGTGTTAATGACACTATAATGTAATATTGTGTTATAAAACCAACATGACCAAGTATATTTTCCACCATGTGTTAATGACACTATAATGTTTTACTGTGTTATAAAACCAACATGAACAAGTACATTTTTCCCCAGGTGACCATGGAGCAGTCCATGGAGTACTCGTCCTTCAAGACTCTTCTCTACTACACCAACATCAGCAGACGACAGAACGTCACAGCATACAACTTCTCTGGTGCTGACGCCATTCTCACGGCCTTCAGGTGAGACCAGCTAAGCGATAGTCAATCCCCAATGAATGAACCGTTATTTTCAAAGTGCCTTATTGGCTCGCAAATGGCATCATGATCTCAATCAAACATGCCGTAAACAGTTGACGTTTTAAAACTAAATTAATGTTTAAGAAATCGTTTAATGACTTGATAATTCCTGTCATTGTGTCAAGTGTGTGTAGCCCCCCTACAGCTGTGTTAGCGCCTGTAGATGTGTCAAGTGTGTGTAGCCCCCCCCTACAGCTGTGTTAGCGCCTGTAGATGTGTCAAGTGTGTGTAGCCCCCTACAGCTGTGTTAGCGCCTGTAGATGTGTCAGTAGTATTGCCCTTTAAGGGCTGGATAATGCTGACCTGTGCTAATTGCGCGTCTATTTTATGGAAGCCGATTCGCCACTCCCGTTGTTGTAACGATCCATTATCCTAGTATTTGTGATCTGTTAACAACGTGACCTAAATACTTGTTCCTAACCTTCCCTGATTTAATTTTTCATTCCCTTTCATCTCTATACAACCACAAAAGATCTTCTCGTGTTTCCTCCAAATTCGTTTCGATCAATAAAGGATCTTGAAATTTTATAACGCAAAGAATTGATTTTTTTGTCTCCTTTTCACACATTGATTTTTTAAAAAAAAATTATCTATGGAACACCAAGAATTTTTGAGTAGTTTCAAGACAGAACAATAACGGCCAATAATTGCTGAGCAGTTCCAAGAGGCAATAATTACTGGTGAGTGAGTCCCAGCACGAAATAAGAATGGCTGAGCTGAAACAAAATGTAGCTATGAGATTTCGAAATGTGCTGTCTTTTAGCATGCATTTTTCGCTCAAATATGTTACTACTCAGTATTACTACACAAGGTCCATATTTTATCCATATTTTGTCCTAACTTTGTTTTGTGTCCGTATCTATTTCGTATTTTGTCGGTGTTTTTTAAAAAATAAATTATTTTCTTTTATTTTTTTAATTGTCCCCTTACTTTGTATTGTGTCCTAATCTCATTTGTATTTTCATCATATTGTGTGTGTGTCTTTCTTTTCTGTAGACTGTAGGGGGTTGTTTAGCTGAACCATCCACTTTCTTGCATTGTTTCTAAGTTTATTCACAGAGTCCTATTTGTATTTCTGTTATACATTTCTTCTCTGAATGAACATATTTTTCTCCAAGATGCACACTGATCACATTGCCAATGGTTCATCACTTATACACAATACTCATTTGTTAGTCTAGGTGGCAGGATCCCGTGTCTTGCACAACGATGCTATTCATGAAAATACCCGCCCATGCTTTACTAATGTCATGAATAACATGAGGATATGGCTCAGCATTTATTGCAATAGATTATACAGCTGAAACAAACATGTCACGGTCTAGTCGTCAACATAATTTCTCAAGGATTCTCAACTAATTCTTGGATAAATTAAAGATCCCTAGTTAAGCTTTAAGCTATTTTTATAGTAGACGTTCATTGGAAGGCTTTAAACGATATGCTAATATTTTTCGCGGTAAGAAAACTCAACACCAGGGCTCTATTTTAAAGAGACGTAAGAACCATTGTAGGGTGTAATATATTACATGTAATATCCCAAGCTTCGTTACGCCAGTCTTTTGTTGATGCTGTCAATTTGTCTACTCGTCAGGCACGACTTCCAACAAATTGGCTATTCCAACATTGTGCTGCTGGCCATGTACCTGCCGATATTCATTGTGGCTCTTGTCGGGAATCTCCTGGTGCTCGTCACCCTGGTGGTACAGGTGAGTGGCGGTAATTAGGACTTGGGGGGGGGGTGATCCCCTGGTGGTACATGTGAATGGCGGTAATTAGGACTTGGGGAGGGTGATCCCCTGGTGGTACAGGTAAGTGGCGGTAATTAGGACTTGGGGAGGGTGATCCCCTGGTGGTACAGGTAAGTGGCGGTAATTAGGACTTGGGGAGGGGGATCCCCTGGTGGTACAGGTGAGTGGCGGTAATTAGGACTTGGGGAGGGGGTTCCCCTGGTACTCGTCATCCTGGTGGTACAGGTGAGTGGCGGTAATTAGGACTTGGGGAGGGGGATCCCCTGGTGGTACAGGTGAATGGCGGGAGTTAGGTCTTTGAGGGGGGGTATGATATAACGATTGGTGGTGAGACTTAACGATTTTGTAGGTCTTTATAATTGCCGGATTGGCTTTACTGGATTAAGGTTCGTTTGACAAGTGGGTCGTAAGTATATGTGGTTATTAAGAGAGGTCCTGGTCAAACAATTTGTGATACTCCATTTTGGCCAGGGTTTTCCATAATTTTAATATTATCTTTTATCTACGAAACATGAATTTTAAAGTTTATTTCTAAAGTAGCAACTAACCAAGTGATAAAGTGAATTTACAAATTATGAGTCTCCAATACAATATTTGAACATTTTATATGATTTTCATGTTTGTATCCTTGTGTTCAAGTTTGTATCCTTGTGTTCAAGTTTGTATCCTTGTGTTCAAGTTTGTATCCCTGTGTTTAAGTTTGTATCCTTGTGTTCAAGTTTGTATCCTTGTGTTCAAGTTTGTATCCCTGTGTTCAAGTTTGCATCCCTGTGTTCAAGTTTGTATCCTTGTGTTCAAGTTTGTATCCTTGTGTTCAAGTTTGTATCCTTGTGTTCAAGTTTGTATCCTTGTGTTCAAGTTTGTATCCTTGTGTTCAAGTTTGTATCCTTGTGTTCAAGTTTGTTTCCTTGTTTCTCTTGCAGATGTCCTGGCGAGCCAATCATGTTTACATGCTCAACCTTTCCATCTGTGACCTTCTTGTGACCTTTATCTGCATGCCGTGTACTGCAACCACCATCATCTACCGACTGTGGTTGTCCGGGTTGGTACTCTGCAAAATGGCGTTCTTCTTACAAGGTCATTGGTCGACTTTATCAATCACATAATAGCATCAATAATAATTTTTAAAAAACACACACAATAACTTATTTTAAAAAATCCTTGTTTGTTTGTTTGCCTTAATTAATACTGCCCCTAGATAATTAGCCTTGCTCAGACTTTGCACACCTATCCATCTATAACAGTGGTTCCCAAACTTTTTTGAACCACGGACCCCTTTTATATTCAAAACTTCCCCCACGGACCCCCGTGTGAAAAAATACATAAATACATAGTACCAAAATTACAAACCCAAAAAATCAAAATTTGGTTGATGAAGTATTAATTTAAATTTTAACTTTAAAAAAAAATTGAAAACAATTAATAACTTTGATGAAAGTGATGTGATATAATGAGTGTATGAGTGAATGACACCGAGGGGATTTATCTACATACCCGTTCTGATGGCAAACTATTCAATCTGGCCAGGCTGAAGTCAAAGAGGAAGATACGAGAAACAGTCATTAGGGACATGCTTTTTGCAGATGATCAGATGATGCTGCCATAGCTATACTCACAATGAAGCAGATTTGCAAAGCCAAATGGACCGCTTTGCCAAGGCCCTCAGCGACTTCGGCCTAAACATCAGCCTCAAAAAGACTAACGTGATGGCCCAGGATGCTGATCCACCCAACATCACCATCGATGGTTGCCTACTTGAGGCCGTGGATCACTTTACATACCTTGGCTCCAATGTCACAAACAACTTGTCTCTTGATTCCGACCTAGACATAAGGATCGGCAAGGCCTCCACAACTCTGGCCAGGCTCTCAAAAAGAGTCTGGAAAAATTAAAAGCTGACCATCAGAACCAAAATTGCTGTGTACCGTGCATGTGTGCTAAGCACCCTCCTTTATGCCAGTGAATCCTGGGCCCTATACTCCAGACAAGAAAGGAGATTGAGTGCTTTTCACATGCGCTGTCTCCGGCGCATCCTGGGTATCGCCTGGCAGGACCATGTCACCAACAATGAGGTGCTACAACAGGCAAAAATACAAAGTATGACAACTCTTCTACGCCAGCGTCGGCTCAGATGGTTGGGACATGTGCGCAGAATGGAGGATGGCAGAATCCCAAAGGACATCCTCTATTCTGAGCTAGCCAAAGGAAAGAGGACTACAGGCCAGCCTCCCCTCCGTTACAAAGATGTCTGCAAGAGAGACCTCAAAGCTATTGGCATCGACTGGGAGGAACTCGCTGGGGACAGGTACAGATGGAGACCGGCGTTGACTGCCGGGCTAGAAGCAGGAGAAAGAGACCTGCGGCAGGTTGCAGACGCGGACCGCTAAAAGAGGAAAAGGAGAGCAAATCAGCCAACCACAGGTGCTGCCTTTCAGTGTCAGAAGTGCGGCAAAGGCTGCCATTCGTGTGTGGGCTTGTACAGCCACAGCAGAAGCTGCAGGGCCATGCGCGAGGATCCCACAGAAGCACAGAAACTTCCGCCGTCTTACGAGACATAAGGAAGCCAACTACAACTAATGACATAATATAGTGATCCATGCAAACTTTCACTAAGATTTTTTGTGAATAATTCATAAATGATGTCGATGAATGACACAATGTACTGAAAATTAAATTGTTACAGGTTTCTTTAAGTATGCCAGGAAGTCAAGGGTATTGCTTTAACTTCAAAAATCTTTTTAATTCAGAAAATAACGTTTCACATTTCGAATTTGTTTCCAAACATATAGCCATACTTCAAATATTCAACAACACTGTTTTGTTGTCTCACACAGTGCTGGATTTACCTATTTGCTAATCAAGCTATAGCTTAGGGCCCCCGCCTTTATGGAGGCCCCCGTTATTTTTTTCATATCACTGACATAGAATATCTGGACTTCAAAAGGACCCCCATGTCTCAAATAGCCTAAGGCCCCCATATCTCAACAAGCCTAGGCCCCCATCAAGTCTAAATCCAGCCTTGACATTCTCTTATATGTTGTAACAAACCAGTGTTAATAATTATTAATAATTAATTAATTAATTAATTAATAATTATTAACGTTTTCAATGGCATGCTACAGTAAAGCACTATTGAAAATAATTTTTGATTATAGGATACAATTTAGATAAATATAACTTCCAGACACATCGAAAAAAATACCCTACCTTGCAACCCTCGTAGATTCAAGTCAAAAACGTGTATTTTTCTGACCTTCTTATCGGAATTCCGCATTTCTTACGCATCAAGCTTGACCTTTCAATAAACCAAGTATTTTGATTGGTTATATGTCAAGCAATCGTTACAGTATAGATGGATCTAGAACAAACTTAATTCATATTGGCTACCGCATGAATGACTAATATGAGTATGATGGATAAGTAATTAATATCCACTACTTTGGTGCGGATACCAACGTTATCCATGCCAGTAGAGGATCACACTGGTAATTGGAACCACCGGGAAGGGGACCCTATTGGTGAATATGTAAACACAATCACTTCTGGGAACGAGATCCAACCATCAAAAGAGGTTCAGATAAAAAATAACAATCTTGTTACATAATTTTTCTACGTGGTCATAAATTTGTATGTTGTCTAAGTCAGTGGTCCCCAACCTGGGGTCCGCGGACCACTAGTGGTCCGCGGGGATATGCTTAGTGGTCCGTGAGCAAAGGAACATTAAATTATTTACATTTTTTTTACTGTTGTGTATTTCTCAAGGGATTGTGCGACTTTCCATACACGAGATTGAAAAGCTTGTTACCTGTTTTGGCGGCACCACGTCCAAAGATCATCAATGACACATAGCGCAGAGCCGGCGACCGCCTACAATCAATCTTTGCGCTCTGTGTCGGCGCTCTTTTGTTGTGCGCGATTTTGATGGGTCACCCATGTTTGTAAGATGATCTACTTTACTACTTCTATTTCCGCTTTTTTCCTATTTCGTTTTTGTGTTCCTAAATTTCATTGATATCTCATCAACGACGGGATTCGAAAGTGTCTTCTGGTGACGTTATCGCTATTATTCCAAGAGTGTTACTTGTGTCAAAAACAGCTATAAAGTAATTTTAAATTCTTTAATACATTTTTATGCTTTAAATTTTAAATAAATGCTTAGACTTATAGCGTCAAATTCACATGTTAAGATTTTTTTTTAAAAACACCATGAATGACTTCCAATAAACAACTATTTGTGATTATACTGATACGGTAAATAGATAATTTTTATGAAGATCTAATATGTTATAAAAGTGAAATAATATATTTTCACATTTAATATTTGACCTTTATGATGTTTTAAGTTCCGGGTTACAGATCGGTCACTTGAACGCTCATATTACCAACTAATTAGAAAAATGATTTCGAAGCAGACATCGTTAAAAAGTTTTCTTGGTAAAAAAAAAGGCCCAGTGAAGAGAGTGAACAAGACCTTTTCACATCCAAAAAGCATAAAACTCATACCAGACAATACCATGGGTCCTACTTGAAATATGAATTTATTGAGACCGTTGACTCCAACATTAGCGGGGATTCTAGGTGAGACTGAGCCTGAATACTCTTTGTCACAGTTGGAGCATGGTCACCTGTCTTTGCTTTTCAAAGACTTTGAGCGCTACTTCCCAACCACAAAAGACCCAAGAACTGGTAGGGAATGGATCCGTGACCCATTTGTCAACAAACCAGGCGAATCTAGCAGGACTGTGCAAGAAGAAGTTAAACTGCTCGAGATTGCAAATGACGGTGGCCTTAAAACTACGTTCGAGAAAATAACTCTTCCAGTCTTCTGGATTTAAGTCATGGCGGAATATCCTGAGATTGCCACCAAAGCAATTAAATCCCTATTGCCATTTCCGACATCCTATCTGTGTGAAGCGGGGTTTTCGGCAGTGACAGCAACGAAGACAAAACAACGGAATAAAATGGACATAAGCAGCACACTTCGGGTGTCAATGTCTCCCATTACACCCAGATGGAACCGTCTTGTTGCAGAGAAACTAGCTTAGGGTTCTCACTGATTTAACATTCTAGTAAATTAAAATATTAAATAATGTTAAATTCATTTTTGTGTAACTGTATTTTATTTTGAATGCATGTTTAAGTACAATTAAATTAAAACTATAACATCAAAACAATCTTAAATACCTGTATAAAAAATCAACGCAGCCGTAAACCCTACCCCCCCCAACATCCCCACCCACCCATAACTCCCCCCACCCCCCCCCATTTTAGTGGGCCGCGGTAAAATTATCCAACTTTTAGTGGTCCGCGGCGTTAAAAAGGTTGGGGACCACTGGTCTAAGTGGCTACAGACAATCGTTTCCTAACACGTTCATCAAATATGTGAACTTCAAACTTCTCACTTGACGGCTGTGTGGCCAAACTTCTCACTTGACGGCTGTGTGGCCAAACTTCTCACTTGACGGCTGTGTGGCCAAACTTCTCACGTGACGGCTATGTGGCCAAACTTCTCACGTGACGGCTGTGTGGCCAAACTTCTCACGTGACGGCTGTGTGGCCAAACTTCTCACTTGACGGCTGTGTGGCCAAACTTCTCACTTGACGGCTGTGTGGCCAAACTTCTCACGTGACGGCTGTGTGGCCAAACTTCTCACATGACGGCTGTGTGGCCAAACTTCTCACTTGACGGCTGTGTGGCCAAACTTCTCACGTGACGGCTGTGTGGCCAAACTTCTCACGTGACGGCTGTGTGGCCAAACTTCTCACGTGACGGCTGTGTGGCCAAACTTCTCACTTGACGGCTGTGTGGCCAAACTTCTCACTTGACGGCTGTGTGGCCAAACTTCTCACTTGACGGCTGTGTGGCCAAACTTCTCACTTGACGGCTGTGTGGCCAAACTTCTCACGTGACGGCTGTGTGGCCAAACTTCTCACTTGACGGCTGTGTGGCCAAACTTCTCACGTGACGGCTGTGTGGTCAAACTTCTCACTTGACGGCTGTGTGGCCAAACTTCTCACTTGAAGGCTGTGTGGCCAAACTTCTCACGTGACGGCTGTGTGGTCAAACTTCTCACTTGACGGCTGTGTGGCCAAACTTCTCACTTGACGGCTGTGTGGTCAAACTTCTCACTTGACGGCTGTGTGGTCAAACTTCTCACGTGACGGCTGTGTGGCCAAACTTCTCACTTGACGGCTGTGTGGCCAAACTTCTCACTTGAAGGCTGTGTGGCCAAACTTCTCACGTGACGGCTGTGTGGCCAAACTTCTCACGTGACGGCGTTGTGGCCAAACTTCTCACTTGATGGCTGTGTGGCCAACCTTCTCACTTGAAGGCTGTGTGGCCAAACTTCTCACGTGACGGCTGTGTGGCCAAACTTCTCACGTGACGGCTGTGTGGCCAAACTTCTCACTTGACGGCTGTGTGGCCAACCTTCTCACTTGAAGGCTGTGTGGCCAACCTTCTCACTTGAAGGCTGTGTGGCCTTCTCGCGGAATGGAAAACCTTATGACTTTTGTTTTTCGTTTTCGTGTCTAGAGAAAACACATTGCGCATTGAAACACACGTCAATAAACACAAATACGTTATTTCTTTCAATGGCATTGCCACACGTGATGGTACAGCTAACGAGCACGATAAATCTATTGAACTAAGACAACGATAAAAACGTTTAAGTGTGTAGGACATGGACCAAATCTGCTAGCTTCAGAACACAGTTAAATATTCGAGTATTTAAAAGTGGTCTATAGTGTAAACCACTTGAAGTGTTTCTTGTTCTGGTCAAATTTTGCTCAGGAAAGTCTTTAGTTTAATCTCAGCCAGTCGTAAGCAGTTTCGACCAGAACTTTATGGATTACTTTAGCATTGTTATTGATTAGTTTAAGATTGTTATAGATAATTTAGCATTGTCATGGATAATTTAGCATTGTTGTGGATTACTTTAGCATTGATAAGGATTACTTTAGCATTGTTATGGATTACTTTAGCATTGTTATGGATTACAAGATATGTGTATGCAAGCAGGGTACGTATGAGCCTGGCAAGACGTCACATTGTTTTGTGATGTCGGGCGTCGGGTCAGGTTCATAACTACCCTGTTTGAATGAAATATATCTATTTAAGCCTAATTGCAGTCTCATCCATATTTTGTTGGGGATTACGTAAGCATTTTTATGGATTACATTCAATAGCCCCATCCCACGCCGTTACAAGTCTCTGTTACACCGCACTTGATAGTTTGTGTTCACATTGCGAACACTCTTTAAATATGAATATGAAAACAATATAAGCTTGTAGTTCTTGAATGAATTCGATTCTTTTCGTATTAAAAAAATGCTTAAAGTAATACCTTACAAGTTTCAAATGTAAATATTTGTGAGTGCGGGAATATGTGAGTGCGGGTCTGTGTGAGTGCGGATGTGTGAGTGTGGGTGTGTGTGAGTATGGGGGGGGTATTAATTAAAATTGGAATTTTGAAGAAAGCTTGTTGCTCTCCCATGGGCATATGTGTAATTTGGAATCTAAAAGCTTTTGGCTAAACGAATTTAACTCATATTTTTCTATGTCTTTCTGAGATGTTTCTTCAAGCAAATTTAATTGGTACATCTGTCCTAGTGTCTAGGTTGTTCCAGAAAGTTGGATTGTTAAATTCATACCCCTCCAATTGAAATTCTAATATAAATAAATATATTTATTTACCTGAATTTAAATGTTATCAGTATGTGAGAATAAACTTAATTTGATTTCTTGAATATATATATTTTTTAGATGTTTCGATTTCTTCTTTAACTGTTTTATGATAACATGAATAACCTTATATTTTATTTTTTACACCTATCACTTAAATATCACGCGGTGGTCGAGTGGCAGCGCGCTCTACTGGCGTACCGATGGTCACGGGTTCGAATCTATGTGAAGGCAAGGATTTATTCACGGGGCCTAGGGCGTCCCTGAGTCATCCAGCTCCGAATGGGTACCTAACACTAGTTAGGCGGCTGGGTAATGCGTGGAACCCACAAAGCCGTGGCCTGTGAACGCTGCATCATTTGCCAACAGATCATCTCTCATTGTCTGTGGACGCAATTATCTTCTGCAAAGAAGGAGCGTCTGTATAGATAAGATAAGATCACAACAAATATATATTTTTAACATTTTTATAAAGTTAAAATTATTTCTGTCTTCTGATGGCTTTAACTAACTCCCTAAATGATATAGGTAAAAAAAAGACATGTAAAAACCAACGTTTTTTTTACTATAAATCCTTTATATATGAGACATAACTAAAAGTATATTAAATATAATACGCACCGCGCACAGATCTGGAAAATATCATAAAAGTATGTTCAATATAATACGCACCGTGCGACAGACTAGCATAAACATTTACTTGCTAAATAGAGATACATGGAGATAAGTTAAAAATTCATTAATTTAATTATAACACATTCGATCGATCTGAAGTTTTTATAGATCATTTTTATCGTTGCCACGAATCTGCCTGCAAAATTTCAGCTCAATTGGATACGGGGAAGTGGGTTAAAAATCAATTCAAAGTTTTTTCGGCAAGCAAGCAACCAGACGCCTCTAGTAAATATAAAGGATTTTTTTTTAAAGTAACCAAATATGCCCCTAAGTGCATAGAAGGAACTCATTAAATAAAAATATTTTTTAAAAAACAATTTTAAAAAATAGTCTTATTTTAGAAATGCACTAAAAAGTAGAAAATAAATTTAAAATGTGAAATTTACAGAAAGAAGAAACCGTTAGTTCCAAATTTATGAAAATGTAAAAGTTTAAAATGAGACAGGAACGTTAAATCGTAGGTAAAATCGATTATCTCGTTGTTCGCCATGACTATAAGACTAGGGTGCTTGCTAAGTTATGCAAAGATATTCATCAAGTTAGGCAAAGCTATTCGCTTAGTTAAAACTGAGCACAAGGGACTGAGCACCCTAGTCTTATAGTCACGGAGAAGAACGAGATAATCGATTTCACCTACGATTTAACGTTCCTGTCTTATTTTAAGCTTTTACATTTTCATACACTTGGAACTAAAGGTCTCTTCTGATTGTAAATTTCACATTTTAAATTTATTTTTTACTTTTTAGTACATTTTTATAAAAATTTTATTTTCTACTTTTTAGTGCACTTCTAAAATAAGACTAGTTTTTAAAAAGTGTTTTTTTTTAAATATATGTTTATTTTCTACTTTTTAGTCTTCACATTTTTTTAAATTAAAATTTTCAATATTTATTGCTCTTTATTCGTTTTAAATTACATTATTATTCTGGTCGAAGAGATCGGAATCGCTGCATCTCTGCATTATTAATAGTCCTTACAGCATCATGTCAGGCTGACCATCTTGTGTCAGACAAGGCTTTGTTAGCATGTATCAATTACATATGTTTTTGAAGTACCTGTCAACGATGAGTAGATGCAACAAGCCGGATATAAAGTTTTTGCAGAAGACAAAAAAAATCTGACCGCAGCAGGACAACATGCTGCTCTTTTCCCAACCAAATTAAAGGAATGAGCTGTGCACGGCATATAATGAGCTACAATGAACTTCTCACGAAGAATAGCCTGGTTTCCGTTATACTTCCTACTCATTTGCAGCATTGCCGTATGACTGTCCAAGACATTTTCAGGGATTCGTACAAACATAATAGCCTGCATCTTTATTATACACTATAATTCATAATAAGTTTGGGTTCCTTAAATTATTGGGGGCTTTAGCCCGTTCAGCACCCCCCTTTTAATACGCCATAGGGGGAGTGTCACGCATCTGTGACGATGTGGTACGAGGAGGGGGGTGTTTGAGAAATGTGACGTCACATCAAAAACGCGCAACTTTAAATAAAAGATCCACTTAAATATTTGATTGTTTACCATTTATTTAATTACGTTTTCAATGACTTCACGCGTGTTACGATATTAGAGTGCAGACTTACCCTAAATACATCTTTAAATGAAAAATAAAAACGTAAAAAGCCAAGTTTTTGACTATAAATCCTTTATGTACGAGACGTAACTAAAAGAATGTTCATTATAATACGCAGCGCAAGACCATCCAAAGATACAAAATTGCAGTTGTTTCGTAAAACATGTTTAATATAATGCGCACCGATCGATAATATGTTTATAAAAAGTGTTGTCAATAAAATACGCACCTATTGCGCGACAGAAAGATTGTTCAATATAATTTATAATGCGCACCTTTACACTCTTATCTCAAAAATTAAAATGATACATAGGAATAAATAAAATAATCTTAAAAATCAATAATTTAATTACGGTACATGTGATCGATCTGAAATTTTGATACATTGTTTTTATCATCGGTACGAAACTGCCTGCAAAATTTCAGCTCGCTAGCTTACAAGGAAATGGGTTAAAAATTGATCCAAAGTTTTGGCGACAAGCAAGGGTGCAAGCAAGCAACCAGACACCACGAGTTAATATAAAGGATTTAAAAATAATTTGCAACAAACTAATTTTTATTGAGAAAATACGGCTTGGGGAGGGGGTTGCCAAAGCTTTGTGACGTCATATCGTAAAAAAGGGGTGGGGTCTAAGTTTTTGTGACAAAGTATGACGTTGGGGGAGGGTGGGGTAAAAATCGGCAACCTCGCGTGACGTCATTTATGGACGGTCCCTTCAGTCATGAAGGGGTGACACCATGAGCTACCGCCCCGGGTGACACCAACCCTAGTGACGCCTCTGTCTCTGCTAATGCTTCGTTGTTGCATGGTAAATCGAAAATATGTAATTAAATTAAATCTAGCCATGGAAAAAGTCCGCAAAAATCCCAAAAAATACTATCACCGAAATTGAACATGTGTGCAAATTTTCAGAATGATTGGACAACGGGAAGGGGTTCAAAATTGGGATATTAAAAATAGTCCGATTAAACTTACAAAGCAAGCTAATATAAGACTAGTAAAAACATGGGTCTTCTACTTTTACCTAATCGGTTTATTGTTTACTACCTAGAGCTCTTTAAACGAGAGAACTATTACATGAGTCTATTACCTCAGGGACTAATACCTATGGGACTATTACCTATGGGACTATTACATATGGGACTATTACCTATGGGTCTATTACATATGGGACTATTACCTATGGGACTATTACCTATGGGACTATTACCTATGGGACTATTACATATGGGACTATTACCTATGGGACTATTACCTATGGGACTATTACCTATGGGACTATTACCTATGGGACTATTACCTATGGGACTATTACCTATGGGACTATTACCTATGGGACTATTACATATGGGACTATTACCTATGGGACTATTACCTATGGGACTATTACATATGGGACTATTACCTATGGGACTATTACATATGGGACTATTACCTATGGGACTATTACCTATGGGACTATTACCTATGGGACTATTACCTCTGGGACTAATACCTATGGGACTATTACCTATGGGACTATTACCTATGGGACTATTACATATGGGTCTATTACCTCTGGGACTATTACATATGGGACTATTACCTATGGGTCTATTACCTATGGGTACTATTACCTATGGCACGATTACCTATGGGACTATTACCTATGGGACTATTACCTTTGGCACTATTACCTCTGGGACTATTACCTCTGGGACTATCACCTATGGGACTAATACCTATGGGACTATTACCTCTGGGACTATCACCTATGGGACTATTACCTATGGGACTATTACCTATGGGTCTATTACCTATGGGTCTATTACCTATGGCACGATTACCTATGGGACTATTACATATGGGACTATTACCTCTGGGACTATTACCTCTGGGACTATTACCTCTGGGACTATCACCTATGGGACTATTACCTATGGGACTATTACCTATGGGACTATTACCTATGGGACTATTACCTATGGGACTATTTATTACCTATGGCACTACTACCTATGGGACTATTTATTACCTATGGCACTACTACCTATGGGACTATTTATTACCTATGGCACTACTACCTATGGGACTATTTATTACCTATGGCACTACTACCTATGGGACTATTTATTACCTATGGCACTACTACCTATGGGACTATTTATTACCTATGGCACTACTACCTATGGGACTATTTATTACCTATGGCACTACTACCTATGGGACTATTTATTACCTATGGCACTACTACCTAGTTTTGTGCTCATCAAGTGAATCGTTGTTTGGTTAGATATCCGGGAATCCGGTACACACCACAGATCGCAAAGAGTTCAACAACATTTTATGCCAACCAGGTCGCGTGCCCTTATTATCTTTGCCCTGAGTCTCAGAAATCACTTAGGAAAAAAATAATAATTTCAGACGGTAGCCGAGACACAAAAAAATAACATTTTAATTAATCGCTGCGTGCTTTCATCTTTATAAAAAAGGACATGAAAATTCAATTTTTTAAATGAACTTTTGAGATTTTAAAAGTCTTAAGATTTTTTAACGAATTTTTCCACATCAACTCTTATTATTATAATTTTTAATTGTTTTTATCATTATTTGTTTGAAGTTTGACCTCAAAAAACAATTGGTTAAAATTCTCTGCCATATTTTGTTTGGATCAATAGAGCTCTTTGAAATAATTTCCACATTTTGAACAGTTTTCTAGCAGTTAACAAAAACAACATAAATGACAATCCTGTTTAACTTCGAGGTTTTCTTCAACCTGGTTTTTTAGAGTGGCTGTTCCAATGATGTTTAAGACTCCTCTGGGGATCAATGAACATTTCAAGTTACGGTTTGAAAGTGATAATGACATGAACAGGAGAATTGTATAACATAAATTAACTTGAATGCATATTTCGTTAAGTTATTCCAGTACATAAGAAGCTCACACAGTAGCTGAACCTCAGTTTGGTGGCTTATTTCATTGTTTGCTCCCACACAAAACCATGTGCACACGTTTATCTTCATATTTAGGGCCATATCTGTCAACTCTAGTTGTACGGCGCGCAGCATATAGCTTGCCCCCATCACCAGGTTTCCGGGGGCAACAACAGATAGTATGAACGAATGAATGAATGAATGAATGAATGAATGAATGAATGAATGAATGAATGAATGAATGAATGAATGATGAATGACTCGTAGCAATAATGAATTTAAATCTATAGTTTTCTAATTTTTAAATCCATCTTGCTCCATAAATTCTACCCAAACATTCTGCCCCGTACATTCTTCCCTATACATTATGAGATTCTGTCCTATAGTTTATATACCATAAATTCTGCCTCATTAATGAATCCACAAATTGTGTCCCACATTCATCTCTACACATTCTGTCGCATACATTCTGTCCCACACATTTCCCCCCATACAATCTGCCCCACACATTCTGTCCCACACATTATGCCCAAACATTCTTCCCCACACATTCTGGCTGCCCCATACATTCTACCACCACACATTATCTCCCGTCAAATCTACACCAAGGATTGTGTCTCAACTATCTGCCTAAACCAAGCAAGTTTCTTAACACCAATCCTGAAGTCCCTGCATTCTCGGGTCACGGAATTGTCTTTAAAAGCCCTCTGGTCAGACCTGATCAGTCGATTAGCTCCTCACAGCAGTGCCAGCACTCAAAAGTAATATCATTCAGGGAATCTCAAGCAGTATGATCATGAATATCTCAGTGAAATTAATAACATAAAACAGATATTCGGGGGTTTTTTAATGTCTTTAATTGGGGTGTCTATCTTCCTTCATTTAAAGTATCAAAAACTGATTAAAATTGGAAAGCAATTTTTTTATACCAACGTCTTCTTTCCTGTTCATTTGAGAACCCTTGCTCTGATTCATGAGAGACATAGCCCTTGCTCTGATTCATGAGAACCCTGTGCATCTGATTCATGAGAACCCTTGCTCTGATTCATTACATCAAACACCAGAAAATGATTTCCGTTGAAGGGAGCTAGGCAGCTTCTACCTTTGTTGATGTCCTACTCGTTTCGTCCTGATGAAAACCTTTTTGTCCGACTACATAAATATTACAAGGAAATGCGGCATTGCGGTCAAACTTGCAGAGAAAAAAAAATTCGTAACCTTTTTAAATTAGTTTTCCTTTCGGGTCCGCCATTTATCTACAGCAGCCATTCACATTATCCATTGCTCCAAAAGTGCTGTTTGCTGGTTCCTTGGGTGTTGATTAAGTCATACAAACGCAGGGGCTGGTGGGTTGCAGAAGTTCTCCCAAGGGCGTTGCATTCGACGTAAGAGTTTTTGTTTTTATCAGGGAGATACATCAAAACTATTTGTTGATTTCTCATTGCGTTTTTCATCAATGAACTTATGTCTATGAGAATATAAAGAGCTGATTTTGATAGTTTGGGTCTACTTAATGCACGATTCTGTTTTTCTGGTTTATTTTATTTTATTTTCCCAATGATGTTATTGTTGTGTATAAAAATAAATAAGTTTAAGTCTCTGCCAATGAGATGTTACTCAAATGTTCTCTTATTAAATTATTTAAATAAACTAAAATGAACATAAAATTTGCTCGCCCTAAACGTCTTGGTAGATTCTCTTGACAGCTACGTAAAAATCCCTTGCCTGATTGAGATATTCATTTTTCAATGAAACATGTCAACAAAGTTATCGTTCTCAAATGTTCATTGACATTTTGGCTTCCTAATTAAATATTTAGTGATATCAATATTGTCCTAGTTAAATATTTAGTGTAAATATTGTCATAGCATAGCAATTTCCGGGAATGTCTTTACTGATTTGATTATTTGTTTTAAAACAATTGTTTATCTCTTGTTATTAGACAATCATAATGAGGTGGCTCTATTATCAAGATGTGATGGTCAGTAATAATCTTCTATGGTATGACTTCTACAAACTGGTTATGATAAGACTATTGCATGACTTCTGCAAACTGGTTATGATAACACTATTGCATGACTTCTACAAATTGGTTATGATAACACTATGGCATGACTTCTACAAACTGGTTATGATAACACTATGGCATGACTTCTACAAACTGGTTATGATAACACTATGGCATGACTTCTACAAACTGGTTATGATAACCCTAACTCAAAACATATTGGTAGCCTTGGTGACAGCTATTGCAAGTATGCATCATGAACGTCTCTAAACGTGTCACTCTTCTAAAAAGCAATGTCTGTAGAAAACGTTCCTTGATAAGTAGGGCTGTAGGGTTGAACGGCTGTATGGCTGTTGGGATATTTGGCTGTAGGGGTCTTTGGCCGTAGAGATGTCAGGCTCTTGGGCTGTTTGGCTGCAGAGATGAAAAGCTGTTTGGCTGCAGAGATGAAAAGCTATTTCGCTGTAGAGATGAAAAGCTTTTTGGCTGTAGAGATGAAAAGCTTTTTGGCTGTAGAGAAGGCGGGAACTAGACGGATCCAATGATGACGAGGCATTTGTATCTTGAGGATGTGTGTGTGGAGGGGGGTGGCGGTCATATTGAAATGACTTTTTGAGATGCTATATACAACAGACGGGGAGGATGTGGAGAGGAGACACACAATGAGTAGATTATTTCCTAAAATGTTTAGTAAATTAAAATCATTCCGCGCCTCAAAATTTCCACATGACTTGGAATGAAATCAAACAAGTAGTTAATCTGACGGAGCAAACCACTGCCCCCCTTTCCATGAAGTTTAAGATTCCCTGATTGCTTGTTTACCTCTTCCAATCTCTCTGTCAAATCTGTCATCACACCAACCAGACAGAAATGGAGAAGAGTATGATCACGTGATAGTGATCTCATCCATTGTTAGTTAACGTCTGAGCTCAACTCCAAGCGAATCCCTAGAGACTTCGCAGACGACATATGGAGGAGAGGAAATGACATCATTGTGGTCAAAGAAGGCGTTGTTTGTACCAACTGTCATACTGTGACCCATTGAAACTCTTCTATTTGTATGATCCAGGAACTGAATAATAATGTGCTTCATTTGGACGACGTACGACCATAAAGTCGATTTGGTGTTAAAATTTCAATTCCAATAAGCAATTTATGTAACAGTACTTTTAAAAAAAAACACTTAAGTACCTTATCTTGTTATAATGTTATAGCACTTTTTGGTTGCAAAATAACAGGGATTATTAAGTAGCAGACAAGTTTCTTCACTTAGAGTTCGAAGAGGGAGACCTCCTTGATAACAATTGTGTTGGCCTGTATTACAAACATAGAAGATTGGATTGGGTGAGGGGCAAATTTTGGGGGGTTCATCCCGATAGGCATTATTGAAAGTAGGTCATGGTCTGTACACAATTTTAGCTGGTAATGACAAGTCGTTAACTTTCTTTAAAAATTGTGACTATGCCTGCAGGCCCCTGGCATTTTTATCAGTGTTCCCGCCATCTCTTTAAGGGATCCTTCCAGAAATCAACTTTCGGCTGGCACTAAATTTGTCTATCACAATCGTGGACGAGAATCGTTTATCCCATTGCGTCACAACTGCAGATTAAGGAGCTGTGCTAAAGCAGTGTTTCTCAATTATTTTCTGTCATGCCCCCCCCTAATAGAAAGAAATAAAACATTTCGCGCCCCCCCCCCGCGCGCGACTGTAAATAGTATCATTTGTCTATAAAATTGTTATAAGTACACCTCTGCATAACGGTCAAACGAACCCCCCTTTTACAGAGCCTCGCGCCCACCCCCCCCCCTTGGGGGCGCGCCCCACTATTTGAGAAACACTGTGCTAATGACAGGTTGATTGAAATAAGTAGAAAGATGTACTGGGCTTGGAGTACAAGACGAAAACTGACTTCAAAATAAACGTGTTACTTATTAAGCTCTCAAGGATGTGAACGTATCTTGAGTTTTAGAACCGGAAGTCGTCTTGGACATTGTAAGTAAACAGTTTGAGTGGTTCAAACCCCCAAATAGTCGTCTACTCTCAAGGTAGAATCAATTTTCATACAATAGATGCAACATTTAAAAAAAAGGATGGTCTATTGTTGTTTGTTGCTAGGTTCAGAAGATGTTCATTTTAGATGTCACACATTCGTTTCCTTACCATTGTCACCTAGTTCTTCGTAGCACAACTAATCGGGTCACATTAAGATTGGCATCTAAAGAATTCTTTTGATAAGTTTTCCCCTCGGTGAATTCAATGTTCTCAGTTTCCACAAGATAGTAACAGGTCATACAAGTAAATGGTTCAGTCCCAACTTGTCATGTGTTTAACATACAATGCCCCCCCCCACCAGTTAATGCAGCTATGACCTTCGTTTCCACGTTGTCTCCTATTTAAGGAATTCATGTTGTATTCGGGAGACAAAGGAAATTAACGCATTAAATTGAATAGTTTTCTATCATACATGTTTAGAGCGCCATTAAATCCACACAAAAACTCCCAAAAATGATGTTAACAAAAACATTAAAACTGACTTTGTTTTTGTCTAACAGGTGTGGCAGTCGCCACTGGCATCTTCACGCTGACAGCCATGAGTGTTGACAGATACATGTCAATCCAACATCCCTCCCACGCCCACTGGAGCTCCGCCCCCAGCCACGCACTCGTTCTCACGGCTGTCACCTGGACCACCTCCGCGGTGTTCATGGTCCCTCAGCTCTACGTGAGAACCGTTGACACGCTGACCATGCCGGACCTCCCGTCGATGACGTTTTGCATCGAGCACTGGCCCCAGGACCAGGACAAGCACGTCTTCGGCCTCCTCCTCCTGTTGGTCCTCTTCGTCATCCCCGTGCTCATCCTTGCCGTCTGCTACGCCAACGTCGGCAAGATGCTCTGTTCGTACAAACTGTCGAGGGAGGACTCAAACACCAGCAACGTGACCTACATCTTCTGCCGCAAGAGGGCCGCGCGGATCCTCGTCTTGCTGGTGGGTCTGTTCATCTGTTGCTGGCTGCCCTACAACATCATGTCCATAATGATTGACCTCGGTGATATGAGTGGCCTTGTGCCGTTTTTACCCTTTGCGCTCTGGCTTGGCCACGCCCACAGTGCCGTGAACCCCGTGCTCTACTGGGTGACCAATCGGCGATTCCGGGAAATGGTGGCCAAACTGCGCATGCGAATACAAAGACCATGCATAAAGAAAAAAAGGCGTCCCAGAAGAGTGTAGAAATTTCTGAACTAATTCATAGAGAGGAAAATAATGAATTCTGTGGGTAAATAAGTTTAAATACATGTACTATTAGATTCAGAAAATGTAGGTGAAATTTTCATACAATATCTGAACTCTTCATTAACCTTCATCACCCCCTTTAGTCCATAGTCTGTGAAGAGCTTTACCAAGACATCCTCAGCAAGGTAAGAGAATCTACAAGGAGACATCACAAAGCTGTAGAGACCTATGGTGACATCATGAACAAGGCTACGGAGCTATGGAGACATCATGAACAAGGTTACAGACCTATGGAGACATCATGAACAAGGTTACAGAAGTATGAAGACATCATGAACAAGGCTACGGACCTATGGAGACATCATGAACAAGGTTACAGACCTATGGAGACATCATGAACAAGGTTACAGACCTATGGAGACATCATGAACAAGGTTACAGAAGTATGGATACATCATGAACAAGGCTACGGACCTATGGAGACATCATGAACAAGGTTACAGACCTATGGAGACATCATGAACAAGGTTACAGACCTATGGAGCCCTACTACATCAGACTTCCGAATACATGACTTCAGTACTGATTTTTCGTGAAAGAAACTGGCGTTGGACCAAAAAGCAATCTTCCTTTCTTGAAATCTAACATGTCACCAAATATGAGATATAGAAAGCGCAATAACCTAACATGTCGCAAAATATGAGATGTTGAAAGTGCAATAAAGCATAACATGTTAAATATGAGGTATAGAAACCTTCATGATACATATTACAGGCGAACAACTGATACAATTGCGGGTTAATCTCATGAGTTTTCTGCAATATATAAGGTTGGATTTACATTGTAAACTTCTTTCTTTTTTTTAAGTATCTTGTACTTGGACTAACCTTGACCTTAACTGCTAACTCTACAAACTTGGACTTAGCCTTGACCATAACAGCTGACTGTCTTGTACTGGGGCCTACTTTTGCCCTTCCAAGCTCACAGTCTTGTACTTGGACTAGCCTTGACCTTAAAATCTAACTGTCTTGTAATTGGACTAGCCTTGACGTTAATAGCTATCTGTCTTGTTCTTCGACTAGCCTTGACCTTAACAGCTAACTGCCTTGTACTTCGACTAGCCCTGACCTTAGCAGCCAACTCTCTACAAACTTGGAGTAGCCTTGACCTTAACAGCTAACTACCAAGGCCGGTCTTAGGCAACTACAACCTATGCGGCCGCAGTGGGCCCTGCGCTTTCATAGGCCCCGCCTATCTTAATTTTCACTTATTATCCTTATTAATTCCTTATCCCTACCCAAACTTGGCCCCGCGCAATCCGTTTCGCATACTAAGCCGCGTAGGGCCCCGCAAAAGCTAAGACCGGCCCTGCTCTCTACAAACTTGGACAAGCCTTGACCTAAACTGCTAACCACCAACAAACTTGGGTGTTCGCTTTGGGATTCTTTGGGTTTTTCTTCTTTTTTTTTGAAACCAAGGTTCAACGCCTACACATGATTATCTGCCTTGTTAGGCTCTCAATTATATTCCCCTCCAATGAGTACTGAAAGTGGACAACTCAGGATGAATTAAAGCCATCTAATTGACGAGTAGGCACTCTAAGACTTCGCTGGAGGTTGTTGTAAAGTGACTGAATTTTTTTTTATGTTGTTGTATGTAAATCTTCAAAGGGCTTCTCAAAATAAACTGATACAAATTGAATCGTTTGAAATCTGATGAACGTAGATTTCGTTGTAGTTTTTGCTGCAATGGCTGCAAATCGACAGAACAATATAACACGTGAGAGACTCGCCAAACTCACTTTTATCAACTTTACAAGCCGCAGGATACAAAAATGGTATGACATTATTAATAAGCACCTCACTACATCACATTAATTAACTCGACAACCCTCGGGGGCCGTCTAGACGAACCTCAGCTGTCTCGTCTACCTCTGGTGCCTGAAAGTCATTTAATGTTCACCATGCAGGATTTGCTGGCGGTGTGGAGACAGAACAAGGTCTGAAGTCAGCGTGATGCCACGGAGTCAGTCAGAAGTGAAAGAAGTATTTATGAAGAGGTTTTTAACAACCAATTAGCATCAGACAATTCGGAAAGAACGGAATATAACACAAGGGTTTGACAGAAATAATGTTTTAAAATAGATCTTACATTAAAATCTTGTCTAAAGTTGCTAGAGGTTTTGGGCAGTTTGAAATCTCGGCTTTGATTTTACACTGGTTATAATAACATGCACTTTTTCTATGACTTGGTCATTTTCCTTAGTTATATGATTTGGTTCTAATTTAATAATAAACCTATTGCACCTTTGTACTTCATGACTTGTGGACTATAATAGAGCAAACGTGAAATTCTAACGTTTTGTCCCAAAATTAACCTTTGTTTTCTCCAGACTACTTCCTCCCCCCCCCAACCCCTTTCACTTTTTCCCTTATTAGAGTGCGGTAACTCGTTAACCCTTAATGCTCAGATCACATTTGGTTTGCTTAACACATTTGGTAGCATGTTACATAATTGAGAGTAGAAATAAGATGGCTAGATTAAATTTTTTCAATTTGTTTTAATTCTTCTATTAAAAATAACACTACTTTCTTTATTTAACAATGTAAAAGCGTTTAAAAACCAAATTTGTCTTCAATTTTTATTTCATTCGATATTTTTTAAATAAAATATTTTTATTTCAAATCATATATTTTTTGTGTCATTTCTATATGTGAAACGTACTTTACTGGAAATATTTTTGAGGAATTGGTTATGTGTCCTAAGAGATGGAGATTTCGTAACAGTGCTGATAGGTTTATTCATTCCAATGTTGATGGACCCCACCGCCCCGTGTAAACAATGTTGATAGTTAACATGACGCTTCCGGTCTGATTTGTTGACCTCATGTGACAACACTGGTTTCCACTTTTCCACTTTCGAGTTTTCACACTAACATTATATTAAAAATGAATGCTGAATTAATAAAAGTTTGACGTCATAAATTTTCTTTCCCAATTATTAATTACGTAATTTGGTTTAACGCCAAATTTAACATATTTATTTTTTAAAATAAAACAAATCACACATTTTAAAGAAAGCTTTCTAACTTTTTTCTAAACGTGAAAACCAGAAACAAAACAAGAGGACAACATCTACAATGAATATGAAGGAAACTTTTAGTAGAGCCTAACGACTGAGCAACAAAGTCATAAACACAAGACTGTTGCAGTCTCCTTTAATGGACCCACAACTACAGAACTGCCCACTCTTTCCTTCCCAACTAAAAAAACTTTTTTTTTCAGGAAAAACATTTCTCTATTCTTTCATCATTTAGTTAACAGAAATGGATTCCTCATTCCATCAGTATCTTGTGCATTGCAATGTATTGTGTCTTGTACATTGTAATGTCTTGTGTCTTGTACGTTGTAATGTATTGTGTCTTGTACATTGTAATGTATTGAGTCTTTTACATTGTAATGTATTGTGTCTTCTACATTGTAATGTATTGAGTCTTTTAAATTGTAATGTATTGTGTCTTGTACATTGTAATGTATTGTGTCTTGTACATTGTAATGTATTGTGTCTTGTACATTGTAATGTATTGTGTCTTGTACATTGTAATGTATTGTGTCTTGTACATTGTAATTTATTGTGTCTTGTACATTGTAATGTATTGTGTCTTGTACATTGTAATGTATTGTGTCTTGTACATTGTAATGTATTGAGTCTTGTACATTGTAATGTATTGTGTCTTGTACATTGTAATCTATTGTGTCTTATACATTGTAATATATTGTGTCTTGTACATTGTAATGTATTGCGCTTGTACATTGTAATGTATTGTGTCTTGTACATTGTAATGTATTGTGTCTTGTACATTGTAATGTATTGTGTCTTGTACATTGTAATGTATTGTGTCTTGTACATTGTAATGTATTGTGTCTTGTACATTGTAATGTATTGTGTCTTGTACATTGTAATGTATTGTGTCTTGTACATTGTAATGTATTGTGTCTTGTACATTGTAATGTATTGTGTCTTGTACATTGTAATGTATTGTGTCTTGTACATTGTAATGTATTGTGTCTTGTACATTGTAATGTATTGTGTCTTGAACATTGTAATGTATTGTGTCTTGTACATTGTAATGTATTGTGTCTTGTACATTGTAATGTATTGTGTCTTTTACATTGTAATGTATTGTGTCTTGTACATTGTAATGTATTGTGTCTTGTACATTGTAATGTATTGTGTCTTGTACATTGTAATGTATTGTGTCTTGTACATTGTAATGTATTGTGTCTTGTACATTGTAATGTATTGTGTCTTTTACATTGTAATGTATTGAGTCTTTTACATTGTAATGTATTGTGTCTTGTACATTGTAATGTATTTTGTCTTGTACATTGTAATGTATTGTGTCTTGTACATTGTAATGTATTGTGTCTTGTACGTTGTAATGTATTGTCTCTTGTACATTGTAATGTATTGTGTCTTGTACATTGTAATGTATTGTGTCTTGTACATTGTAATGTATTGTGTCTTGTACATTGTAAAGTATTGTGTCTTGTACATTGTAATGTATTGTGTCTTGTACATTGTAATGTATTTTGTCTTGTACATTGTAATGTATTTTGTCTTGTACATTGTAATGTATTGTGTCTTTTACATTGTAATGTATTGTGTCTTTTACATTGTAATGTATTGTGTCTTTTACATTGTAATGTATTGTGTCTTGTACATTGTAATGTAGTCCCCATCAATCATTGTCTTGTACATTGTAATGTATTGAGTCTTGTACATTGTAATGTATTGTGTATTGTACATTGTAATGTAGTGTGTCTTGTACATTGTAATGTATTGTGTCTTGTACATTGTAATGTATTGTGTCTTGTACATTGTAATGTATTATGTCTTTTACATTGTAATGTATTGTGTCTTGTACATTGTAATGTAGTCCCCATCAATCATTGTCTTGTACATTGTAATGTATTGAGTCTTGTACATTGTAATGTATTGTGTATTGTACATTGTAATGTATTGAGTCTTGTACATTGTAATGTATTGTGTATTGTACATTGTAATGTATTGTGTCTTGTAAATTGTAATGTATTGTGTCTTGTACATTGTAATGTATTGTGTATTGTACATTGTAATGTATTGAGTCGTGTACATTGTAATGTATTGTGTCTTGTACATTGTAATGTATTGTGTCTTGTACATTGTAATGTATTGTGTCTTGTACATTGTAATGTATTGTGTCTTGTACGTTGTAATGTAGTCCCCATCAATCATTGTCTTGTAAATTGTAATGTATTTCTTATTCAATAATTGTCTTGTAGATTGTAATGTTTTCCCATTCAATCATCTTCTTGTAGATTGTAATGTATGCCCCATTCAATCATTTTCTCGTTAGTGTTTTTGTTGGAAAGGATGTCACTTTTCTGATTTCCATCTAAGGGTTAACATCAAGCTAGATGTTATCTCACCGCAGCTCGTAAAAATTTAAACATTTTAATATATATTTTTTCTAATCGATTTATGTCGGTGACAATACATGTCAACAAACATAAAATGAACACATTTTTTAATCTCTTATATTAACTTCACCGTCTGGTCTGTCTGTCTGTCTGTCTGTCTCTCTCTCTCTCTCTCTCTCTCTCTCTCTCTCTCTCTCTCTCTCTCATCTCTCTCTCTCTCTCTCTCTCTCTCCTTTGTCCACCGTGGTCCCGCGGAAAAACAAAAGTAAATAAAACAAACCCGTACAAAACAAAGTTTTGACTATAAATCCCTTATATATGAGTCATAATTAAAAGTATTGATCATCTTCAAACGCGACAAACATTTACAGACTGTATCTGCCTTAACTCCTGCTGTATAACCGGGGCAGGGGGGGGGTTGGGAGAGGGGAAAGGTCTGGTCACCGATCGCTGGACCGAGCTCAGCGTGACACGTAAAATGTAAACAAAAGCACGCCGGTACTTCGATGGGTCGCGTCAACGCGTGACTGAACAATCACGTGGAAAAAAAACAATAACAAACATTGAATTTGAATTACATACGTTATATAAGGATAAATTAAAAATGCATTAATTTAATTACGGTAAGTTCGATCGATCTGATATTTTTGATACGATGCATTGTTAGGTGAGACGGGTCCATGTGCCTAATTTCAGCTCGATCGGATCACGGAAAGTGGGTCATTTTTTACTTTTGTTTTTCCGCCCGCCCAAGACAGAGAGAGATGACAACAGACAGAGACGGCGGTGAAGTTAATATAAGAAATTTAAATAAAACAAACCCGTAAAAACAAAGTTTTTGACTATAAATCCCTTATATATGAGACATAACTAAAAGTATTGATTATTTTCAAACGCGACAAACATTTACAGACTGAATCTGTCTTAACTTTCCTTTGCTTTATAATCCCTGGGGGGCGGGTGGCAGAGGGGAAAGATCTGGTCACCGATCGCTGGACCGAGCTCAGCATGACACGTAAAATGTAAACAAAAGCACGCCGGTAAACCTGGTTAAAACACGAGATGTCTTTAACGATGGCTGGCGTGAAGTCAAGTGACAAGTAAAATGTAAACAATAGCGACCGATTCATATAGTTTATATAGATAAACTAAAAATGCATTAATTTAATAATTGTACGTTCCATCGATCTGAATTTTTGAAACGATGCATTGTTAGGTGACACGGGTCCGTGTGCCAAATTTCAGCTCGATGGCTTCACGGAAAGTGCTTCATTTTTTACTTTCGTTTTTCCGCCCGCCCAAGACAGACCGACAGAGAGAGAGAGACAGAGAGACAGAGACGGCGGTGAAGTTAATATAAGGGATTTAAAAATGACCCACTTCCCGTGATCCTATCGAGCTGAAATTTTGCACATAGAATTTAGTCACCTAACAAGGCATTGTATCAAAATTTCAGATCTATCGAATGTACCGTAATTAAATGAAAACCGTGAATGTTTGTGCTAGACTGTCGCGCCGTGCGTATTATATTGAACAACCTTTTTAATGTTTTCCTGTGTAGTGTTTATTCCCTCTTCTGGACGACCGACTATACGGCTGTATACTCGCCGAAAAGTAAGAGTCGAATCAGTCAGAAGTCCGCCACAGTTGCACTGTTTTAGGTGAATACAAAACAAGGTCTATGAATAAATAAAACAACTTACTGAAAACAGACTCAGAACAATCGTAGAATGATGTATCGTCTGATTGGTGGTCTAACACCAACTCAAAATTGTCAAGTTATGACGCAATCACCACTTTCTTAATACAGCTTCCATTTTAATCAGCATGTCGACATATCACATCTGCTGTCAAAATAGCTCGCTGACTGCTAACAATAGAATTCTTAAAGTAATGCCTCCACATAAGTCATGGTTATTTTAAGTTAAAGTGCTGAAAATAGATAAAAATAAACCACATTTTATTTACAGATGTTAATATTTCTTTCAAGGGCCTTTGATGTTTAACTTTAAAGGTTGAGAGAAGACTTATGTTTAAAAGATTAATCAATACTATTATTAGTTGGTGTTGCTTAAAGTATCTCCTTTTATTTTTATATTCTTTAACATAAATATTACCATATTTTGTGCGTATGTCTTTGTATGTGTGAAAGTCTTACACGCCACATATAGTTGAACATAAATATCGCTCCTCATTTCACTGAGACACAAAATATTGTAAAATTTTTAATGAACAAACAAAGTCACAAAATCCTCCGGTTTTAAAATTGTATTATTGAAAAACAAATAAACCACAAAATCATAATCCGTGATTTCTTGTCTGTTTGATTGATGCCAGAGACATTGTACATTGCGTGGTTAATGATTCCAAGAACATGTAATATAATTATCCTGATGTGTCTCCTAAAATGGTGTTGGGCCACGATCTCATGTAGTTATTTCAAGTTAATATTTTCTACGATTTTTTTCATTGAAGATAAATTCTCTGGAGTTAAATAAAAGTATGATTACATTCAGGATGATTGTTCAGTGATGTGAGGTACTATAGCTACGTTCTAGATTAGTGCTTCTCAAACTTTTTTAACATGGCGGACCGGCAGGAGTTTTTCCATTGCACCAGGGACCGGTGCGCTATTTTCCCTGTATAGACATGGTAGCGACGTGAGCCCCCCCCCCTTTAGCCCTAAAATATTTGGCATGACTTCGGTTAGTTATATCCAACAAATTTTGAAAAGAATAACCACTTGTCTTGATGTTCGTGGGCGGTAACTACTTTACTTCACCCGTGTTTTTCATCGTCAAGGACTGAAACTATGAACTTAAAATTTGGCTTGAGAAGAATAAAAGGTGTCATATGTTGGGCCTCATTTTCATCAATGATAAAAAATATATTATTAGTAAATGATTGTCTCCCTGATTGAGTATCAAAGTCAATTTAATTAATTTTTTTCGACGTTCAAGTTACCAATTTTATGAAACGTTAGAAATAACAAAAACAACATGTAAAAGAGTTTTTAAAATTAACGTCAACCGATAAGCTTGAAATACATTTGAATTTCATTGTATCCCTATATGTTTAGGGATCGAAGTCAAGTGGCGTGCCACTTACATATTTCAAAAGACAGAAACAACAGGTACACGTCAAAACAGGTAAGATACATATATATTAAGTGACGTTATAATATTAATTTCATTGTTTCTGTAATTATAAACAAAAGCAATATTTAAAATGTATTTTTATTTGAATGTAATTTTTTGTAAATGTAAGTATAAGTTACTAAAATTATTTTTTTAAGTAACACAAGTTAATAATAATGTCTCATAGCATTGTAAATGAAATTTTAAAAGAGTTTAAAATAAATGAACAATTCTTAACTAGTCACCTAAATTTTCTCAAGAACAACGCAATTGATAAAATATATTTGTACCGGTGCTTTATGGTGCAGCGATTACTCACGATTCAATTGTAATGCACATCAGATATTGACAAAAATTATTTTAAGATAAAGTGACTTTCTCACTGACAAAATATAGCGCCTATTTGTAAACAAAAGCACGCGGTACTTCGATGGGTCGTCTCAACGCGTCAACTCAAACTTTCACGTGAAAAAAAAACAATAACAAACAGTGAATTTGAATTACATACCTCATATAAGGATAAACTAAAAATGCATTAATTTAATTACGGTACGTTCCATCGATCTGAAATTTTGATACTATGCATTGTTAGGTGCGACGGGCCCGTGGGCCAAATTTCAGCTCGATCGGCTCACGGTAAGTGGGTCATTTTCGACTTTTGTTTTTCCGCCCGCCCAAGAAAGACAGACAGAGATGACGACAGAGACGCCGGTGAAGTTAATATAAGGGATTTAATAAAACAAACCCGTAAAAACAAAGTTTTTTTTTACTATAAATCCCTTATATTTGAGTCATAATTAAAAGTATTGATTATGTTCCAACGTCACAAATATTTACAGACTGACACCGAGTGATGTCCCCTGTCTTTTAAAGGGGGATTGGGACGTGAGGAGGTGTCGGCAAGACGGTCGACGTCTAAGCATCAACTCAAAGATTCGCGTGGGAAAAAAACAATAACAAACCGTGAATTTGAATTACATACCTCATATAAGGATAAACTAAAAATGGATTAATTTAATTACGGTACGTTCGATCGATCTGAAATTTTGATACGATGCATTGTTAGGTGACACAGGTCCGTGTGCCAAATTTCAGCTTGATCAGATCACGGGAAGTGGGTCATTTTTGACTTTTGTTTTTCCGCCCGCCCAAGACAGAGATCACGACAGAGAGAGAGAGAGATGACGACAGAGTCGGCCGCGAAGTTAATATAAGGGATTTAAAAAGGTTGATCAATATAATACGCACCGCGACAGTCTAGCACAAAAATTGACATGCTACATAGAGATACATAGAGATACTCTAAAAATTCATTAATTTAATTACAGTACATTCGATCGATCTGAAATTTTGATAGATAGTTTTTATCGTCGGCACGAGCCTGTCTGCAAAATTTCAGCTCGCTAGCATACGGGGAAGTGGGTTAAAAATTGATCAAAAGTTTTTTGGCAAGCAAGCAAGCAAACAATCAATCCAGCAGACGCCACGAGTTAATATAAAGGATTTAAAAATACAACAACAACTCGTCTATTTAAAGCTATGTTATTGTCATCTACGTGAATCTCAATTTTCCTAGCTGGCATGTTTATCTTGCTAAGGCCACGAGCATTTAAAGTTTAAATTTGAAGCCCTGCACATGGAGGAAATGATGATAGTGCTGAGATATTCTGTCACTCCGCTTATCTTCGTTGTGTACTCAGTTTATATTCTCTAGGTTTAGGCCACGTGTGACCGGATGATTGGGGGATAACATCAAAGCTATCTACATGTATTCAGTTTTTCTTAAATCATTGGAAATAATAAATACATAGAAGAACAATAAATAAACACGGCAAATTAAAATAATATTTAAAAACTTTATTCTCACATTGGGATTCAAACGTTACACCCAGATGATGTTTTTCCTATGTCCAGGGGCAGATATCCCCTGGGGCAGAAAGCTAGGGAGTTGGTGGAGGGAGCTAAATGGGATTTGATTGAACTTAATGGGGTGAAAGTAATGGGCGTTGCATTTAAATGAAATTTTCACCTTAGGGGCTGTCCATAAATGACGTCACCCACTCAAAAAAAAAGGGGGGGGGGATCGCCCATTTGTGAAGATGTGAGACGAGGGGGAGGGGGGGTTCTTAAAAACCGTGACGTCACATCAAAACGCGCAACTTTAAAAATAAAAGTTCCATTTAAATATTGGATTGCTTACAATCTATTTAATGACGTTTTACATGGCTTCACACGTCTTACGATAGAAAATAGGGGTATTATGGGCGGAGGGGGGGGGGCAAAAGCTTTGTGAAGTCATGTTGGAGGGAGGAGGGGTTTAAGTTTTTGTGACTACGTTCGACGAGGGGGAGGGGGTGAAAAATCGGTAAAATTTGCGTGACGTCATTTATCGACGCCCCTTATCCCAAATTATCCCCCACCTCTGACTGGGGAGTAGAAAGGCATGTGGGCGGGTTTACAAAGAGTGACATGTTCTTAAAATAGGGGTGGCGGGGGGAGAGAGGTGCCATGATCGATGGGGATGACTGAAAGAAACTAAGAGTCTGACTCAAAGCTGCACGGACCAAGGAATAACCAGGTTGTGTGCACATGTGTACAGCCCTTGTACACATGTGTACAGCACGCTATCAACAGGGTGCAAGGTGCAGTCATCGTGGACGACCAGCGTCCACAGTGGCGTAGCTATGGGGGGTGCGGTGGTTGTGGGCTACACCGGCGGACACCAAGTAGAAAAATGAAATTTACAGAGCACACACTGATCGGTCTAAGAATTGTACATGCTCTTAACCAAAGTCATTTATATTTTCACTGTTACCAGCCCTAATGCGTGTTTTATTGAAAGTTAGAGGTTGATGCCTGCACTCCATCAGTAGGTCAGAAAGCAACATTTTTATTACCATAATTATACACCGAATGCTGTGTTGGTAGTGACGAAAGCTACATTCATTTAAATTTTGAGAAAAAGCAGCTCTTCGATGATAAAAAAAAATTGTGCAGTCGGGCGATTCGACTATAACATATCGTCATAACAATTAATAGTGTTAATGAAATACTATTTTTACCAACTTGTCTAATACAAGAATCACGAGAAATCTGAAGGAGTTTCACCAGTTAACACGACTATGGTTTAAAGTTTAAAGAGTTAATGTCAAAAGGATATAATTACTGCGGTTGTGCTTGTTTATTGACTAGTCTGTGAGAGATCATTCAGATTTTAATGTCACTTGTTGGTTGTTAAGGTTAAAGACACAACATCTACATTTGATAATGTGGGTGTAAGCTGAGCTCCAACAATAAAATGATCAGAATTTTTTTAATGAGCAATGGAAAATTAAAGTAAGCGAAGTCCTTATTGGATTTGTCTCTGTCAGGGGGATGACTTCATTTCTGACATTCGCTCATATCCAAAACATGACAGGCTGATGACTTCATTTCTGACATTCGCTCATATCCAAAACATGACAGGCTGATGACTTCATTTCTGACATTCGTTCATATCCAAAACATGACAGGCTGATGACTCATTTCTGACATTCGCTCATATCCAAAACATGACAGGCTGGCCACCAAGAAGTGCAGAGATCACGGTCACATCAACGTTCCCTTTAAGCTGCGAGGCTGCGCGGTCGCACAGATATCTTATCGATGCTGTGCAGCAGTTTAGAATTACCGCACAGCAAATTTTGTAAAATATTGCTTAAAAATGGATGCCTTGCAACTCTGCACACGAGGTATTTTAATTTGTACACCTTAGAGGGAACATTGGTCACGATGTGCCGCCACAACATCTAGCATCCATGGAGCTCAGGCCATTCTTGTATTGAAGTGATTTAGAGAAAAGGGTTTCTCTTTAGCTGCAGGAACTCGTAAATGGCAAGTCTTTGTAAAGCAAACTGGATGATCCTTGAACAAACTGGATGGTCCTTGAACAAACTGGACGGTCATCGAACAAACTGGATGGTCCTTGAACAAACTGGATGGTCCTTGAACAAACTGGATGGTCCTTGAACAAACTGGATGGTCCTTGAACAAACTGGATGGTCCTTGAACAAACTGGATGGTCCTTGAACAAACTGGATGGTCCTTGAACAAACTGGATGGTCCTTGAACAAACTGGATGGTCCTTGAACAAACTGATGGGTCCTTGAACAAACTGGATGGTCCTTGAACAAACTGGATGGTCCTTGAACAAACTGGATGGTCCTTGAACAAACTGGATGGTCCTTGAACAAACGAGATGGTCCTTGAACAAACTGGATGGTCCTTGAACAAACTGGATGGTCCTTGAACAAACTGAAGGGTCCTTGAACAAACTGGATGGTCCTTGAACAAACTGGATGGTCCTTGAACAAACGAGATGGTCCTTGAACAAACTGGATGGTCCTTGAACAAACTGGATGGTCCTTGAACAAACTGGATGGTCCTTGAACAAACTGGATGGTCCTTGAACAAACTGGATGGTCCTTGAACAAACTGGATGGTCCTTGAACAAACTGGATGGTCCTTGAACAAACTGGATGGTCCTTGAACAAACTGGATGGTCCTTGAACAAACTGGATGGTCCTTGAACAAACTGGATGGTCCTTGAACAAACTGGATGGTCCTTGAACAAACTGGATGGTCCTTGAACAAACTGAAGGGTCCTTGAACAAACTGGATGATCATGTCAACTCAAGAGTCTAGTATTAGCAAGTAAGAAGTTTTGGTGTCCCATTATAGATTTACCTATGAGTTATATATATAAAAAATGAGCTGTTAAAAGAAATATTAATGTTTAGAAGAGAAATTAATAATAATAATAATAATAATAATAATTAATTGGTAATTTTTATAGCGCTGTTTCCCAGCAAGGAGCCGGGCTCACAGCGCTTTATGTACGAGACGTAACTAAAAGAATGTTCATTATAATACGCAGCGCAAGACCATCCAAAAATACAAAATTGCAGTTGTGTCGTAAAACATGTTTAATATAATGCGCACCGATCAGGAATATGTTTATAAAAAGTGTTGTCAATAAAATACGCACCTTATTGCGCGACAGTAAGGTTGTTCAATATAATACGCACCGCGACACTCCATCTAAAAAAAATAACATGATACATAGAAATAAATAAAATAATCTAAAAACTCAATAATTTAATTACAGTACATACGATCGATTTGAAATTTGGATACATCGTTTTTATCATCGGCACGAAACTGCCTGCAAAATTTCAGCTCGCTAGCTTACGAGGAAGTGGGTTAAAATCAATCCAAATTTTTGGAGACAAGCAATCAACCAGACACCACGAGTTAATATCTATATATATAAAAATCAAAGTATGTCTGTGTGTGTGTGTGTGTGTGTGCATGTCCTTTATAGCTGACTAAACCATTCATCCGATCGTCATGAAATTTTTGGAGACTGTTAAGTAGTGTTAAGTACCTACCTGGGATGGTAACTGGCAACTTTGTTTTCTAAATTTAACACTCATGGGGCACCGGGGACCCATAATGTAATTTTTTGCTTATATGAGCTAGATAAAAATTACTTTAAGCGCTAGCTACTGTGTAAATTGTTGGATCTTAACCAAACTTTGTATATGACAACTTGATAGCCAATTTTAAAATACTATAGGGCACTGAACTGCAAATAGTCATTCCTTTGAGGCTGGAGGCCCAAAAATTCACATTTCTTAAACGTTTAAGATTTTATTCACCATTCAGTCATTAACAATCTTGACAAATAATGACACGTGTATCCATTATTATACAAATTGAAATGAACAGGGGTTTTGAACGTTATATCTTGCACTGAATGGGCCCCGGGGCCCTTAATGTCTTTTTTTGCTTATATAAAATATATAAAAATTAGTTTATGCGTTAGCTACTGAGTAAATGAATGGATCTAAACAAAAATTTGAATACAAAAACTTGGTAGCCCATATTAAAATACTATAGGGCACATAACTTCAAATGCCCATTCCTTAAGGCCGGGGGCCCCCAATGTCTTTTCTTCATATATGTTTAATGTATTTTCCCCCATTCAATTTTTCACTATCTTGAGGAATATATCTATGAGGAAACTTAATTAAATGAAAAGGTTTTTGAAATTTACATCTATCACCTAATGGGCCCAAAATGTCTTTTTTTTTCTTATATATATATATATATATATAAATCAAAGTATGTCTGTGTGTGTGTGTGCGTGTGTGTGTGTGTGTGTGTGTGTGTGTGTGTGTGTGTGTGTGTGTGTGTGTGTGTGTTTGTGTGTGCATGTCCTTTATAGCTGACTAAACTATTCATCCGATCGTCGTGAAATTTTTGGAGACTGTTGAGTACCCACCTGGGATGGTAACTGGCAACTTCTTTTTCTAAATTTAACACTCTTGGGGCACCGGGGGCCCATGATGTCATTTGTTGTTTACATGAGCTACATAAAAATTAGTTTAAGCGCTAGCTACTGTGTAAATTGTTGGATTTTATCCAAACTTTGTATATGACAATTTGATAGCCAATATTAAAATACTATAGGGCACTAAACTGCTAATATTCATTCCTTTGGGGCTGGGGGCCAAAAATTCACATTTCTTAAACGTTTAAGATTTTATTCACCATTCAGTCATTAACAATCTTGACAAATAATGACACGTGTATCCATTATTATACAAATTGAAATGAACAGGGGTTTTGAAACTTTATATCTTGCACTGAATGGGCCCCGGGGCCCTTAATGTCTTTTTTTGCTTATATGAAAATATATAAAAATTAGTTTATGCGTTAGCTACTGAGTAAATGAATGGATCTAAACAAAAATTTGAATACAAAAACTTGGTAGCCCATATTAAAATACTATAGACACTGAACTTCTAATGCCAATATCTTCGGGGCTGGGGCCCCAAATATCTTTTTTCGTATATGTTTAAGATATTTTTCCTATGTACTTTTTAAAGAGCTTGAGAAATATAGCCACAATAAAAATGAACTAAAATGAACAGGTTTTTGAAATCGACCTCTTGCACCGAATGGGCCAGGGGCCCCTTAATGTTATTTCCCCCCTATTTTAGGTATATAAAAAGTAGTTTAAGAGTTAGATATTGAGAAAATAACTGGATTTTGACAAAACTTAGAATATAAAAACTTAAGAGCCTATATTACTATAGGGCACTGAACTCTTAATGTCCATTCCTTCGAAAAAGTCTTTTTACTGAACTTTAATAATTGTATTCGCTATTCAATTTTACACATTATTGATGAATATAGCTTGAGTACAATGGCAATAAAAAAAACTATAATATCACTCATTTCGGGGCCGGGGCCCTTAATATCGTTTCTTCTTTTGTACGCTATTTAATTATTAATTTATTTATCCGTTTGCTATGAAACTTGGATTTTTTTTTACACTTCCACGAAGGTTTCTTCAGAATTGTTTTTAAACATACCACTCATTGGTTTCTTTAAATTTATTCCTTTTTACTTTGATCGTTGCAACGCACGACGGGTCTGCTAGTATAATATAAAGGATTTAAAAAGAAATGGTGTTTCTTTAATTTTGAAAATAAATTTTGAAAAGATGTGTCTTAAGTGCAGTCTTGAAGGAAATTGGTAGATGAAATACTCCGGATGTGCAATGGTAGAGAATTCCATTGTTTGGCTGCACAAAAAGAGAATGACCTTTTACCAAATCTTTTAGTTCGTGTCTAAGGAACACAGAGAATGCGCGTGTCTGCAGAAGAGCGCAGCTGACGACTTGGTGAGTAGACCGACAGAAGCTCAGTAAGATAGGAAGGACATGAGTCAGAAAAGAAGTTGTGACAGAGAATGGCCAGTTTTTAATCAATTCGGGCTTGTATATGTAGCAAATGAAGTGAATAAAGTAGCGGCGTAATATGGTCATGTTTTGTTGCCTTTAGAACTAATCTGGCAGCTGAATTTTGAACTTTCTGAAGTTTTTCAATGCATTGTTTTGGCGCACCTGACAGAAGAGAATTGCAGTAATCCATACGAGCTAGTACAAGCGCACAGACTAGAGTTTTTGTAGCACTAACTGTTAAATAATGACGGATTGAGCTGATCTGACGAATGGCAATGTAGGAAGAGCGACAGATGTGATTGATGAAGCATATCAATAGACATATTGTCAGAAATAATGTAGCCAAGATTCCTAGTCGATGTTTTGAACAGTATATCAGAACTAGCCACTTGGATAGAATTCGGAAGATACAAAGTACTGCGTGATTTATTGTTGCAGAATAGGAGTGCTTCTGTCTTGTCATCATTCAGTTTAAGCTTGCTGAAAGTCATCCAAGACTTTACCTTACCAATGCACTCTTGCATCAATTTGACAGTGAATTCAATATCAGATGGATCAGTGTGAGTGTAAAGCTGATTATCATCTGCAAATGATTGGCTTTTAACTGAAATTAAGGCAACTGACATCGAGTTTCGCAAAGTCATAAACTTAAAATTTTTCATGTTTTGAAATTCTTAGTTGCGTGGGACTTCCCAGAATCTCTTCTATTACTCTCGCAGGTAATCTATCATTTCTTACTGTCTGTGACTTTATTCAAGCAAAGCCAAGGAGTGTCAAGAACAACTTACAACCCCCCAATAAGTTCATATATTGTGCCACAATCAATTGAAAGTGATTTGGTGAAGGGTATCGAATTTGATGTAGTGATTGACAGGTTTGCAGCTGCGAAAATCAGAAAAGTAATTATTGCAAGCTAAATTTATCAAAATTAAATTCTTTCACCCTCTGACATTCCATTATTTTAGGTTTCTTAAATTGTCATTATTATTGTACAATATATTGCATTTCAACAAGGAGACATCGTTCTCAGGTGTGGAGGGGGTGGGGTGCGGGTGATAACACGAGTTTACCGCACCGGGTGAAACCAACCCCAACTACGTCACTGAGTGTCCGTAACGTTAAATCTCTCATTAATAGGATCCCACCATGTTGTCAAGCGATCACCTGTTATCTCGTCATCCGATACGACTTAAGCTGATGGGTTGTGACAGACGTCAGTGTTAGTGCCCCATCACCGTGACAGATGCCCTGACGATGTTTTGACAATGTTAATGTGACCAGTCATCTCTGAGATGCGCTCAGTGGTACGGGCAACGTCAAGTGATGCCATCTATCCCTTCTTACGTTTATTGGTAGGACAAGTCACGTGATTGGTGGACATTTTGAACATCTTTAAATGTTGATCACAGTCATGCTTGCCTAACACTGGTATGAGACTTGCTGTGACATCTGTCAGCACTGAGTGGCATACTATGTCATGTGATCTGACAGACGACTCGCCATCTGTCGTGTAATACAGCAGCAGCTGTCTGTTCTATTTCCTGATATCAGTAAACCAACGATGATTTCAGCTGACACCAGTTTGTGACATTTACATACGATTTCAATTAACATAAAACCGTTAATATAAAATGTAACCGACTAATATAATTTCCCCCCCAAAATTATTTGTTAGAATAACGCATCCTCAACTTTCTCATTATATCGTTCGATATATTTATAGATGCGTCTCTAGCAATATACCTCCTCCCCTTATCCCCCTCTCTCTCCGTCTCTCTCTCTCTCTCTCTCTCTCTCTCTCTCTCTCTCTCTCTCTCTCTCTCTCTCTCTCTCTCTCTCTCTTTCTTTCTCCCTTTTTCTCACGCATTCTATTTGTTATTCTAAGGTTCTTTCTTCATCTCTCGTTATTTGTGTCATCTCCTTCAACCTATCTAAATAATATGTACTAAGTTGTTCTATCAGCACCATATCTAGAACCAACATAAAGTTCTAAGTTGTTCTATCAGCACCAAATCTAGAACCAACATTAAGTTAGAATTTGTTCTATCAGCACCAACTCTAGAACCAACATTAAGTTAGAATTTGTTCTATCAGCACAAAATCTAGAACCAACATTAAGTTAGAAGTTGTTCTATCAGCACCAACTCTAGAACAAACATTAAGTTAGAATTTGTTCTATCAGCACACAAATGTAGAACCAACATTAAGTTAGAATTTGTTCTATCAGCACCAACTCTAGAACAAACATTAAGATGTTCTATCAGCACCAACTCTAGAACCAACATAAAGTTCTAAGTTGCACTCCCAGCACCAAACCAAATCTCGCCTCTTGCCCACAGGTTCCACGGTCACGGGGAGGGGGGTGTAGGGAGGGAGGGCACCGCCGGATGGAGTACCCGCTGTGCTCCGTGACCTAGTTAAGATGAGGAACCAGAGAACGTAGAGATGGCAGAAAGTGACATCGTGCCGGCTGTTAAAACTGGTCAGGGTAAGTCAAGTGTAATCGAGTTAATCTGTCATACTTACTTTGTGTAATACCTTGTTCTATTTCTATCATCAGATTTTATTCTTCCGGTTCACGACTGTTATGCTACAAGTAAAACCATATTTCATTCGCTAGACCAGTGCTCTGAAAATATTGAATCAATCCTAATGTTATTTCACGCTCAAAAACTCAATTCTTCACTTGTTATTTTTAAAACTACTCCGTACTTTAGATGTTCTTGTTTCTAGAATATATGAGAGCTTACTGTAGGAAGCAGACTCTTTGACCTTACGAAGGGTTGCTATTTATAGCAGTCTCAGACTTACCCGTTGACCCGTCGTTCGTCATCAATTGGGTTTATTGAAGGGCCACTGAAGCAAGGGAAGTTACCCCGTTGTTTTATGTTTGCCGAGGATTACTTCCCATTGTTGGGCAGCGGTACAGTGTTGCGCCAGGGGCCCCAAGGACATGAAAACCAATTAGTTGTGATGTTGTTGTTGATGTTTTGTAATTGTATATGGTGTCTGCTTCCTTTACACACATTTTGAGGTGACCTTTTTAACAATGGAAACCCATATTAAACCCAGTAAAAATGGGATTATTATGGTACGCTAAGTTTTTGATATACTTCTATGATGTTCAATGAACTGGTTTAAAAATTGAAGAGGTCGGATATGAAATATGAACCCTTTAGGTCACCCGACGGATGCTAGATCTACTTTTTATAATTATCAAAAAGTATTTAAAAAATTTTATTAAACAAATATTGTCTATTTATTTAAATCTTGATGTTGTCGCCTTTTCTTCCAATTTCAGTAGATTCCAAAATATAGTTTTCTGCGTTATACTTAATCCCAATATATTCAGGAGTGTCCAAACGTTTTGCAAAGAGGGCCTTATTCCATGAAGTAAATATACACAGGACCATATTACGATAATATACTAAAATTACAATCATAAGGACTAATTTACGGCCTTTTCAAGTATTTGATATATATTTGTAATTCTTAAGGGTGATATTTTGTGGGGACCAAAACTGGAAAATACTATCGCAATTTTCGAGAAATTTAAAAATATCAAATTCCATTATTATAAATTAATTATATACTACGTTCCTTACCAAAAGTAAAACATGTTCAAATATAACTATTGCTAAAAATGTGATAAAAAGTTGCGATGTAAAAACTGTCTTAAAATATTAACTATACCGTTGCAAAATGCATTTCATTCTCAAGTTGGCAAAATAAACAATATTACGGCACTCATCGAAATTCGTCTATATAACAATAACAGCACATAACAGCACATAACAGCACATAACAGCACATAACAGCACATAACAGCACATAACAGCACATAACAGCACATAACAGCACATAACAGCACATAACAGCACATAACAGCACATAACAGCACATAACAGCACATAACAGCACATAACAGCACATAACAGCAAATAACAGCACATAACAGCACATAACAGCATCGGCTTTTTGTTATCAATATCCACGTTTGCAAACAATAAACGTATCTATGTTTGCTATATGTTGACGTCATCGTATTTTGTACTCAGTACAACACATACTCAATACAACACATACTCAATACAACACATACTCAATACAACCTATACTCAATACAACACATATTTTAGACTTGTCTTATCAATATAACGTGGTCGTTACAGAAAAAAATTCACCATTCAATTATTATCACGAGGCCACGGGCATTTAAATTTAAACGCGGGCCACAGTTGTCCCGCGGGTCGGACTTTGAAAACTCTTGAAATATATAAATGGCTGCCTCTTAACTCGATTTTACTTAATATATGTGCTAATTCATGCTAAATGAATAACGGTTTTTATAAAATAAATCATTTTTAAACGATTCGCAACTTCGTCACCAAAACCCTGTTTACTCTCAATCAAAACTATGTTTACTCTCTAACCAAATCATAACAAGAAATGATATGAAAGATAAAAGTATATCTACCACATGAGTCTGCTTTATTCTATTGGGAAAAACCCCCACCTATTTTCGTTATTGTATGAATCCCATAAAAATGTCAAACTTTACCCAAAAAATGTTTATCCTGTTAATTGTTACAAATTGTTAATTGTTACAAATAATTTCCTTAAAGTCTATTTTCAAGACTGAGAATGTTCAATAAACGTGGAAAGACCGAGCTAATGTTTAGGCCTAATATGAGAAGTCAGCGTTCGCCTCTCACAGGCTCATGAATATTTATGACGCTCCATCACAGCCACTATTCAACTGCCTCACATAAGTAGAGATATTTTTAGTTGGAATCTCGCCTGGAAATTATTCTGCTCTTTATTTCCACTATCGAAGTCATTGATTTTGGAGATAATGAAATTTAGACCATAAATGTATCGATGTTCCACGGCCCGCGGGTAACAATGCCGGGAGCATTGGGTTTTTTTTCGCGTTATTTCTAAGCCAGCTAACAGCATTGCGTCACTCCCTCTTGCCAATTCCGGTCTGGTCTGATTCGGAGCTCATTTTACGTCCTAACGATCACGTGTCTGCTTGGCTGACACTATACGTCACGGTCTGCTTCATCTTTTGTGGTGCACCTATTTCTGTCAGCGGGTAAATAGGAGAAGAGCTTAGTGACCACTTCACTGGCTGGTGTCAAGAAGGGAGTACATTACAGTCTAATCACCACGCCTACTTACCACGCCCACTTACAACACCTAATTACCCCCACCTCATTACACCCGTCTAATTAGCCTAACCAACCAATTATCACCTCTTATTACCCACACCTAATTACTCCACACTAAATGAATTTTCTGAAGAGTTAACAATTATGTGAGCCATTATGATCAGAGCATTGATCGTGGGTCCTTAGGAAATAGTTATATCCATGCTACCCATCTCACATTGTGACCAAGCCATGTAAACACAGCTATATCCATGCTACCCATCCCACATTGTGATAATTGTGATCAGGCCATGTAAACACAGCCATATCCATGCTACCCATCCCACATTGTGACCAGGCCATGTAAACACAGCCATATCCATGCTGCCCCTCCCTACACACACACACACACACACACACACTCACACACGCACGCACGCACGCACGCACACACACACACACACACACACACGGCGCCGTTTTAGACCTCTCTCTTTCTGTTGACGAGATTACAAATTCACTCCCTTGTCTGTAGTTTTATTTAATGGAGCTGTTTTACGTCATCTACCCGCCCCTTTGACGCCTATTGGTAGTTACATGTGCCGGATACATTGGACATATTGAGATGGATAAACAATGTCCTCTGGCAAACATGTTTGGAAAAAGTTATAGCGAGGGCAGCGAGGGTGTCTGCGAGTTATCAATCACCAAGTTATAGCGAGGGTGTCTGCGAGTTATCAATTACTAAGTTATAGCAAGGGTGTCTGCTAGTTATCAATCACCAAGTTATGGCAAGGGTGCCTGCGAGTTATCAATCACCAAGTTATGGCAAGGGTACCTGCGAGCTATCAATCACCAAGTTATGGCAAGGGTGCCTACGAGTTATCAATCACCAAGTTATGGCAAGGGTGCCTGCGAGTTATCAATCACCAAGTTATAGCAAGGGTGTCTGCGAGTTATCAATCACCAAGTTATGGCAAGGGTGCCTGCGAGTTATCAATCACCAAGTTATGGCAAGGGTGCCTGCGAGTTATCAATCACCAAGTTATAGCAAGGGTGCCTACGAGTTATCAATCACCAAGTTATAGCAAGGGTGCCTGCGAGTTATCAATCACCAAGTTATGGCAAGGGTGCCAGCGAGTTATCAATCACCAAGTTATAGCAAGGGTGTCTGGGAGTTATCTTGACTTGAAGTTTGTTTCGTTTGAATTTCACATTACACAAGTGAAATTTAATACCCCCACCCCTACTTCTGTTCATTCTCCCCCCCCCTCTCTCTCTCTCTCTCTTTATATATATACTATATATATAATATATATATATATAATATATATATATATATATATATATATATATATATATATATATATCTGACCATCTCTCTATTTCCAATTAGATTACCGTATTGAATTGAGAGCTTAACTTAGTCTCAATGTTTTATCTTCAGAAAACTCTTGCTGGCTTCTGCGACCGAGGAGTTTGGCCTGGCTAGCGGTCATCTTGTTGTTTATCTGCGTCCTTCAACTGGCCTGGATCATGGGCATCTATTTAAAACAGGAGGTCAGGGTCAAAGTCTGTGGAGATGACCAGCCTGGCCAGTCTGGTTTTGATGTCTTCGGTACTGCCCAGTGGCTACTTTTTTGATCTTTCAAAATATTTCCAGATAATAACAGATGGCTTGTTTCCTTTACTGTTACTGATTCTATAAATATCTTGATATGTCACCATAAGCAATAATGTGATGTTTCATTTTATTTTATTTTTACCTTTCGATAAGTTTTAACAACTAATAAATATTTGTCCACAAAACTATAGCATTATTTTATCTACCATCCAAATGGTGTTTCAAGTCTTCACAGCCATCAGCATGTTCTATCTAGTCCTCACCACCATCCCAATGTTGTATCAAGTCCTCATTACCATCCCAATGGTGTATTTTGTCCTCACTACCATCATACTGTTGTGTCAAGTCCTCATTACCATCCCAATGTTGTATTTTGTCCTCACTACCATCATACTGTTGTGTCAAGTCCTCAATACCATCCCAATGTTGTATTTTGTCCTCACTACCATCATACTGTTGTGTCAAGTCCTCATTACCACCCCAATGTTGTATTTTCTCCTCACTACCATCATACTGTTGTGTCAAGTCCTCAATACCATCCCAATGTTGTATTTTGTCCTCACTACCATCACACTATTGTATTAAGTCCAAACTAACATCCCAATGTTGTATCAAGTCCTCAATAACATCCCAATGTTGTATCACTGATGAATGTTTTCTCTCGTGTAGAGGAACCAACTGACCCTGGGCCATTTCACGACCTGACGATTGCAGAAATAAAACACGTGCGCAGTTTCCTCGAAAGAACTGTCGGAGTTGTCAAACCTGATAAGGCGAGATTAAACGAGCCTCATATTTACATCATGGACCTGGTGGTAAGTCATGTTGACTATTTAACTATTCATCAAGTTGACTAATAGTCTAAATTGTGCTGGATGCCTTACGGGAGTAAAGATTTTCGTACACAAAACTACGAATCTTAAGTTCATCTTTTAAATTATACCTCATAATATTGAGAAGATAAACGTTTTTAATTGATTTAATTCGAAGATATTCCGACATTGTCATCTTTCAATTTGTTCATCGGAATCCAAATACTCTTCATTGTGAATGGTTCATTCCTCAATGTTTGTGATTTCTTCAATCCTCGTTGTGATTTGTTCATTTATCATTGTGATTAGTTTATTTCTCAATGTGATTTGCTCATTTCTCAATGTGATTAGTTCATTTATCAATGTGATTAGTTCATTTCTCAATGTGATTTTTTTCATTTCTCAATGTGATTTGTTCATTTATCAATGTGATTAGTTCATTTCTCAATGTGATTTGTTCATTTCTCAATGTGATTTGTTCATTCCACATTACTCCAGCCCCCGGACAAAGTCCAAGTTTTGGCTCATCTTGACCACAAGGCTCCTGCCCCACCAAGATATGCAAAGGTCATCTTGTTCAGAGGAGACCTACAACAACCTGTTGTAGAGGGTAGGTAAGGGAAGATAGGATAGACTTGATAGACACACCTGTTGTAGAGGGTAGGTAAGGGAAGATAGGATAGACTTGATAGACACACCTGTTGTAGAGGGTAGGTAAGGGAAGATAGGATAGACTTGATAGACACACCTGTTGTAGAGAGTAGGTAAGGGAAGATAGGATAGACTTGATAGGCACACCTGTTGTAGAGGGTAGGTAAGGGAAGATAGGATAGACTTGATAGACACAACTGTTGTAGAGGGTAGGTAAGGGAGGACAGGATAGACTTGATAGACACACCTGTTTTAGAGGGTAGGTAAGGGAGGACAGGATAGACTTGATAGACACACCTGTTGTAGAGGGTAGGTAAGGGAGGACAGGATAGACTTGATAGACACACCTGTTGCAGAGGGTAGGTAAGGGAGGACAGGATAGACTTGAAAGACACACCTGTTGTAGAGGGTAGGTAAGGGAAGATAGAATATACTTGATATACACACCTGTTGTAGAGGGTAGGTAAGGGAAGATAGAATAGACTTGATAGACACACCTGTTGTAGAGGGTAGGTAAGGGAAGATAGGATAGACTTGATAGACACACCTGTTGTAGAGGGTAGGTAAGGGAGGACAGGATAGACTTGATAGACACACCTGTTGTAGAGGGTAGGTAAGGGAAGATAGGATAGACTTGATAGACACACCTGATGTAGAGGGTAGGTAAGGGAAGATAGGATAGACTTGATAGACACACCTGTTGTAGATGGTAGGTAAGGGAAGATAGGATAGACTTGATAGACACACCTGTTGTAGAGGGTAGGTAAGGGAAGATAGGATAGAATTGATAGACACAACTGTTGTAGAGGGTAGGTAAGGGAAGATAGGATAGACTTGATAGACACACCTGTTGTAGAGGGTAGGTAAGGGAAGATAGGATAGACTTATCTTATCTTATCTGTTTACAGACGCTCCTTCTATACAGAAGATTATTGCGTCCTACGCTTATCTATGGTTTGTGTTTAGTCCTGCATTTTTATTAGAGATTTTAAATGTTGATAAAGTGTTGGCTTTTCCTGGTTTCTTCAGGCAACCCATTCCACGCCCGAATTCCGGACGGGAAGAAGGAAAACTTGTATGTGTTTGTTCTTGCATACGGAATAAGAAAGGTGTTTTTATCCTTATGTCTATCTGAGGGTTGTATTAAGTTATCTTTGTGTTGTATTTCTAAATTAGAATTAATTGCTTTATGTATGATTACTACTTTGCTCTTGGTCTTCTATCCTCTAGTGTTTCAAGGTTTAATGATTTAACTAATGGTGTTATTCTAGTCAGTTTTGAATATTCTCCAGTAATGAATCTGGCAGCTCTTTTTTGAATTTGTTCTAGTTTATCAATGTTTTCTTTGGTGGATGGGTCCCATACAGAAGATGCATATTCTAGTACAGGTCTCACCAAAGTGAGGTAGCATTTTAGTTTTATATCTTTATTACATTTGTAAAGTTTCTTTTTATAAAGCCTAAGGTTTTGTTTGATTTTTTAATAACTTCATTGACATGGGGATTCCATGATAGTTTCTCATTTATTAAGACTCCTAAGTATTTTGCATCTTTAGTTTGGGTCAGTTCCTTTTCCATGAATGAAATATTTTGAATTTATTTGTTTCTTTTTCTTTGTTACTCTTAACAGTTGACACTTTTCTGGGTGGAAAGACATACTCCAGTTAGTTTCCCATTTTATCAATTCATCTAGGTCTTTTTGTAAAATTTTGCTATCTTGTTCTGATTTAATTGTTCTATAGATTATACAATCATCAGCAAACAACCTAACTTTTGTTCCTGTTGAGATGTTGTTGGGTAAATCATTTATATATATTAAAAAGAGTAAGGGACCTAGCACAGTTCCTTGTGGAACTCCTGAATTAACCTTTATTGGTGCAGATTTTGATCCATTAATTATTACAGTTTGCTCCCTGCCCAAAAGGAAGTCTTGGATCCAGTGATGTAAGGAACCTGAGATTCCAAAGTAGTTAAGTTTTTTAAGTAAACTAAGGTGGTGAACTTTGTCAAATGCTTTTGAGAAGTCTAGTAATATTGTATCTATTTGATCATTTTTGTCTAAGCCTTTTGATGGTTCATCTATTAAACCTATTAATTGTGTTTCACATGATCTGTTTTTTTCTAAAGCCGTGTTGATGGGGGCATAGGGCATTATATTTGTCAAGGTGGTTAACTATTCTACTATATATTATGTGTTCTAGTAATTTAATGGTGATACTAGTAAGTGATACAGGCCTGTAATTACCAGGATCTGATATATCCCCTTTCTTAAAGAGTGGAGTTACGTTAGCTAATTTCCAATCCTGGGGCACTTTACCCTGGTTTAGATAGGCTTGAAAGAGAACTACAAGGATTGGGGACAGTCCATTGCTTAGTTCTTTTAATAACCTTGCAGGCAAATCATCTGGGCCAGTAGCTTTATTTATTTTAAAGTTTTTTAGGAGTGAATGTATACCTATCTCATCTACAGTCATGTTACCTATTTCCTCCATTTTATTTAAATTTATTAAAACTTCCTTGTCGCCTGAGGCAGAAAAAGATGATGCGAAATATGTGTTAAGGATATTAGCTTTAGTTTCATTATCATTATAGGTTTTATTATTTGAGCCTTTTAGTGTGGCTATTCCTGAAGGTTCCATTTTTTTAGATTTGATAAAGGACCATAAGTTTTTATTGTTATCTTTGGTAATTACATTGTTTATATATTCAATTTGGAGGTTTCGACTAAGTTTTTGTGTCAAGTGTTAGACACACCTCTTGTAGAGGGTAGGTAAGGGAAGATAGGATAGACTTGATAGACACATCTGTTGTAGAGGGTAGGTAAGGGAGGACAGGATAGACTTGATAGACACACCTGTTGTAGAGGGTAGGTAAGGGAGGACAGTATAGACTTGATAGACACACCTGTTGTAGAGGGTAGGTAAGGGAGGACAGAATAGACTTGATAGACACACCTGTTGTAGAGGGTAGGTAAGGGAGGACAGGATAGACTTGATAGACACACCTGTTGTAGAGGGTAGGTAAGGGAGGACAGGATATACTTGATAGACACGTTGTAGAGGGTAGGTAAGGGAGGACAGGATATACTTGATAGACACACCTGTTGTTAATTAGGGCCAGACACACTGTTGTACAGGACATAATATTCCTACAAGCTTAACTTGTGATCATGCACAAATTTAATAAACGTTAAATAAATCATAAAGATTACATTCTATCCCGTTTTAGAAAATCATAAATACAACAGAACAGAGACAATGAACATCTAGATATCATCTCTCTCTATGTCTCTATACAGAGCTTCATTGTGGACCCTTAAAGAACATCACTTCCTGTAACTCGGTGAATGCAATACCATTTGCACAGCGTCCCATCGAGTACAGAGAGTATGACATGTTCAATGAACACCTCATCAAGGGCGTGCAGCAAATGTTCGGACACATCTTAAGGGAGAGTTACGGCGCCTCATTTGACTAGTAGGTTAAGCAAGAAAAAGTAGTTGGGGTTATGTAGTGGCGAATCATTGCCTTCTTTTAGAAATGAACACAAATTATCGTCAAACCTTATGTATAAATTACAATATTTACATTAATATTTAACCTTTTCCTGTTGTTTAAATCACAAAATAAACATTTATTGGATACCAAATGATATTTAAGATGATATTTGGCACTGATCAAACAAAGTATATATCAAGACGATTGTCCCAGCAAATGTATCAGGTCCGCTGCCAGAAATGTGTGACACCAAGACACCTGGGTACCTGTGGGCTCCTCTCCGTCATACGTGCACAACAGCAGCAAAAAATAATTAAAGATAAAAAATAAGCGGAAAGGGGCTTCCTTCCGTTATAGCCCAAGGACCAGAGTCACGTTTTCTTCACCTTTCGGCCCCCAGTGTTGGGTCGGCACGCATAAATTTCGTTTTATGCTCTTTGAACAATTTGAAATTTTTCTCGAGCCTCCAACGAATTGGTCATGTCTCTTTCAACTTTTAAATCAAATCTCATCTCTGTTGACATATTAAATATATCCTTATATATCTTACAGTGATGATTGTGAAGATGATTGCCTAAATTATTACACTTTTGCCGTTGCCTCCCGACGATACGACACAGGCGGAAGACGTCAGATGTGGATTTTAGCCGTGTATGATCTCCCCTACATGAGCTTATTTCCCTTGGACTTTGCTGTGCTAGCTGATGTGGACGGAGTCAATGAGACACTCTTCTCGGTGATCAAAGTCTGGTATTCAGGTGAGAATTAGACAATCTTCTCAGTGGACAAATTCTGGTATTCAGGTGAAAATTAGACAATATTCTCAGTGATCAAAGTCTGGTATTCAGGTGATAATGAGCCAATATTCTCAGTGATCAAAGTCTGGTATTTAATTGAGAATGAGACAATCTTCTCGGTGGTCAAAGTCTGGTATTCAGGTGAGAATGAGACAATATTCTCAGTGACAAAGTCTGGTATTCAGGTGATAATGAGCCAATATTCTCAGTGATCAAAGTCTGGTATTTAATTGAGAATGAGACAATCTTCTCGGTGGTCAAAGTCTGGTATTCAGGTGAGAATGAGATAATTTTAATAGAACTAGCTGGTCAAGTAACACGACTTTAACACACTCTGTTCTGGTTAACAACTGTCTTTAATCACTATATACAATCCACTGTAATCAACTGTACAATCAACCACCTAATCCGCTCGTATGCATTCAACCTCGGTTACCTCTTGAACTGTACATTTATAGTCAGCTCTCTTCCAAGTCCATGACCATGCACGCTTACAGTTCACATCACAAACAACGTGTTTCGGCATCCGGGCAAAATAGCGACTGTCAAAACAGCGACCGTCATAATAGCGACTGCATCATAACAGCGACTGTACCAAAATAGCGACTTTCTTCTTTTGCTTGTATTAATGTTTGAAAAACTTACTGTGCCTAGCCTACAATGGAGTTTATAAAATAAAGAAAAGTAAGACCCGATAAGCCATGTAGGTTTTTTGTACAGAAGGGACAATACAAAATTAAATACAATCAACTGGAGGTGTGTATAAATAAATGTTGGTGTTGTAAAGAGTGTAAACACATTTTCGGCACACATTTTGTTTTTAAAAAAATCTGTAAAAAAATAAAATTATAACTGCTATTACTTCAGTCAAATATATTTTGCAGAAAGCTCGATAGTGATTAACAAACATAGATGCAGTCGATTAATTTAGGGGGATTGCGGTGGTAGGGGCAGAGGTGGCGTGTGGCTGCTTTTTTAAAGCTAGAGAAAGTTCGACTACAGGACTTTTTGATCCCCGGATGTTTCGACCCTTTTCGTTTTTACCTCGTAAAATGTTGTGTTTTTTTTTCTAATTAAAAAAAAATTAATAAAAATAATATAGTTTAATATTATTATCTATTGAAAATTAAAAACGGCATGAAATACTTATTTTCAACGATTAATTTACCACTAAAAATGTGTACACACTGAAAACCAATCAACATTAAGGGCGAATTCATGATTGTGTTAAATGCACCACTCCTCTGAGGTAGCAAGTCCTTCCAAACCTATCCAACTCCACCCCCACCCCCAGGCAATGTGGTCAGATAGTCATTTCTTAAGGTACCTACATTCTTTCAGCCCCAATCCCTTTATTTACCTCCTCCATAACACGGGGTCCGTGGCCGTCACTTAGTCTAGCCTTCGTAACATGTCATTATGTAACCCCCGGACAGTTCAACCACAGGACGTTTCGACAAGGGACAAATATTGATAAACATGTCCATATTTTAAAAAAAAAGCTTCCCGGGTAACCATGATTCAAATTTTATTTTTACTGGGCAGTTTTTTGTTTTTGAATGAATGCGTGTATATATAGCATAAGTTAATTTTTTTAAATTTTATTTTAAACACAATTGTTAATTTCAATAAATACTTCATCAAAATGTTGCTATTTTTTGGAGTTTTTATTTTTTACTATGCATTTATGTAGTTTTTTCACTTGGGTTCCTTGGGTAAGTTTAGACAATGAAAAGGGGTCTATATGTCAAAAAAGTTTGGAACCACTGTGTTAGGTGAACGGTTGGACAAGAATAGCTATGTGGTGAAGTCGCTGTTATGACAGTCGCTCTTTTGATACAGTCGCTATTTTGAAGTCGCTATTATGACGGTCGCTGTTTTGACAGTCGCTATTTTGAACCCGTGCCCGTGTTTCATACTAGGTCACGTCCTTGTATTCTCATACAATGTAAACATAACAAAACGTCTCTCACAACAATCTTCTCGGTGGTCAAAGTCTGGTATTCAGGTGAGAATGAGACAATATTCTCAGTGATCAAAGTCTGGTATTCAGGTGAGAATGAGACAATCTTCTCGGTGGTCAAAGTCTGGTATTCAGGTGACAAGATATCGAAACAACAAAACCAAAATGCTTATTTACAATTTGTTTCTTAATCACTTATCCTGGGGACAGTGGCGTAACTAGAACTTTTGCCGCCCGGGGCGGTCTCCAATTTGCCGCCCTTTTTAGGGGCCATCCATAAATGACGTCACGCACCTGGGGTTGGGAGGGAGTCACATACGTTTGTGACGATGTGTGACGGGGGGGGGGTGTTTAAGAAATGTGACGTCGCGTCAAATCGCGCAACTTTAAATAAATTTCCACTTAAATATTTGATTACTGACACTTTATTTAATGACGTTTATGTAAAACGCGTGTTACGAAATTAGAATGCAGCGCTACACTAAAAACATACTTAAATGGCAAAACTTTAATTTGAAACATGCTCATTTTCAAACAGAAAATACGGCTTTTATTGGGGGGGGGGTGGTCAAAGCTTTGTTGCATCTTATTGAAGAAGGGGTCAAAGTTTTGTGACGACGTGTGACGAGGGGGGGGGAGGGGGTCAAAAATCAGACAAAATAGCGTGCCTCATTTATGGACGGCCACTTACTCGATTATATTATGGTTTTTAAAAAATTAATGAACATTATTAAATAATTGTAATTGAAACCAAGTAAAGGTGGGGAACATGTTTACCATTGCATGCCGTTATTATGTAAGCAGTAATAAAAGAGGCCGCATAAGATTATATACCTATAAATACACATTTATAAAAATACAAGATACTTTTTTTAAAGGCCACAAGAAAGTTACTGAGGTCGCAGGTCGAGACAAAACATATTCCAAATTTATCCCCCCCCCCAAAAAAAAACAACAACAACACATTACCAATTACTATTCTTTTATTTTGTATTTATAAATAAATGATTTTTTCTTTATAAACAAACAAATTGTATACATTAGCAGTGGCGTAACAACGGCTTGGCATTGGGGCAGTTGCCAAGGGCGCCGGCCTGCGCAAGTTCAAAAGGGAGCCGCTAAATCTCTAATTTTTAAATTTTTATTTAAATAAAAGGAGCCAAAAATAAATTAGCCAAGGGCGTCATAAACCCAGTTACGCCTCGGTACATTAGTATGTAAACATATTTATACATTTACTTTCCTAACTCTCATAATAGAAAAATCGTGTATTATGCTATCAAAATTAAAAGTATTTGCAATATCATGTTCTATGGACAGTATTGCAAGATTTCGTTGTCTTTAATCGCTCATTGTGGAACGAAGATAATTTTTTTTATCAACTTCAGTTTGGAGAAGCTCCTTTCACAACTAGCGACACTGATAGCAATAGTTGAAAAAATTGATAGCAAAATTACAATGTTGGGTACAGAATTTTCCAATCTATACTGTTGAATAAATTTTGATAGATCAAGGGTGCCTTTTCCCCCGTTCTTCTAACATAATGCCTCTTCTTGTAGTGTAGGTACAGCCATAAAAACCTGGATCCTTTTTCTTTCTATATTGAACTGTCAATGTCAATAACGTAATTTATTTGATCTTCAAATGTTTCATTTAGTAGGTTACATGGTATTATATACGAATATTTTCTTGCAAGGACATGCAACTCATCAAAGCATTATTTTATTTTATTTTATAATTCCATCCATGGATAAAAACATTTCTTGTTGTACTTCTTGTTCTAAAGATAGAACCACGTCTTCTGAATTTTCCCTACTCATATTTTTTCTCCTTCCAACTAGGTGTTCAGTTGATATCTCCATCTCTTCACAAATTGTTTGGCTGATATAACAGCATTTTGTATTAGCACATCTCTTTGTTCCATGCAATGGCTTTGCAATAATTTTTTTAAAAATAACGGGTTCCCATAAATTGAGATAACATAGAAGAGAAAAAGATGTCATTGAATTGAGTAAAATTCCAGCATCTGATCTCGTTTTCCTTGTTACTTCTTGAGATGTCAATTTTTCTAAGACTCTTGAAAGTTTAAAGTATGTCTTTTTCGAAATTATTATGCCTATTGTGTTGATTAACAGAGAAATTTGAATATTTACATATTCTTGTCATAAATCTTAATAATTTTCCAAAAAATAGACGAATTCAAATTATTTACGCATTACTATTACTTTAATTGGATAGGCGTTACATGCTTAATAAATAACCGTATTTTAATGAAAAACACAAATTATTTGTGCTACTTTAATGCAATAAAACAAAATAAATTTAATTTTTAATAATTTACCTTACAATAATTTAAGGAAAATTGAAACGGTAATATAAATTACTACTTGCAAGTTAAACTCAAAATTTGAACCACCATGCCTAGTAGGTAGGTGCTTGTTCACGCATCATTCTGCGAATGTCGAAATTTCACGTAAAAATTGTCGTTTGCGATATTAATAGCACACATTTTTCTGCCCAGCGGATTTTAAAATTTTTTGGGGTAGTTTTCTTATAAAAGCGTCATCTGTGTCTAATACCCCTTAGTTTTCCAAACAAATGGATACGTTTTTTGAGCGATTAAACATTTTTGAATGGTTTTGCGTTAGTTATAATATCCACTATATAATCAAACAAATGTTGTGCGAATCCGTTAATTAAGACGCGAAATTCCGAATATTTTTGTTTCACCTTGGTTTTCCCCCTTCAAAAGATAAGGGGCGGTTGTCGGAAATGGTTGTACTTTTCAAATGCCCACAAATGCCGCCCTCTGAATGAGTGCCGCCACCGCTCCCCCCTAGCTACGCCACTGCCTGAGGACAACAAGCAGTGTTGTAAGCAGACTTGAAACATTGTGACAAGCGATGATTTCGATGCTTACCTTATTGGTACTTGTCTTAAACAAAGGAGAGTATAACACATTTAATTTCAAGTACAAACGTTGGAGCTAGGAGATAAAATCAAGTTATACACTTTGGTGACGGGCAAGTTACATGTTTAAATACCATGAGAGAGATTGATCGATAAATTCCACATACAATGTATGTATTGATATAAGTTTGCGATGGATTTAATTCCTTTTAACAACTTTTGTTCTAGGGCAGCGGTTTTCAAACTGTGGTACGCGTACCACTGGTGGTACGCCAGGTCTCTCTAGGTGGTACGCGAAAAATTTTGAAAACAATTTAAATTGTGACCATATTTCTTTGATTGTATCTATTGCTACAATTTTATTTTTTAAAACTTTTTATTAGTTAACTAGTAAGTATTAATTACAAAAATATTTTAATTGGAACAAATTTAGGCAATAGTTTGAAGCAAAATAATTCCCAAACGCAACAGATTTCTAAAAATCAAATGCAGATGTGCCAAGTAGTGCATTAACATGGCGGCGATTCATAGGCCTACGACCCTACGTAACCTATTATTCTAATTGGCTTTTTTTGTATAACTTTTAATTCTCTTCCATAAATACTTATTATTTATACTCAAAAATATCTATCTTCCAACACAATTGCATACGAATATCTCCTATTATAGTGTTGATTCTACAATTAAATAATCTATGGTTGTAAATGCACCAACTGGCAACTGTGCGAAGGAATTCTGTTTTCTGGTAGAGGTAGCACAGACGTAAATAGTATACTGTGGACTGTGGAGGTAGTCTTGGCAGTTTGACTTTAGATTTGGCACTGTTTGAAATACCAAATACCAATTCTTAATCTTTAAACCCATCAATGGATAAATGGTTAAAAAATCAACCGCTTAAAAGAAAGTTAGAACCGGCCAATTCTAAGGTTAGTAATGAATCCACCAACGCTAGCACTCGAGAACAAAGCTTGAATTTTAACCAGAATGAAGATGATGGCACTCGTAAGCAGCGAAAGATTATTAGACGGTATGACGAAAGCTATTTATACTTTGGATTTACTTGGTGTGGTGACAAAAATGAACCCCAGCCTCAATGTGTCATTTGCAGTGAAAAACTTTCAAATCATTCAATGAAACCCTCTCTGATTCAGCGCCATTTCAATACAAAACATTTTACATATCCTTTATAAAGATAAACCACTTGAATATTTTTAAAAGAAAAAAAATTGAAATGCAACTAAGTAAGACAAGTTTAAAGTCATTTACCAATATTAAGTTACAAGCATTGGAAGCGTCTTATTTGGTCAGTTTGCGAATTGCTCAAACAGGGAAACCACACACTATTGGGGAGAGCCTAATATTACCTGCTGCTAAAGATATTGTAACTTGTTTGTTAGGACAGAATGCTGCCAAAAAACTTGATAATGTTCCTTTGTCGGATAACACTGTTTCCAGACGCATTCAAGATTTAGCTTGTGAAGTAAAGAAAATCCTCATTCAAAGGATACAGAAAAGCAGATACTTTGCAATTCAGTTAGATGAGAGTACTGATATTACAAACTTTGCTCAATTGATGACGTATGTTAGGTATGAACATGAACAGGCAGTTGAGGAAGAATTTTTGTTCTGCGAATCTTTAGCTGAGCGGACAACTGCTAATGAAATATTTTTAAAAATTAATGATTTTGTTGTTGCCAATGAAATAAATTGGAAAAACTGTGTTGGGGTTTGTTCTGATGGGGCAGCTGCTATGACAGGCAAACATGGTGGAGTGGTTACTCAAATTAAGCAAGTTGCACCGAGAGCCAACTTCACACACTGCAGCATCCACCGTGAAGCATTGGCATCCAAAGCCATGCCCGACACTTTAAAAACAGTTTTAGACCAGGCTGTTAAAATAGTTAACTTCATAAAAGCTCGAGCTCTAAACTCACGCATGTTTACAATAATTTGCAATGAAATGGGAAGTGAACACAATAACCTTCTTTTGCACACGGAAGTACGCTGGCTATCTCGAGGGAACGTTTTAACTCGGCTTTTTGAACTACGCTCAGAAGTACAAATGTTTCTGTTGAACAGCAAATTTGAAACATCGCATTTACTTTTGGACGAATTGTGGTTAATGCGTTTGGCATATTTGGCGGATATTTTTGGGAAACTAAGCGAACTGAATACGAGTTTGCAAGGAAGAAATATATCACACCATTTACTGTTGTGGATAAGATAAATGCAATAGTAAAAAAGCTTCAGTTCATTTTGTCAGATCTTGAGAAATCTTGTGTAGCTTCATTTTCTTCTCTTGAGTCTTTTGTGATGGAGAATAAGCTGCAACTTCATGCTAATTTGATTGAAGACATTAAGAAGCATTGCTCTCAACTGATACTGAATTTTCAATCATATTTTCCTGAACAGTTGGATAATAAGAAATGGATTCGAAATCCATTTTCGGATGTGGTGTTGCCGGCTGATTATTCAGTTTTTGAAAGAGACCAGTTTGTTGAGATTTCATGTGATCGTGAATTGAAGAACGAATTTAAAAAAGACATGCTGTGCGATTTCTGGTTGAAGCGAAGGAATGAATATGGATTAATTTCTGATCGAGCTTTAAAGTTTCTGATTCCTTTCAACACGTCATATTTGTGTGAAACTGGGTTTTCAGCTATGCTTGCAATAAAAAATAAATACAGAACAAAGCTTGAACTTGAACCAGATTTGCGATTAAAATTAACAAACATAAAACCTGACATTGCAAATCTGTGTGCGTCTAAACAAGCTCACAGCTCACATTAACATTTCTATTTTCATTTTTTATTGATACTCAGAATGAGCTCCATAAAATAAAATATTAACTTTTCTATGTCTAAGTTTACCTTTATAGGCCTAGTTAGTACCCATACCTATAACGTACTGTATGTCTGTATGATGTTTTCTTTAATTGCAAGGGGACTTCGTGCCCACCTGCTGCTTTTTTTTATCGGACTTTAGCTGCATGAGGAACGCCAAAATTTGATTTTTTTACTAAGTGGTACAATAAGAATAAAGTTTGAAAACCGCTGTTCTAGGGTTGTCCCTGTATTCTTGAAGTGATTTTACCTCTGGTACCTCTTACCTCTTACCTCTTCACAGGAGTTCTCTACGGCAACTCACGGGATCTCATTGAGGCTTACAACAACGGCACGGCTCCTAAAACTCATACCACCTACCCCACTGCGGCAGAGGCGCAATTCTCCACCTTTACTCCACGTGGGGTCCCCAAACCACACAGTAAAAAACGTCCACCTGTTCTCATTGAGCCTGATGGAAGGCGATACACAGTACAAGACAAAAAGGTCGCTAACTGCCTGAGTGAGTGGACGTTGAGTAACTGAGTGAGTGGACGTTGAGTAACTGAGTGAGTGAGTGGACGTTGAGTAACTGAGTGAGTGGACGTTGAGTAACTGAGTGAGTGGACGTTGAGTAACTGAGTGAGTGGACGTTGAGTAACTGAGTGAGTGGACGTTGAGTAACTGAATGAGTGGACGTTGAGTAACTGAGTGAGTGGACGTTGAGTAACTGAGTGAGTGAGTGGACGTTGAGTAACTGAGTGAGTGGACGTTGAGTAACTGAGTGAGTGGACGTTGAGTAACTGAATGAGTGGACGTTGAGTAACTGAGTGAGTGGACGTTGAGTAACTGAGTGAGTGGACGTTGAGTAACTGCTTTGAGTGAGTGAGTGTTGACTAATGTTAAAGTCATAAAATGATTTCCAGAATTAAATATCCCCTTTTTATTTTGATCTTTCTTTTCTTTAGGTTGAATACCTCGATATGTGGTCATTTCATGTCCGAATGTCCACCATATTCGGCCCCGCCCTGTATGACATCAAGTTCCTGGGAGAGAGGGTTGTGTATGAGTTGAGTCTGTCTGAACTGGTCGTCTTCTACTCGGGCTTCAATCCCATCCAGGTACTAGCTAAAGGATTATACCAAACAGCACTTACCAAAACATCACACACAATTGTCTTTATATCGTTTTTAACATAGTATATTTCAGTTTCAAGTTGAACACTTACTTTATATTTATTTTCGATTACTTTGTATAATTGACAGCACGATTCGGAAAAAGTGTTTCCAAAAGTGCAAAGATACTAAAAGTGCAACGATAGAATGATAAACTATTCAGCTAAAAATATAATACCAAATTAATTTTAAACTGTACTGGTAAACTATTCATCTGAAAATGTGCGTTGATAATACGCAAAAAATGTTTTAACGAGTTTATAATTCCAGCTTTTTTACCCAAGCCGTTAATTCAGTCATATTTGGCAAACCTTACAACAAGAATACGTGGGAGTATTTTCCTTTTTAAAACATTAAAAATTCGATAACCCACCTTCTCGTTTAGCTTGAGACCTTGAGACAACGCTGTCATGAGTTGTCTACCGCTTTCTGATTGGTGTGAGTCAGATAGTGACGCTGAAATCTTAAATTAAAATTTTAAAAAATGAACAAAGAAAACTTTTTGAAAAAAAGAGGAGGCACAGCTGCAGTGAGGAATGTAGAATCTCCCATGAAAAAGCAGAAAATAATTGTTTAGTCCCAAACTAAGTAGTCACACAGGGGGGGGGGTGTCTCAGAACTCTATGTTTTATGGATATTTATTGTGATCAATTGTGGGATTTAATATGAGATATAAAATTTGATCAACTAACACAAAAGTTCTGAGTCCTATCTGGATGTGAAGAATCTCTCTACTTTTGGTACAACTTTACAACTATGTGGAAGTTTTAAACCTGTCATGAAATATGGCCTGTCATGAAATACGGCATGTCATGAAATATGGCATGTCATGAAATATGGCCTGTCATGAAATATGGCATGTCATGAAATATGACATGTCATGAAATATGGCATGTCATGAAATATGGCATGTCATGAAATATGACATGTCATGAAATATGACATGTCATGAAATATGGCATGTCATGAAATATGACATGTCATGAAATATGACATGTCATGAAATATGGCATGTCATGAAATATGGCTCGTCATGAAATATGGCCTGTCATGAAATATGGCCTGCCATGAAATATGGCATGTCATGAAATATGGCCTGTCATGAAATATGAACTGCCATGAAATATGGCATGTCATGAAAAATGGCATGTCATGAAATATGGCATGTCATGAAATATGGCTCGTCATGAAATATGGCCTATCATGAAATATGGCCTGCCATGAAATATGGCATGTCATGAAATATGGCATGTCATGAAATATGGCCTGTCATGAAATATCGCCACCTGATTGGGCCTGAAGACTCAACAGAAAGGCAGAAATCCTTGGATTGTCTTGTGATCTCTTGTTGTAAGACAAGCATAAACCCTTGGATTTGGAATGATTTCTTGGGAAAAATTGGGGAAAATATAGATAAATCTCACTTGCTTCAGGTCACACAAAAAGACATACACCCAGATGAACGCGGTGTTGTGTTGTGTGTTGTGGTGGCTGATGTAAGCGATTATGGGCTGTCGATTATGGGCTGTCATTGAGTCAGTTGATTGAGTCGGTTGATTGAGTCGGTTGATTGACTCCGTTGATTGATTCGGTTTCCTTAACAATAATGCCAAACAGAGCATAATTTTAAATGGTAATCAGATAATGCATATGTTGTTATTTAAGATTTCAAGTTCATTGTTGAGATCGTGGCTTGTGGGCCTCTAAATAATTTGTTTTCCAATTCGGCTCTTAAATAAAATTGGGATTATAATTTTTTTCCAGCGACAAGCCTTCTATGTGGACTCTACTGTGCTGACCGGAAGTAGGTCCAAGACACTTATAGCCGGCTCAGACTGTCCGACATCTGCAACATTTCTGCCCTTTGTTGTGTCTTCACAGGGACAAGAGGAGCCAGCCGTCTTCCCACAGTCTATTTGCATCTTCGAAAACAATCTTGGTCAGTAGTGTCCATTTGTATCTTTAAAAAAAAACTTGGTCAGTAGTGTCTATTTGTATCTTTGAAAAAAACCTTGGTCAGTAGTGTCCATTTGTATCTTTGAAAACAATTTTGGTCAGTAGTGTCCATTTGTATCTTTGATAACAACTATGGAATATTTATTTCACTGTTTGAAGTTAAATCCCACACTAATCATAAGATAGTATTAACAAGGGCGGCTAGTATGACGAGGCAGGCTAAATCCCTTATACATCGGCTGTAGCGTCACAGAAATGGATGGAAGATGGCTTGTATGAAGCGAGTGACCGTCCAGCGTGCTGCAGTGTCCAGACAATTCCATGAGTAGTGATACGTTTTTAATAAATAAATAGTTCTCCTAAAGGCGGATAATATACTTCAATGTTATTAATTATAATGTAGTTATCAGTTCTTTATTTGAAAAGCAATTAGAAATTTTTTTTTAACGAAATTTGACATATTTTACAAACGAGTGTAAAAAGTATTGCTTTCACTAATCAGAATACACAAAGCTAAGTTGTTAGACATGCAAACTGAAAAAATAACAACACGTTTTTTATTATTATTGTCGTAAAAGCCAATTTCAACAAATCTATTTAACTGCAAAAAGTGGAAACGTTGTTAAAAATGTATTGCAAGATTTGACCCGGAAACTCGTATTTACAGACAAAAACAATTGTGAAGTTAAATAAAACCGATGGACGTTGACAAGCCGTCGCTCGCTCCCCTTCTCCTAACAATGACTTAACGCTTGAACTCTCTAAACAATGATTTAACGCTTGAACTCTCCAAACAGATGAGTTGAAGGAAATGTCACGGTGTTCTTGTTCTTGTTTTGTGAATGGCGTGGTGCACAAAAGTTCTATTTCCATCTATAAATAGACGCTATGATGTCATCATGACATTGTCAAAGGCGCCAGTTCATGAAGTGCATTATGTAATTACTCCCTGTGGAATGTCATGAAATATTACAATGCTGAAGGCCAAACAAACCTTCTAGCGGCAGCAGATGTAGATGTTCACTTTTATTATTCTTTTTATTTCATCTTTGTTTTGGTTTTTTAAAGCTTTTAGTCGGAGTTATTTTCATAATTATCTGTTATTGAAATGGTCCCATTTTCTGGGGAAAATTTTGGGTTTTTTGACTTCATAGTTAAAAATATGTGTATTTTGTTCCACATGCAAGAGCAAACACAAATCCTCATTTTCATCAGATCTTATCAAATATATTACAGACAATGCTATAGAGAAGATTATCGCTTCATACGCTAATACACGGTTTATTCTTTCCGTCTGGTATTCTTGCGTTGGGTTGCCATAAAACCAGGAAACAACATACTCAGAGGCGCCACTAGGGTTGCTGTCACCCAGTTCGGTAGCTCAAGGTTTCACCCCCTCACAGCTTACCATATATACCTCATCCGAGTCTGCCCCTGCCAAAATAACAGAAACATCATCGGCATCCTTCCGTCTCTCGAGACGATGGTGCATCACTGTTGGGTTGGGTTGCATTTCCTCGTGTGGCTGAGCAGTCAGTCCTATCCTTGAGTGACAGTCTTTACCACAGCTTTGCACACGAGTTCTGTGCTTCCCAGTGTTTGGCCTTTCTCCTAGCTCTTCTGTCTATGGCCTCCTCCATCCTTCGCCCCTCAGCTACTATGACGCCCTCTTTTACAACTGTGCGCCACGTAGATCAGTCTTCTACCGTACACTCCCAGTCATCTGTGCGTATTCTGGCTGCTTTCATCTCCCTCTGGCAGACATCTTTAAATCGTAGACGTGGGCGACCTGTCTTCCTCTTTCCCGATGCCAGTTCTATATATAAGAGGTTCTTGGGGATGCGACCTGGGCTCATTCTTTTTAAATGTCCTAGCCATCTTCTGCGTCTTTCACTAAAGATTGAGAACATGCTTTGGGTATTGGCACGCATCAGGACCTCACTATTTGGCACCTTGTCATGCCATTTAATGCCAAGGATGCGACGCAGGCATCTCAAGTGAAAGCTATTGAGCTTGCGCTCACGGGATGAAACATACGTCATTTTAAACTTTTGTGTCACCCCTTGTGATGGTGTAACCCGGTAAGGTCCACCCCCAAGCACCCCCCCTAGTGACGCCTCTGAAAATACTAACAACGTTCAATACTCTAATAAAAATGCAAAATATAAACCATGGCTAGGCATAGGGCGCAATAATCCTCTATAAATAGTTTGTGACAAATAAGAGAAGATAACTCCTTCAAGCCCAGTCCACTTTATGCAATGTAACTTTACCAACTAAGGTTTTGTAAGCAAATGTTACATTAAGCAAATCTTGAACGATCTTAAAGCTGTTGTTGATGTAATCAGTAAAACTAAAATTCTAATTTCATTGACGTCATCTCATGTGTTCCAGGAACTCCTCTCAGACGTCATCACAGCTACTCTAAGGACGACGGGGGATTTTACGGAGGTAAACATTACACACAGAGGTAAACATTACACAAGGGGGTAAACATTACACACGGAGGTAAACATTACACACGGAGGTAAACATTACACACGGGTAAACATTACACACGGGTTAAACATTACACACGGAGGTAAACATTACACACGGGTAAACATTACACACGGGTTAAACATTACACACGGGGTAAACATTACACACGGGGTAGACATTACACACGGAGGTAAACATTACACACGGAGGTAGACATTACACATGGGGTAAACATTACACACGGAGGTAAACATTACACATGGAGGTAAACATTACACATGGAGGTAAACATTACACACGGAGGTAAACATTACACACGGAGTAAACATTACACACAGAGGTAAACATTACACACGGAGGTAAACAGTACACACGGAGGTAAACATTACACACAGGAGGTGAACATTACACACGGAGGTAAACATTAAACACGGAGGTAAACATTACAGATGGAGGTAAACATTACACACGGAGGTAAACATTACACACTGGGTAAACATTACACATGGAGGTAAACATTACAGATGGAGGTAAACATTACACACGGAGGTAAACATTACACACGGGGTAAACATTACACACGGAGGTAAACATTACACACGGGGTAAACATTACACACGGAGGTAAACATTACAATACTATTTTGTGTTCACACACAGAAGGTCAAACGTTCTCTGATGAGTTAAACGTGGTTCTATATGTTATGTGATTTTTGTTTATCGCCCTGATGGTTTCTTCTTAACATTGGCATCGTCCATGTAACAGTTTGTCTTTACCTCCTCACCTTTCTAGACATCTAACCCCCATGCTATAAAGTTAACTGCGACCGTGATAGGACTTTAAAAAAGGACTTTAGCTCCTTTAAAAAATTTGTTTTGAAAAGTTACATTCGAATTTTTTATTTTAAAAAAAAAGAAGACTTATTTTAGTTACAGTGAAAACTTTTATACTCGAGTATTTAGTATTTAATGGGGTGCAACTTTTGGTTTAAGTCGTGTTAAATGCCTTTCTGCTCTACACTTCTCTCCCTTTATTCCTTCACTCCTTCCTGTCACTATCGTATCCTTCTCCTTCATTCCACTGTCACTCCTTTTTACACGCTTTTATTTAAGTCACATTGTTTGTATGTTGTATCCATCCATCCATCCATCCATCCTTGCATCATTCCTTCCTTCAAAACTTGAAACGTAAAATTATACCACTTCTGATGGTCCTAGAGATCTAAACATTTTACCACAGATAGATCTTGGATGACAATGCATTGTATCAAAATTTCAGATCGATCGAATGTACCGTATTGAAATTATTGCATTTTTAGTTTATTTATAGTCTATATATAAGCATCGGCACCCGTCTGCTTTGTTGACATCCATGAGTTCACCACGTGAACACATCAGCGTGGTATAAAACGTTGGGCGGGCGCTTATGAGGTGTTTGGTATAAATTAAATAGTGGTAAAAAAGATGTGTGGGCTTCAGGCGTGAATTTTAAAGAGTTTTTATTATAAGTTTTAAAAAATAGCTGTAAAAACAAAGTTTTTGACTATAAATCCCTTATAGTGATTATGTTAAAAGCGTGTCCTTTTTTAAAAAAAAAGAGTTTTTAAATATTTATGTTTCATTTAAGTTTAAGTATGTATTTAGTGTAAGGCTGCACTCTAATATCGTAACACGCGTGCAGCCCTTGTAAAACGTCATAAAATAAATTGTAAACAATCAAATATTTAAGTGGAACTTTTATTTAATTTGCGCGTTTTGATGTGACGTCACATTTCTTAAACACCCCCTCTCCCTCGTCACACATCGCCACAATTGGTGGACGACCCCCACCCCAACCCTAGGTGCGTGACGGCATTTATGGACGACCCCATAGGAGCACCTGGAAAGATCAGGTAATTCACCAGTCCATTACAACACTATACTTTACTGACATTCTGCATCTCAAACAACCAAAGTCGTCGGTGTTCGATGACAGAAATTACACTTCTTTATTATTCGCAAGTCACACAAGTACCAGCCAACATCACCAATAATCATATACATGTATTCTATTAACAATAACTTAATAAAAACTTGCACAAACTATCCATCAAACACGACACATGTCTCAGTTCCAGGTTCTCAGTACAAACAATTCATTCCCACTGTCACACAAACACGTTATGTATGAGATACTCCCATTTCCAACTTCTCACATCACCCCTTCTATTGATCCGCCCATGTCTAACCTCTCCCACCAGGTCTCATGGACTCCGCCCTTGTGGTCCGCTCCATCCACACGGTGGACAACTATGACTACGTCATTGATTTCATCTTCCACCAGAACGGGGCGTTGGGAGTGACCGTTGGTCAGACTGGTTATCTCTTGACCAACTGGTTTACTCCCGAGGATCGGCCTTACGGTGTGAGACTCACTGAACTGATCACTGGAGCGGTTCACCTTCACGCTGCTCATTTCAAGGTAACACGCCCCCACTGCCCCCGACCCCGTTATTCTAGCACCTGGACTTTCAGATCCACTCTCAAAGGGTGTGGGGTGGGGTAGATGAATGCCTCTTAAAAGATTCTAGACGTGGCTCTAAAATAAGTGACGTAATTTCCAGTCACAATTTAAGTTATTTGAAATATGACCACAAGTGTGTAAAACCCTAAAATCTTAAAGGTTTTTAAATGGTAAAATGAAAAAAAAACTTGAAGCAGGATTATTGGGGATTGAAGGCATGTCCACACCTCACAAAGGCTCCCGAGCATTTGCCCAAGCATCACACGTTGACACGAACGCATTATTTTATTGGCGAATTTTATTGTTCGTTCGTGTGATGCTTAGGCAAATGCTCGCGACCATTTGTGAGGTGTGGACCGACCTTAAGTAGTTTTAATTGAACATAAAATTTCTAGTGGAAAAATTCCAGGGATATCAACAATGAATTTCTCATTAATCAATTATTCTCTTGAAAAAAAATTAATTTGGTGTCTGTTGTTCCTTAGGTTGATGTGGATATCAACGGGACATCCAACAGATATGAAACACTGGACATCCAGGAAGAGACAGTCCAACTAAGACAGGTCAGTATTGCTTCTAAAAGCGTGAGCGTGGTATAGGAAGAGGACAAAGAACAGACGAAGCCAATGAGAGTTCAGACCGCTCTGACAAGTAATGACTATTGTTATCTTGTACATGTTCATTATTTCTCTATTGAAATGAACCTTTGTTCTTGTATCATTGCCAGGCTTATAGACCGGAGTATTCTCAAACTAAGTTTGCCTACAACCTGAAGACATTTGAAAGACAAGCTGCTTACCAACACGACTTTGAGAAGCCAATGTATCACATTTTCCACAACGAGGCAACGAAAAATAACAACGGAGAGAAAAAGGCGTACAGGTAATGGCGGCTTCCTCACAGACACAGGCAGCATGGGCGTAGGGAAGGGGGGGGGGCAAGGGGGGCATTTGCACCCCCCCCCCGTCCTACATTTGAGAAAAAAAATGTCATAATTTTTTTTTGAATGTCATTAAGTTGTTACAATAAAACTGAACTAAATTTCCTGAAAGTTTATTACATGGAAGACAATTTACATTTATCAAACATAAAAAAGTATTATATCTGCAAGTATAACTCATTTCATTACTGATTGTTCTAAATATTCCAGTCGTTTAACAATTTCTGTAACATTTTCAGCAAAAATCCGCAAGCTTTTATATGTATGTGACCATCTAGTTTCACATAGCAAAGGAACATTTAGAATAAGTTTTCTTTGCTGATTACTTTCTCAGAAAACACATTATAATTGACTTAATTGTTCCTATTTTGTTTCGTACAACATTCACATTATTTAAATCGTTAACAACAAGATTTAGTTTATGTGAACTGCAATGTACAAGTGCTGCTTTTGGGTATTTTTTTCCGAATTATTGCTTGGACTCCTCCTTCTTTACCTGCCATTGTAGAACATCCGTAGTATCCTTGACCAACAAGCTTTGTCATATTTAATGAAAAGTCTAATGAATTAGTAATGATGGTGTTGGTTTAAACCTTCAGCTTTTCTATTGACAATGGGAATATATCCCATGAATTCTTCTGTGACCATCATTTTCCCATTTTGTTCTTTGACAAATCTAACACCAAGTGACATCTGCTCAATGCCTGAAATGTTATTTGTCTCGTCGGCAAGTATAGAAAATGCAACTGAATTATTTGCTTCACGAACAATGTCTTCACGCAAGAGAGACCCACAAATTTCGATTATAGTGTTTTGCGTAGTTGCCGAGATACACTCAGCGGTTTCCCGTCAAAACGGCCCCAGACAAAACGGCCCCGACATAATGGCCCCGGTCAAAACGGCCCCTGACAAATTGTTAACATTTTTTAACAAAAACTTTGCATTTTAAGCTTTCGTCAACTTTTTCACCCTTAAAAAAAGTGGTAAAATTGTAAAATTATTTCTTGTGATGTTATTATATTGTTTCTTGTCAACAAACAATTTCAACAAATTGGTACCATTTCGAGTAAAGGCTATTAAATTCACTTTTGTGGTGTTATTATTATTGTTTATTGTTAGCTAAACCTGACACTGAATAGGTGAGTAAAATACGAATATATTTGATTGTGAATTTTACTATTAGTCCATCTATTAGTCCAGGGCCATTTTGTAGGGGCCGTTATGTCGGAGCCCAATTGTCGGGGCCGTTTTGGTCTAGGGCCGTTTTGTCGGTGAACCATACTCAGCACTACAAGAACCAATTGACAACACGAAACTCTAACAGTTCATACAAATTACCAGAATTTGATTCTGTTCCACGAAGTGCTAAGACATGCATGCAGCAAAATAGGATTGTAGAAATGATGGGACCCAGTTTGTTGCGATTTTCTTGAATTTGTCTTCTAAATGATGAGTCCAACTGCTCATCTATAGAAACTGCTTTGGCTTCCAATAGTGCAAATAATTTTGCTTGCATCTTCATGAGAGCCTTTGTGCCATAATGTGCTTTGCAGGTTGCTACGTGCATCTTCGTTGAAATCTTTATATTTTGTACATGGTTTGATGACAAATACCCACTGAACTCATATAATTACTTTTTGCTGAAACAACAAACAATATTTGCAAAAGGCACCTTTTAACATTTGCGAGTCTACAAGCCACGGTGAATAGTCTGATAACCATACATATCTAAAAACTAAAAACTCTGTTTCCCTCACAGTCAGCTCTAAAATCATAATTTTTATCAAGGGTCCAACAATCACGAATCAGCTGCAATTTCATTTATTCGAAAGGTCGTGTGTCAAGACATACCTTTCAATATCCAATTTAGGAAATGAAGAAGTGACAGTGACAATCAAGTTAGAAACAGTTGCTTCAGTTGTGTCTGGCTGTTGAACTTGTACTGTTGTCCTCTATGCCAATGATAAGTCAGATGCTGCAGACGCCCCAAAATCTTCTAATAACGGCATTTCGGAATCCCGCGATTGGTCTACTTTTAGATTTTTTTTTAGCCTGTAAAAAAATTTCTGATATCCATCCTTGGTAATTCTGCAGTTTCTACATGTATATTATTTCACAGCAAAAATCAATTTTCTCGTGATAACTTAAGTTTTTTATTTATTAAATGCATTAATAAATGTTGTATTTTAGCTATTACAGCACTATTTTGTAAGCCTTATTAATTTCTAAGGCTTTTTTCGACCCTTATTTTATACTGAACTTGAATTTAATTGCAAATTGTACCTGTATGGCATTGTCAGTTAAATTTTAAAAAAAGTGGGTTTTTTTTGCCCCCCCCCTGAGAAAAATTCCTAGCGACGCCCATGACAGGCAGTAATGGTCATTAGTTGTCATTAGTGATCAGTGGTGGTCAGCAGGTGAGAGAAAGTCTTACATCAGGTTACACAAGTGACAACAATATAGATACTTATTTTAAATGCCAACTCGTGAAAGTACATTCTCTTTTGGGTCGAGCCGCTAGGCTCTTAAGACCCGGTTCATTTTATCGCAAGCGAGCCTCATCAAGCGGGCATCGCCGTAGAGGTAACCCTCTGCAGGTACCGTTACTTCGTCCTCCAAACCCCCGCACAGCTCGGGGCACTCTTCGAGTACGTGTGCCACCGTGTCTTCCGGGTGGCCACACAGCCGACAGGACAGTTCCCTTCTAGTGTTAAACTTGTACAAGTAGCTTCGTGTGGGACAATGTTCAGTTCTCATTCTAGTTATGTTGTACGTGTTTGGCATAATGTTAGGTTTACATTACCATGATCAATAATGTAGAAATATAAGAGAATATCGATGGAATTGTTTTTGTTTGTAATTAAGCACTGTGTACAATACATTTTGATTTATGATTTTGTCATTAATATCTCGCATGTATGATATTTTCAGGGGTTCATGCAAACATTTGTCCACCTTTTTTATAAAATATAATAAGTTTGTGGGCCCCTAAATCATCGGGGGCCCCTGGCTTTAGCCCGTTCAGCCCTTAATCCGCCATAGCAATAAATAATGTTATACATGTGTGACTTGGGCCCCCGGTCAGGACGGAATACCACCAGAGATCATCAAGTGCGGCAGTAGTGTATTTGCTGGAACACCTGCATGGCCTCCTCTGCCAATGCTGGGAAGAAGGAGCTGTACCAGAGGATATGAGAACTGCCAATATTATCACGCTGTATAAAAATAAAGGAGACAGAAGTGACTGTAACAACTACAGAGGCATTTCTCTCCTTAGCATCGTGGGTAAAGTCTTTGCACGCGTTGTTTTAAATAAACTGTAAAGACTTGCTGAAAGAGTATATCTTGAATCACAGTGCGGTTTCCGGGCAGAAAGGTCAACAATCGACATGATCTTTTCTTTAAGACAACTTCAAGAAAAGTGCCGAGAGCAAAACATGCCCCTTTACCTGGCATTCATTGATTTAACAAAGGCTTTTGACCTGGTCAGCAGAGATGGTCTGTTTACAGTCTTGGCAAAAGTTGGCTGCCCACCAAAACTGCTTAGCATTATACAGTCATTCCACGATGGTATGAAAGGCACGGTGCAGTATGACGGTTCAACTTCCCCTCAATTTGATATCCTCAGTGGAGTCAAACAGGGCTGCGTCCTCGCCCCGACACTCTTTGGAATCTTTTTCGCCTGCCTGTTGAAACATGCCTTTGGATCCTCAACCAAGGGGATCTATCTCCATACACGTTCTGATGGTAAACTATTTAATCTGGCCAGGCTTAAGGCAAAGACGAAGATCCGAGAAACGGTCATCAGGGACATGCTTTTTGCAGACGACGCTGCCATTGCAACTCACAACGAAGCTGATTTGCAAAGCCTGATGGACCGCTTTGCCAAGGCCGCCAGGGACTTCGGACTAACCATCAGCCTCAAAAAGACCAACGTGATGGCCCAAGACGCTGACCCACCCAACATCACCATCGATGGCTGCCAACTTGAGGCCGTGGAACGTTTTACATACCTTGGCTCCAACATCACCAACAACCTGTCCCTTGATTCCGACCTAGACATAAGGATCGGCAAGGCCTCCACAACTATGGCCAGGCTCTCAAAAAGAGTATGGAGCAACAAAAAGCTGACCATCAATACCAAAATTGCTGTCTACAGGGCATGTGTGCTAAGCACCCTCCTTTATGCCAGTGAATCCTGGACCCTATACTCCAGACAAGAAAGGAGATTGAGCGCTTTTCACGTGCGCTGTCTACGGCGCATCCTGGGAATCACCTGGCAGGACCATGTCACCAACAATGAGGTGCTACAACGGGCAAAAATCCAAAGCATGACAACTCTTATTCGCCAGCGTCGGCTTATGTGGTTGGGACATGTGCGCAGATTGGAGGATGGCAGAATCCCAAAGGACATCCTCAATTCTGAGCTAGCCAAAAGAAAGAGGACCACAGGCCGGCCTCACCTCCGTTGCAAAGATGTGTGCAAGAGAGACCTCAAAGCTATTGGCATTGACAAAAATAGCTGGGAGGAACTCGCTGGGGACAGGTGCAGTTGGAGACAGGCATTGACTGCTGGGCTAGAAGCAGGAGAAAGAAACCTGCAACAGTTCGCAGACGAAACTCGCCTAAAGAGGAAAAGCAGAGCAATTCAGCCAACCACTAGCACTACCTTTAAGTGTCAGAAGTGCAGCAAAGGCTGCCATTCGCGAGTGGGATTGTACAGCCACAGCAGAAGCTGCAAGATCATGTGCGTAAATCCCACAGGAGCACAGAAAATTCCGTCATCTCACGAGACTTAAGGAAGCCAAACAACAGGTGTGACGCAACACAAATATGTGAAACATAGTATCTTTATTTGTATTAAGTAATAATATATCCTATATAATGTTAGGTCTGCATCACCAGCCAACAAAGTATTAGCTAACAATGAGATATGGCCCATGCCTGTATTTCCCTCAGGCTAGTTAACAACGGAATGGCCAAACAGTTGTTGAAGCGTGATATTGGAGACGAAAGTTCCCAGCCCTGGTCTCGCTATCAGATGGCAGTCACCAAACACAAGGACAGTGAACAGGTAACGGATAACATGCTTCATAGAGTATGGAAGAAATAGCGGGGTCACTTGTATGGCATCCGTCCATCCTCATGGGATGATGGCGTTTCATCCTGCTCCTCTACCCCCCTTCCCCTTTCTCTTGGCCCTTTTCTCCTCGCTCCTGGCTGTAAGGGAAGCTTCCGCGACTTGAATGCCCTCGCGCACTTTTGCCCGCCAGGAGGTGCGCTCCACAGCAATGGTCTCCCACGTTTTATGGTCGATCTGCGCCAGAGTCATGTCTTTCTTGCAGACATCCTTGAAGCGCAAGCAGAGGCGTCCTCTCTTCCGCATACCAGTTGCCAGCTCACCGTAAAGCAAGGCTCTTGAAATGCGCTCCGGGCTCATCCTGCGGACATGTCCCAACCACCGCAGGCGCCTCTCACTCAGGATTGAGTGCATGCTCAGCATATGACTTAGTGGGTCCTTTAGTGGGGTCACTTAGTGAGGTCACTTAGCGAGGTCACTTAGTGGGGTCACTTGGCGAGATCACTTAGTGGGGTCACTTGGTGGGGTCACTTAGTGGGGTCACTTATAAAAGGTCACTTACATCAGACCTGTGGGTTGTAGTAAGAAAAGTAAGGTGTGGACGATACTGAGGGATACAATGAAAGATTCGATTTTTGGTAACGGTCAGGTCAACGTGGATTCAGGAATTCTTTCCTTATGGAACTGTTCAGTAGATACAATGTACAAGACGTGTTTCGGGTCTTTGAGATCACGTGATGTAAATAATTCAGTGTTACATGGGATAACTAATAAGGTGATGAAAAGCATCGGGGTTTGAAGTGTGGTCTTAGTGACGGAGTGAGGGGTAGGGAGGAGTGAATCACCCTGATGTGCCATAATGATCTATGACAAAACACTTTGTTTCTATTGTTTCTTTGTTTAGATGTGCCATAATGATCTATGTTAAAACACTTTCTTTCTATTGTTTCTTTGTTTAGATGTGCCATAATGATCTATGTTAAAACACTTTCTTTCTATTGTTTCTTTGTTTAGATGTGCCATAATGATCCTTGGTAAAACACCTTGTTTCTATTGTTTGTTTGTTTAGATGTGCCACAATGATCTATCTTAAAACACTTTGTTTCTATTGTTTTTTTGTATCTCTCAGACCAGCAGTTCATCTTATTCACAGTGGAATGGAGACAAAAAGATCGTCGACTTTCAAAGCTTCATTGATGATGACGAGAACATAGTTGATAAGGTAATAATGTTGATATGGTAGATAATGTTGTTATTGTAGATAATGTTGATATGGTAGATAATGTTGATATGGTAGATAATGTTGATATGGTAGATAATGTTGATACGGTAGATAATGTTGATATGGTAGATAATGTTGATACGGTAGATAATGTTGATATGGTAGATAAAGTTGATATGGTAGATAATGTTGATATGGTAGATAATGTTGATACGGTAGATAATGTTGATATGGTAGATAATGTTGATACGGTAGATAATGTTGATATGGTAGATAATGTTGATATGGTAGAAAATGTGGATACGGTAGATAATGTTGATGTGGTAGATAAAGTTCCCTATATTCTCACTAACTGAAGATGTCCAGTGCCCAGCTCACTTTCCTTCTATTTCTCCAGGACCTTGTGGCATGGGTCACCTTGGCTGTCCACCACATCCCCCACTCCGAGGACCTACCAGTGACCACCACGTCAGGGAAGCACCAGTCTTTTTATCTGTACCCCTACAACTACTTCCCAGAATGCCCGTCCATGGCGTCACGTGACTCGGTGCGGGTCTCACACGTGGACAAGGAGCACCCTGCCTTGGGACTTCTGTTTGAAGGGGATGTAAACAGTGATACCCGGAACCTTCAACCGGGGAACTCCTGCGTGTATAAGCCGTATGACGTTACGTCAGTGGGGAGGAAAGACCCCGACCAAGTGCTGGAGACATTTTACAACAAAGGAGCCTCATAATGAGTCGGTAGAGGGGCAAAGTCATTTTAAGATAAATGAGTTTGATAATCAGTTGGTACATGGATAAAGTCCTATATAAAAAATCAGTTGATGGAGCAGAGGCAAGAAGTAATGGAATTGAAACGTATACCCAAAAGGCTCTGTTGATTTCTTTTGTGTTTAAATGTGTATTTAAATGTTTTTTAAGATATCTCCAAATGACTTTAACAATGAATAACTCAGAAAATTGAATGACCGGGACTGAGACAATACATCATCAATATTTTATTATATTTTAAATGAGTTGACTGGCTGAAGTATTTAAATTTTAACATTCCTAAGCTATGCATTAAATTCATAGTCAGAACAAGAACAGACTATCGGAGATTTTGAAACTCCACATTACAGTTATTTGTATCATAAATATGGAGTCAACTGTGCCAACGACTGCGCTAAGACATTCGTTTAGCTCGTTTTTTAAAATAAAAATTGATTTGTGAGTTGATTATATAATCATTTTTGACGCTATTTGTGTTGATATTATTAAGTATTACCAAAGTATCTTGTGCTCATTGATATTGGTTGATGATTTCAAGTTACTGGTCTAGTCAATATTTGTATTCTTTTAGTATTTCATCTGCTGAAACTATGATTATGATTTAAAATTATACTACCAAACCATGGTGACAATTAATATGAATATTTTGTTCGCGTCTGTTGAACACATCGTGCCAGCCATTCATGCGACGTAGAGATTAATTATTTGTGATGATTTCATATATATCATGTTGGGACGCGGTGGTCGAGTGGCAGTGCACTGGACTGTCGTACTGATGGTCACGGGTTCGAATCCGTGTGAAGGCAAGGGTTTGTTCCCGGGGCCTAGGGCGTCCCTGAGTCCGAATGGGTTCTAAATGAGACCTAATACTTGTTGTAGTGTTAGGCGGTTGGGTAATGCGTGGAACCGACAAAGCCGTGGCCTGTGAACGCTGCATCACTTGCCAACAGATCATCTGTCATGGTCTGTGGACGCAACTATCTTCTGCATAGAAGGAGCGTCTGTAAGATAAGATAAGATCCCAAGGTATCACGTGATTGTAACCTTGACCTAGTGACAACGACAATGGCAGACAAAAAAATAGTTCCTGAAATTTTGGCGAGAAAGTGATAAACGTTAATTTTAGGAGATTCAGTTCAGCAGTATTTACTTTTATATCATCAATAGACACTTTCACGTGACCAATAGACACTTTCACGTGACCAATAGACACTTTCACGTGACCAATAGACACTTTCACGTCACCAATTGACACTTTCACATGGCTAATAGACACTTTCAATATACCAATAGATACTTGCTTGCATGTGACCAATAGACACTTTTTACATGACCATTTGACATTTTTACAATAGTGTTTTTATATCAGCTATATACAGTTAGCAAGTAACACACTTTATCTGCATTAGACATTTTAATAACGACTCTTTCATAGCTGAAATATATATATTTAAAACAGACATATCATATATATAAGACATTTCAAAAAGAGACAATTACAGTCATTGTGAAAGCAGATCATTTCATTTCAGCAGTATACATTCTTATTTGCCAATGGCACTTTAAATCAATAAAAGACAATTTAATTACAGACAATATAATGACATACACCTCCGTATAAAAAATGTACATTAAAAAATACTGTCTTTATTCAAAGCATTACATAGTAATGTATCACAATCGGATTTCAGTAACATTGTTTTCACAATAAACTTTCAGTTGTTTAGTTGGGTTTTTTTTCAATTTTTTGTTTGTTTCCGAAAGAGATTCAGGCAAATAGCTACATGACGGAATTTTATATTTTTTAATATTTTTTTTTGGTATTTCAAATTCCTAAACTAGGCCTACGATATTTTCTTTAACAATTTCTAACGCAACAAATTTATCACAGTAAATAAGAATTTTAAAATCACGTGATATCTCTGTGAGTCGATGTTTGAGGCTAATTTAGTAAATATTTAAATTCCTTAATATTAACTTCACCGACTTGTCTGTCCTGGTCCCGCCCGCGGAAAAACAAAATAAAAAATGACCCGCTTCAAAGGATCCTATAGAGCAGCAATTTTGCACATAGACTTTTTTCACCTATCAATGAATTCTATCAAAATTTCGTATCGATCGAATTTACGGTAATTACATAAATGAGTTTTGTAGTTTATCTCTATGTAGCATGTAAATGTTTATGCTAGTCTGTCGCGCGATGCGTATTATATTGAACATCCTTTTATAATATTTTCCCGATCCGTAAATGTTTATGCTAGTCTGTCGCACTCTGCATTTTATATTGAACATAATCAATGCTTTTAGTTATGTCTCATATATAAGGGATTTATAGTCAAAAACTTTGTTTTTACGGTTGTTTATTTTCTTAAATAACGACAACAACATTTCTTTCTCTCACCATTCTCTCATTCTTTCTTCTCTCTCTCTTTCTCTCTCTCTCTCTCTCTCTCTCTCTCTCTCTCTCTCTCCTAATTTTCCATTCCCTTGTCTTTCTTGCATTCTTATTTTGCATTCTCCCTCTCTTCTCTTCTTAAAGTTATTTCTCTCTTTTTTTTTCAATTCCCTAAAAATCTTAACCTTACACAGGATTTTTATCCTTATTAATATTTAACAGTTTGGTCCAACAAAGATTAAATAAACCTTCATTCCGATTCTAATTTTTAGAATTCCTAAGAATATATTTACTAAAAAATATTTTATTTTCTGAAATTTTAAAATATTAAAAATTATAATATCAGACAGTTTTTGTCTACATTTCAATCTATAAAAATATTTGGTATAAAAATTAAAGATTTATAATTTAGAAGGCAAAAGAGAGATCTATAAGTGAGAGAATGAGTGAACTGTATATGTAAAACCCCATAAGCGCCCGCCCCCGTTTTTAGTCATATGAAATGAAAGTACTTGAACTTATAAGTTTTAAATTATTTTCTTCTCTTTAGTCCACTTATAAAAACGTTGTTTTCAAAAACCTTTTTTACCTCTATTTACTTTATTCTTTTTAGTCTAAGTGTATGCTACGTTGAGTTTTGTCGCTTCCTTTTGATTATTGAAGAATTGATTATGTTCAATATAATACGCACTAGTTTGTGCTGCGGCGCCCCCCTTTTGTAAGGGCGCCTATGGCGCCCACCTTTTTCAAAAGCTTAACTAACTTGTCCTTTAATACGTAATATTAAACTTTCTTAAATGTACAAAAAGTATTTTATAATGGTTTTTTATTGTATTTTTTTATTTTTTATGTCAAAAGCCCAAGTAACTTGTCCTTGTATGATAAACACGAAATATTCCTGAAAATTAAACAAAGCATTTATATAATAATTTTTACAGTGCTAATCACCACACGATTTTTAAACTAATTTTAGAAAGCAGCGCACCAAATTACTGCATCAAAAAATAACTATTTGAGTCAATCAGCACTGCTTACAACGCAAAATTTTAAAAAAGCAGAGTGATTTCCCTCAGCGTTAGGCGGCAATGAAAAATGAGCGTAAATATATAATATATTATTATTGATTATTAAAGTATTCATTATGTTCAATATAATAAGCATCGCGCGACAAACATTTACAGACTGAAATTGACTGAACTCTCCTTGCTGTAAAACACGGCATGTGGTCATCGATGGCTGGAGTGAACTCCAGTGACACGTGGATGTGAACAATAGCAGACGGCTACATAGAGTTACATAGAGATGAACTACAAATGCTTTAATTTTATTACGGTATATTCGATCGATCTGAAATTTGATACAATGCATTATCATCTAAGATCTATCTGTGGTAAAATTTTGAGATCTCTAGGACCATCAGAAGTGGTTTAATTTTAAATTGGAAAATTTGAAATTTTGCGGACAGATAGGAACGAAAGCAAGTTAATAAAACCGTGGTAAAAACAACAACATTAGCAGCTAAGCTTAAAGTCAGTTAACAGCCCTGTTTGAAGGCTCCACCCATCCTTTTTAGGGTTACAGCCCTTTGCTGTACGTCATTTCCAACAAGGCATCCGGTTGTTTCAGCCAATAGGAAACGATGTCGGGAGGTTTGTAGGCGCATACTCCAGCCTGCGTCATCTTGGACACATCGTTCCTACCATAGTCTTCAAAACTCAGCCCCTTTTCTTGCGCGCCCGGGGCGGTGGGTGCCATGAGCACAGAGTCACGCGACATCATGGAAGGACATTCCGAGAAGTAATTGTAGGGTATCAGGTGAAATGTGGCGTACTTTCCCGGTGTGGTTGTCACTGGTAGGTCCTCGGTGTGTGGGATGTGGTGGATACCTAGGGTCACCCACGCCACAAGATCCTGGTGACGGCATTTTTAAAAATCAACTAGACCTTATCTAATAACAAACTCCACGTTTACACTTCTCGTCACGTCTGCTAAGTTTTCACCGCCAAACCATTACACACGTTACAGACTTCAATCTTACCTCGTCAACAATACTTTCGTCATCGTCAATGAATGATTGAAAATTGATCTTTTTTGGACTGGGGTTCCATTGGTGGTAGAAGGATGAACTTGCCTTGAAGAAAAGAAATTGGGATTTGTCTTTACTATTTTAGATCATAATGTATGTAAAGTTTTTTAAAAATTATTTATGATTGAATTTTCATAAGAATTAGCATTTACATTAGTTTAACTTTATTAAACTGCTTCGATTGTATTTATTTCAAGTCTGTCTATTTTGCTGTAGATATGTCTTACAGAACAGGACTTCGAAAAATATTTCAATTTAAATACAAGATAAGCAAACGAAATGTGTGTGATACAATCAATTTAAGCTTTATTAATGGACAAACACATTAGTAATTGTTTTGGAGAATGCCTTCAAAAGGACAAATAAATATACTCAAGTATTATCTGTATCATGTTCGGTTATCAATTCCCAACTTTTTTCTGTTGAACTTGTCTCAATTTCCAAACAAATTGAGTGTAACAGCGACCATCTGTCAAATTATTGCCTTGACTGGTACTTCGCGTTACACCAGGACCATTGTAGGTCTCTATCTATAATTCTGCTATTAACTACATATCAGGCCTCATTCAGTAAAGCAAAGACTCAAGCTCAAACAATAACGCAGCGGATTTTATTCATGTTAAAATCCTTTTCTGGCGCAGAAAACTAGTCTAAATCTAATGATGTGTCAATTAAATTACAATTTCAATACTTTAAATGCACGTGTACTTTTGAGAAAGAGTTATGTGTATATTTGCGTTCATTCCTCTGTTATCGTGTAAATTATTCTGTTATCGTGTAAATTATTCTGTTATCGTTTAAAGTCTTCTGTTATAATGTACATTCTTCTGTTATCACGTACATTCTTCTCTTATCGAGTACACTCTTCTGTTATCGTGTACACTCTTTTGTTATCGTGTACTTTCTTTTGTTATCGTGTACTTTCTTTTGTTATCGAGTACATTCTTTTGTTATCGTGTACTTTCTTTTGTTATCGTGTACTTTCTTTTGTTATCGTGTACTTTCTTTTGTTGTCGTGTACTTTCTTTTGTTATCGTGTACATTCTTTTGTTATCGTGTGCTTTCTTTTGTTATCGTGTACTTTCTTTTGTTATCGTGTACATTCTTTTGTTATCGTGTAATTTCTTTTGTTATCGTGTACATTCTTACGTGTTCTTGATCCTTGTACCGTGTGACCGCCAGCTGATAACGAACCCATGGGGCTGCATCCTCATAACCAACATTTCTCCTCATCAGTTGCTTGGCAACGCCCTCAGCTTTCAATCTTAGAATTAAACAAAATAGAATATGAAATCCATACTGACTTTCTGGCCCACAAATTTGCTGAATGAGTTTTATTTTTATTTTGCAGGATGCCTGATAATTTTGTAACTTATATTTAACTTGTTTAACTTAAGATGTCTCTGAAAACTCATCCTGAGTTCATTTCTTTATTAAGCAGTTGAATCTTTTGTTCAAAGTAATTTAGAACATTATTTAGTGAACATAATAGGCTGTAAAATTTAATGTAAAAAGACATATAACATTTTTAAAGATATTTACAAAGACACGAATCCAGTTCATAAACGTTTCTCCGAATTAAACATTTTCACAGGCCGAATGTGTCTAGCGGACAGTAGAATGTCTGACCCTGGTATAGCGAGAGCAAGTCACCATGAAACATGACAGCTTATTTTAATTTCAGGTGTCAAATGTTTGTCTTGACAAATTGAAACTAGGGTTGTTCGGGTTGTTTTGTTTTTTTTGCCAACCGATTATTGGTTATGTAAATCAGATTTTAAACCGGTTATCGTTTTACCGCTGACATCATAGAAATATATTCTTATAAGACGAATATGACGTGGAATAAGGAAATGACGTCACAGTTTTCTTTGAATTAAGAAAATGCCGCCCCACACAGAGATGTTTCTAGGGTTGGCGAAGAAGTGTGGAAGTGGTGGAATTAACGAAATGATGTCACACGCAATACGTAATGTGGGGAATAGCATTTTATGTCTAGCCTACATCATGATTTCGACAATAGAGACTGCAATACGTGTCATTTTATGTCTAGTCTACATCATGATTTCGACAATAGAGACTGCATTTATTACGTCTATTTTTGTCGATTTTGGACATCAATGAACTTAATGAAGTCTCAACTTTTCGCTAAACAATAAATGTATTAATTTACAAACACACTGCACGGAGCGCTCAAAACTTATAAATAAACACACCTTGGCGCCATATTGGATGAAAATGTCAGCAAATTGTGGAATTAATTTTGTTCGAATTTATATAATTTTTTTTTAAAATATTTTTTTTAAAGTTTTCAGTACGGAAATGATTTTTTAAAATTAAATTCGATTATCGTTTTGGGAAATTTTCAAACCGATTATCGCTTTCAAAACCGATAATCGGATTTCCGATTATCGTTTATAGTTGAAACGTCAGTCATTCGTTACCTTCAGAAAGCGCTAATTTTATTGAAAATTATCTCATTTTCCAAAATTAAACTACCTACTCTAAAAAACTTCACAATATTTAGTAAAGAAATCCAAGTATTTAAAATATAAAGTTAAACTTGGCAATCTTCAACTGCTATACATCTTGTATGCTACATCTTGTAATGTTCACCTGTTTTTAAAAAAACTTATTTTCCCCGTAACTTATTTCCCCAGGCTAGACTAGAATTACCTGAAAGACTTTTTCTCTCCGAATTCATTTCTTTGCTTGTTGTTGTGGAATACGTGATACATCGGTTTATCAAAGTTGTATTCGTACGTGGCATTTTTCTCACTGCTTTTCAAATTGTAGGCGAATTTGGTTTGAGAGTATTCGGGTCTCGATGGCTACAAGGGAAGAGTTAGAGTAGACGACATTTTATTTATGAAACATCCTGAGTAAGGAATGGAGGAAAAAAATATTAATTTAATATTTATTGAAAATGATGATGAAATGAATCTGATTGCTAACATTAAAATGTTTAACATTGTCACGTGGAAACAAAGTAAATATAGTACATGTATGTAGATTTATAAATTGAAACATGATTTATCAAGCTTTCATCAAAATGTAAAATCAGAAAACATTCAATTGGATGTCATTTTTGTTCCCAAATTATTCGAAATAAAAAACTAAAAGACGAAGATTGTAACATCAAAAAATTGTTTTCCTTTTCAAATTTAACAGCGAAGTATATAATTTTATATTTAAAACGTTACCACGAGTATTTAAACTAATTGTTTTAAAGATTTCAATAAACAATTAATTTTAAGCAAAATGATAATTTTAAAATTCGTTAATCAGACTTTACTACTGTAGAGCCGTAAAAGTAGTTAAAAAAGAATCAGATTGTCCCCACTTACCCGATCTACAACAACCGTCTCTTCCTCAATGTCCAGAGTTTCGTATCTGTTTGATGTCCCATTGATGTCAATATCAACCTGTACAAAATGTCGTCATACAAATGAAATAGATCATATAAATGGAATATACTTTTTTTTAAACAAGTAGCGTTGGTCGATAAACTAAGGGGTCGAGGGCAACTTCCAGTCTAATGAAATGCTTTTCTATCGGGCACATGAGACTCTTCTTGAATAATTTTTTTTTAAATCTGTTGAAAGTTTGAATTACCAGTAGAAATATGAAACAAGAAACTATCGATCAGAAACAAGAATGACTTCCATACCAACCTTAGCATACACAAAAATGTTTCTACCAATGCTCTATGGCATAATTAGATTGAGTTTACTAAAAAAAAACTTTTCTTTATGCATAATTTTACAACTATAAAGGCATTACTCAATACAAATCTAAAGATCACAAATGTAAAAACATGTGGTATATAGGCGTGTTGGTATCAGGGCTGGCTTTAGGCTTAAGAAAACAAGGCAGCCGCCTAGAACAGGGGTTCCTAACCAGCGGTGCATGCACCACCAAGGGTTGCATGAGCAGGTTCCAGGGGGTGCATGAACCATTCAGAGAACAAAAAGAAAAAGAGGAAGAAAAAAAAGGAGAAGAAGAAGAAAAAGAAAGAAAAACTGATAGTCTGAAAATGTAAACCATAAGCAAGGCACCCATATACAATCATTTTTTTTACTCGTTCGAGCATCGTTCTGCGCATGACGAAAATTGACGGGAAAACCTTTTCGCAAAATGAACGGTTCGATCTACAGTCTACATGTTCCTCGGAATTTCGTGTATTAAGTCACAGTTTTCTAAAAACAATTTAATTTTGTCATCAAATACGTCAGATATATGTCTTCCGGTTATTTTTTTTCCTTCCCTTTTATTGCTCGGTACGCTACAAAGGTCTTAAAAACGTTAATTGTAAGCCATTATTCGTCATTGAAACCTAAAATCTTGAGTTGAGCATCCAATTCCAGTCATTAAAAAACATTAACTTCGTCTCTTAAAAATTTGCCTGTGACTGGTACGACTTTCCGATGGCATCACCCCCTCAAAAATCGTTAATAAATAATTTTTTATAAAAGAGAGAGATGGAATACAAAAGCCTCAGTGCTTCCTATGTGGAAAAATCCTGTGCAATGACAACATAAAGCCTGTTAGACTCCGAGAGCACTTGGAGAAAGTCCATCCATCCAATTCCAAGGACAGTGTTGAGGTCTTCAAGCAGAAGAGAGCTCGCTTCTTGACCTCAGGTACATTGCCCAAGCTTGGATTTTCTTTGTCACAGAAACCTGCACTGGAGGCATCATTCAAGGTTGCAAAGAACAAGAAGCCCCACACCATTGGAGAACTTTGGTGAAGCCTTGTGCTCTGGAGAAGGTGGAACTAATGTGTGGTCACCAGCAGAGGAAGCAGGTTGAGAAAGTTGCTTTGTCCAATGACACTATTCATTCCAGGATTAGTGACATGGGCTGCAGACATTCTGGATAAAGTCTTGTGCGAGATGAGAAGCAGTCCTTTTCCATTTAGCATGCAGCTGGATGAATCCACTGATGTAGCACAATGCAGTCAGATTCTTGTATTTCTGAGATATGTTCTCAGTGGATTGTTGAAGGAGGAATTTCTCTTTTGAAAGCCACTCCTAGCTACTACCAAAGCTGCTGATGTGCTGCAGCTAGTCAGGGCATTCTTCACTGAAAACCAGTTTGACTGGACCAAGAATTTCTTCAATTTGCACAGGTGGTGCTCCCTCCATACTCGGTAATAATTCAGGATTATCAGCACTGGTAAAGAAAGAAGTTCCAGGTATTGTAACTACACAGTGTATCCTTCATCGTCGGGCCCTGGCATGCAAAACTCTACCTCCAAGCTTTAAGTTAGTTCTTTCTACTGCAGTCCAAGTTGTAAATTTTATCCGCTCACATGCCTTGGACCACTGCCTCTTCAAGTTTTTCTGTCAGGAGGTGGTCTCTGAGAATGAAGTTCTGCTCTACCACACTGAGGTGCGCTGGTTGTCCAGGGGAAGGATGCTTTCTTGGTTAGTAAAACTGAGAGTGGAGCTTGCCATTTCTTGCAAGAAAAAAGAGTGACCTTGCTGACAAGTTTGACTGTCCAAATTTCATTAATTACTTGGCAAACCTGGCTGACATCTTCACCATCTTGAATGAGTTGAACACATCTCTCCAAGAACCTGCTGTGACTGTAATGGATGCTACTGAGAGATTGCAAGCCTTCATTAACAAACTGCCACTATTCCAACGACGATTAGAAAAGTCCAACTTGGCCAACTTTCCACTCTTGGATGAAGTTTTAATATCTAGTGCAGAGGGAAGCATTGAGGGATCACTGCCTGACAAAATCAAAGGGGAAATTTCAGAGCACCTTTCAACATTGCAAAAGTCCTTTGGTGGGTATTTCTATCCAGAAATTGCTAGGAAAGGCCTTTGGATTCGCAATCCTTTTCTCTGTGACTTGGACAACATTGATGACAGTGACTTTGCTAAAGATGACCTGATTGATTTGAGAACCAGAGAAGTACTGACGAATGCCTTCAGTTGCAATACCTTGATTGAATTTTGGTGCGCCCAGCTAGATTCCTACCCACAACTAGCCAAGAGGGCAGTTCTGACTCTCCTTCCATTTGCCACAACCTATCTCTGTGAAGCAGGATTCTCCAAACTTTTGACGATTAAAACGAAGGCAAGGAATAAGTTGAATGCAGAGGATGACATGAGAGTTGCTTTGTCCAAAACAGTCCCCAGATTTAAATTGCTGATTGATCATAAGAAGCAGCAGATCTCTCACTAAATTCTCTGTAGCTTATGGTCAAAACTGTTGTGTTCCTAAAATAAACTTAGTTTATTATGCATTTTAAGTAAGTTTCACGAAGGGGGTGCATGGACTTTTTTGAGCATCTGAAGGGGTGCATGGACCCCAAAAGGTTAGGAACCACTGGCCTAGGGCCTCCGATTAGTCTCATCATTAGCGGGGGCCTCGCACAAGAATCTTTCCATATTTATTTTTTATTTTTCTATTACATTTAGGGCCACCAAATTCACTTCGCCTAGGGCCTCCAATTCCTTAAGGCCGGCCCTGTTGGTGTAAACGTAAGATATCCATGGATACATGTTGACAGATCGTATCCCACCTTATAAATGTATTAATTTTATGGGAGCTGTTAACAAGTTTAAAAAAAACAGTGCAACATGCAACGTTTTACACAGTAAAGGATTCAAATGCCATTAAGAATTCTAACTCAACGATAGTTCTAACACACTGAAGAATGTAATTAAAATAAGAACTCTTATGTAAAGAAGAATTGTAAAACATTAAAAGTTTCAACACAATGATGATTTTAACACAATGATGATTTTAACACGATGATGGTTTTGACACAGTGATGAATGCTGTTTACCTTGAAGTGTGCAGCATGCAGGTGAATTGGCCCAGATATGAAATCCTGTATTTGGAAACCGTAAGGCGTGTCTTGACCAGGGGCGTACAAGTTGGTCACCATGTAGCCCGTCAGACCCACGGAGACACCCATGACCCCGTTTTGGTGAAAGGTGAAGTCTATGACGTAATCATAGTTGTCGACGGTGTTGATGGAGCGGACGACCAGAGCTGAGTCCATCAAACCTGGGGTCAGTCCCGGGAAGGAGGGAGGTGGTCGTTGGATAGAGGGGGGGGGTCAAGGATGAAGGTGTCATTGGATAGAGGAGGGAGTTTCAAGGATGAGGGTGTCATTGGTTAGAGGAAATCAAAGTTTATCTACTTGTTCTTTTTCACAAATATTGAGATGACTTTGATTAGATATTTCAATTCATATAACATAATTTGTTTTAATTTTGAACTTAACAATAAAACCCCGTCTTGAAAGAAGTCAAGACTTTCATTATCTAGAGTTAATATGAACTTTTATTATGTGGTGACGTTTCCACAGACATATAAAATAAATAACTTTGCATAGTTATAGTAGCTTTGCTTGTTTTGGGACAGGAAACTAATTCATGATCATAATTTGTATATATAATACATTTCAAAATTAGTAATTTAAAAACATTGTAGTATTTTAGGTATAGTCTTCAAAAATGGACTAATAAGCAAACAATATAAATGAATAAATATATATATATATATATATATATATATATATATATATATATATATATATATATATATATATAAATGAATAAATATATATATATATATATATATTATATATATATATATATATATATATAAAGTGGCTGACGTGTCTGGCCAAAGCCCGAAGTACTTATAACTAACAATTGTAATTCGGGCTTTGGCCGGCCAATTCGCGAAGTGGCTGGGCATCCTTGGCCAAAGCCCGATGTGGTAAAGGAATACTGCCCGGTTAGCGGCACATCAATCGCTGTGACGATATTATTGCGTTTGTCTTTCCTTTTCGGAGAAGGTCCAGACATTGTGACTAGTTCTTATTATTGTGACACACAGGTTTCAAATTCAGTGGTAGTACTCTATTACTCGTATTTATAACATCCCAATCAACGTTTCCAGAGGAAAAGATAAGTCATAAATTAGGGCACGTATAGCATGTGTCATGGGATGTAATAACATAATACAAAGAAAAACTGAGGCTATTAACCTATCATTAATTGCTAGCTACGACACGTTGTTCTGTACTGAAAAGTGCTAAATCAGCAGATGAACAAATCCATGCCGATTCGATCACAATACGTTTCGACCCTTTTGTTATAACACCTTCAAATTGTTTTATTTATTTTATTTTTTTTGTAAATGATTTTTTAAAATATTTATTTTTGGTATAGAATAATGTAATATACGATATATTTTTCTATTAAATTAAAAATTAAAATCAGTATGGAATAGTTATTTTTTACGTTAAATTTATGATAGGTTGATTGAAAAAAAAGTTTATACACTGACAACCTGTTATTATTCAATGCGAATTTATGATTGTGGCATGTGAACCATTTTCTGAGGTAGAAAGCCCTTCCAATCCTATCCACCGCCACTCCCATCTCGATCCGATGTAATCGGACAACAAAAAAAGACCATGTGGTCATAAAGGTACTTACATTCTCTCTGCCCACTACCTTTATTTACCTTTCCCATAAGTGGCATAACTGTTACCAACACACGGGGTAATGTGGTCGTCACTTAGTCTAGCCCTCGTAACATGTAATTATGTAACATGTGCCAGCCAACGAACAGTCCCTGCTTTCGCTATCATTTGTAATTAACAATCAATTTTAAGTATTGTGGAGGACCTGGGTTGAAATAATTGAGAACCTTGGTTTAAATATTTGAGAGGGGAGCGGACGGTAGGTAGGCGACGTACCTGAAATGTAATGATGCGCTCAGACAATTACCTGAAATGAAAGTATTCCGGCCTCTCTCTTTCCCCCCCCCACCCCCAGGTACGGGATGTTGGGTGGTCAAATGCGCATAAATCGTATCAATGAATTCTGAGTCGGACGTAGGACGTGGGAAAACGCCTATGCGCTCACGCCCGGCGACCACGCCGATGTATCAATGAACTCTGAATGGACCACGGAACGTGAGGAATACACCGAACACCTCACGTCTGGTTGATTGGATCAGCTATTAAGGGGCGTTGGTTGTAAGGAAGACAACAGTTATTTATCATTGTGGCTTGTAAAGAAAGTCACGGATAAAACCGGGAAAGAATTCGTGGGGGGAAATTAAGGGTCGAAGGTTAATAGATTAAACTTTGACACCTCGAGGGAAACCGAGAATATAAGGCGAGAGTTTAGAGTGTTTAGGGACAGAACAACCCACCCCGGGGTAAGAGAGCAGTTTAGGGAGTCACCCACGAGAGACTTGGACAGACCAGGACAGAGAGTAACCCGCCCCAGGGTTAGAGGACAGACTTAGATAGATAGAGAGAGAGAGAGAGAGTCGTAGAGATAGAGAGCAGATGTAACCAGAAGTTATGGCTAATAAAGAGAAGAACTGTTAGCATTAAAGCTGCCTTTGTTTTGAGTATGCGAGTTGAAGAGTCAGTCAAGAAGTACGACGAAGGAGCTTTACAGTATGAAAGCTTACTAGTCAACCTTCAATCTGCTCATGACTTCTTTCTTCGGGCTTTGGCCAATCGACGCTAGCCATTTCGCGAACTGGCCGGCCATTTCGCGAAGTGGCCAATTTCGGGCTTTGGTCGTAACATAATTATATATATTGCTAGTATATATATATATATTTATATTCTAATTACAACTAAACAATGGCTATTCTCATTATAACCAACCAATGGATATTCTAATTATAACCAACCAATGGATATTCTAATTATAACCAACCAATGGCTACTCTGATCATTAGCCAGCAATAAATATCCTATATAATAAAAGGCAAGTTTCTGTCCTTTCTGTCCCGTCATCTATAGCGGTTGGTCCCTCAAACACATATGACTCCTACAGCCAATCACTAGCGGAGAAAAATTTACATATTACGCGGAGGTTCAAAACGAGTTATTTTTGGTGCAGTTTTTTTGTCATAATTCATTATGTTGTTCCCATCTTGAAGTGATGCCTGCCGCTTATTCCAATGACAATTCTGTTAAATGCTTTTTCCTTGATGGTCCTGGGGGGTAGTGGCAAGAGTTTTAAGTGTTGTTTGTTTTTTGTTGCTGTTATTGTTGTTGTTGTTTTTTTTGTTGTTGTTTTGTTGCTGTTGTTTTGTGGTTGTTGTTATTGTTGTTGTTTTGTTGTTGTTGCTGTTGTTGTTGCTGTTGTTGTTGTAGTTATTGTTTTGTTGTTGTTGTTTTGTTGTTTTTGTTTTGTTGTTGTTGCTGTTGTTGTTTTGTTGTTGTTTTGTTGTTGTTGTTTTTTTTGTTTTGTTGTTGTTTTGTTTTTGTTGCTGTTGTTGTTCTTGTTGTTTTTGCTGTTTTTGTTGTTGTTGTCCACATCCCTTGCCCTGCGACGACAATGTCCTGCAAACGCTTCAGCATAACAACTACCAAAACATAGCGTCCATGAACTTCACAGGTCACCCTACACTTATTCCCGTCATTGGGCGGGCTTTGTTACTAGTTTAACATAAAAGCACTAGCCACGAAATATAATATCAAATGTCGCAACTGCCGGAAGTAACTAATCCAGTGTGTTGCGAGTTTGACAAAGAGAGTTTTCACACAGGTAGATGAGATGGAGAGGGGAGGAATCAAAATAGCCGTCAAGAATGTAGCTGCCATGTAAGTGTCAGAAATGTCATGTGTCAAAGTAGCCATGTAGATGTCACAAATGTGATGTATCAAAGTAGCCATGTAGATGTCACAAATGTGATGTTTCAAAGTAGACATGCAGATGTCACAAATGTTATGTGTCAAAGTAGCCATGTAGATGTCACAAATGTGATGTATCAAAGTAGCCATGTAGATGTCACAAATGTGATGTATCAAAGTAGCCATGTAGATGTCACAAATGTGATGTTTCAAAGTAGACATGCAGATGTCACAAATGTTATGTGTCAAAGTAGCCATGTAGATGTCACAAATGTGATGTATCAAAGTAGCCATGTAGATGTCACAAATGTGATGTATCAAAGTAGCCATGTAGATGTCACAAATGTGATGTATCAAAGTAGCCATGTAGATGTCACAAATGTGATGTATCAAAGTAGCCATGTAGATGTCACAAATGTGATGTATCAAAGTAGCCATGTAGATGTCACAAATGTGATGTTTCAAAGTAGACATGCAGATGTCACAAATGTTATGTGTCAAAGTAGCCATGTAGATGTCACAAATGTTATGTGTCAATTAGCCATATAGATGACATAAATGTGATATGTCAAAGTAAAAAACCATGTAGATGTTACAAATGTGATGTGTCAAAGAAGCCTTTCGGATATCAGAAATGTCAAGTGTCAAAGTAGCCATGTAGATGTCACAAATGTCACGTGTCAAAGTAGTCATGTAGATGTCACAAATGTCATGTGTCAAAGTAGCCATGCAGATGTCACAAATGGCATGTGTCAAAGTAGCCATGTAGATGTCCACAAATGTGATGTGTCAAAGTAGCCATGCAGATGTCACAAATGTCATGTGTCAAAGTAGTCATGTAGATGTCACAAATTGTATGTGTCAATTAGCCATATAAATGACATAAATGTGATATATCAAAGTAAAAAAGCCATGTAGATGTCACAAACGAGATGTGTCAAAGTAGCCATGTAGATGTCACAAACGAGATGTGTCAAAGTAGCCATTTAGACTGTTGTCAACAAACAGCCGTCTACTTACCTCCGTAAAATGCATTACTTCCCTTGGGTGACAGGTGTCTCCTCAGAGGTGTTCCTAAATTTAGACACCAAAAATCATGACGTTTTGTTGCCAAAAAGTGTTTAATTTATCATTTAAAGGCCTGGCATTCACCATAAAATTATAAGCTGAACGTGATTGCGTTTTTTTAAAATGAAATTTAAAAGCATTACAACAGTGCAAGATTTCAAACGTTAACACATTTTATAATTAGTGCAGTTTGGTCGGATTATACTTTTTTAAAAACTTAATATATGAAAGAGTTTAAACATCAGATAAATGATTTATTATTAATTCTATATTTAACCCACCGAAATTTTGTTCAAAGATGCACATTGATCTTGGGAAAATGGCCACGTCTTCTTTATTTATTGCTGACACGACAAACGGGAGAAGAACCGCTGTAGTGGGACAGTCAGCACCAGGTACAAGAGCTCGAGAACCACTGCCCGTCAAAAAGGATGTGTCCACGTAGAAGCCTTCACGCTGCAAGCCGATGAGCATACGTCATATAAGATGTGTATACGTCATATGAGATGTGTAAACGTCATATGAGATGTGTATACGTCATATGAGTTGTGTATACGTCATATGAGATGTGTATATGTCATATGAGATGTGTATACGTCATATGAGCTGTGTATGCGTCAATATCAGTATTTGTTAAATGAGTTTTGTTTGCTATATATCTGTGTTTATATCATTTTATAAAGCTTTGTATGAGATTTATAAGGATCCCTGAAGTGTCAAGAAAGTATATTTTATACTTTTTAAGTACCGAGGCATAAATTGATAACAAAAAATAAATACAACATATGTAATGTATAGAAACTACTCTAAAGAATCATTTTGAAGACATTGATATGTGTTCAATAACGAACTGTGCTTTACTATTAACTCCTATATTTAAATGTTTGTAATACAGTGGTACCTCGAGATACGAAATTAATCAATTCCGGGGTGGCTTTCGTATCTTAGATTTTTCGTATCTCGAACTAAGTATTACATCTAAAATACTTTATCCGTTACAAGCCACACACAAAAAAACACTAAAAATAGAAAATATCATGGTAAACTAAAAAAAACCAAGTAGGATTCTTCACTCCTTAAAAGTACACATTATAAATCAAATAAATAATAATAAAACAGTGAAAACAGAATAAAATAAAAGAAAAATAATATTTATACAATGTGAACCCTTATCTTTCGAGTGAGGCGATGTGGCAAAGTGTCGGAAAGGTGGTAGGGGAGGAGAACGAATAAAAGAAAACATTAAGGCACTACCAACGAAACACTTAACTTTATGAAAATAATACGTTATATTCAAACTTTACATGAATTGATGCTAAATAAACACTGACATTTGGTACAAATGTACACAAAACAAACGTAACATCACACTTAAAGCTTATAAACGTATGTAATGTAATTTTAGTTTTTTAATTTAAAAAATAATAATTTTGTTTTGAGTTTTCTAATGTTCTGTTTCACCTTTCATTTCCTTTGCGTCACTTCCACCAACATCTTCTTGTCTTATTTTTAAAAATATTTCTTAACTTCGCCTACTAATGATCTCTTAGCAAAGGTGGATCCAATGAAGCTTGTTGATGATTGCATTTTACAATGTTCTGAGATGAGTCATGCAAATGTCATTGAGCTGCGCAACAACACATGTTTGAAATTTTTTAAGTCCCGTGATTCCCAATGTTGTCAGCTGCGCGTTTTTCGTATCTCGGAATTATTTTCGTATCTTGGAAAAAGATTCTTCGAGTGGAGTTCCTTAACTTGGATTTTTCATATCTCGGGGTACCACTGTATTAGACTTAAAATTAAACGTAAACCTACCAACATGGGCGAAAACCCTGAATAAAATACACTCAGTTCCGATAAGCTGACTTCGTAGGCTATTCTCTCCCCTAGAAATCTGATGTCATACAGAGCTGGCCCACGAATGGTGGACATCCGATAGTAAAATGACCACATGTCCAGGTATTCTACCTGGAAAAGACATACAAGTGTTACAGCAGGTATTATTGACGTATTGAGGCTCGGTATTTGCCTCTAAGAGTGGCACCATTGTTGTTTGTTTTTTTATTTGTATCTCCTTTTTAATATTAACAAAAAATATCCATAAACTGCCCGCAAACCTCTTCTAAGCTAACTCAAAATTAGGTCAACGGGTACTTAAATGGAAAAACCCTTCAGTTCAGCAATGAAGGTATTCTATCATAAAAGTCCTAGAAATCCTTTTAGATCTTGTCACTTTGTTGAGCTAAATAGTTTTTGTAATAAATTGTATCTCACCGTTCTGTAGCGTAAACTGTCTGACCTTTCCATTGTGTAGAATGTCTCACTTATCTTTTGTGTTTCACGTTTCTGTAGTGTAAATTGTCTCACCTTTCTGTGTCGTACTGTAAAGCGCTTGCCATCGGGTTCAATTAACTCTGGTGGTCTCCGGTTTTTCACGGGTTTCTGCGGTCCCCTTCTTTTAAAATGAGAAAACGTCGTCTGCTTCTCGGAAGGGTAGGAAACTCTTGTCTTATTGGCGGTGCCGTTGTTGTAGGCATCCAGAAGGTCACTGGGTTTAGTGTACAAGGTCCCTGGAATAAACAGTGATAGTTAAGACCTGGTGTCCTAGACCAGTGCTTCTCAAACTTTTTAGTGTGGGGGGATCGGCAGGAATTTTTCCATTGCATTGGGGACCGGTGCACTATTTTAACTGTACTGACGTGGTAGCGAAATGTTGTTTATTTTATTTTGTTTCATTTTACGATCTTATTGCCAAAAAATGACTCATTCTATAGGGTTGGTATTAATGGATGGGAGGATTATCATTGGATTTTTCGGTCCTTTCTTGATAACTTCTGCGGACCGGCGGTGGATGGCCCACGGACCGGCACCGGTCGGCAGACCACCACTTTGAGAAGCACTGTCCTAGACAAGATCTCAGATTGTTGTGTAGTGGTCTTACTTGGCACGGTCGCTACAATAATTCAAGTGTTTTAAACTGTTTAATTAAAATATGTTAGGTCTGTTGCCCGTCTATATGACTTTACATATTTGGACGTTTAGATGACTTTACATATTTGGAAGTCTAGATGACTTTATAAGATTGGATGTCAAGATGACTTTAAAAGTTTGGATGTAAAAAAGAGAACGGGTGAATGCGGCTAGCCACTCCGGGTGGCCATAACTATGGGGCGGCGTTCAGTTAATTGAGCTGTGTATGAGTTAACGCATTAATTAATTATTTTGTTGTTGTTCAGTGCAAAGTTTATGTTAGCTTACCAGAATACCAAACATTTTCAATGGAGAACAAACTTTCATTGACACCGTCCACGTCACACAAAAGTCCAAAATCGACAGGAAAGAGTGTGTAGAAATTGATGTCGTATGTCAGCACGAGCCAGACCTTACGTCTGCCAGAGTTGTTGCCATTCATGTTCGACGCTATTGGGAACACCTGGAAGCTGCCACATTTGGACTCGCAAATGTCACTGTGGGACAAAAGCAATAACAGGTCAACCCATAGGAACTGTCAATGATGCAGTTATCTTTCGATTGTACCCAAAAGCCAATCCATAGTAATTTTATATAACACAGTTCACTTTGAATTGTATCCAAAGGCCAATATGTTTGAGCTCTCAATAAAACATTTAGCTGTTGTTTGCATTAGAATGCAAAGAAGTTAGTTAATCGGCATTTAGTTTTTTCTCAATTTTATTTAAATGTTTCCTGACACATCAAAGGGAAAATTTCAGTTCCAAATGAACACCTTATTGATATTACATTGGGGAAATTTCGCCGACTAAGTTGCCACTGGTACCTCATGTTCAAGCCATAGCTCTCTTGCAGAATGTTCCCGAAGAGCCTATGTGCTGTTTGCATCAAGGTGGTGTGGTACAGATACAATTCTCTCTCGTCAAAGGGACGAGTGGAAAAAGGCATTCTGTCCACCACTGGACACGAGCTGATGTTGGAGAGTGGACCACACAACCTCTCTGTGAAATCAAAGACAAGTGTGTACATTTTTATTCTTGCCATGGAAATGGCTTCTTCTTCAAGTCTGAATGAGAAATGTTTTGAATATTAGTTTCAAAAAATGAAAATTGTCAAAGAAAACAAAAATAGTTTTCTTATAGTTGAAGTGAGATGTTCGGTAAACAAATTTTATATTCAATGTTTTCCTTCGTTCCCCTTACAAGTAATGAATAAACCCTGTGAACAAAAGAAGACGTATCATAGACAAAAATTTGTGTAGAGAAGTGTGTGGCTTTTTTTTTGTGCCTCGTACAGCCAACTATATCTTAATTCTGAACATGAGCACCGGGTTCATTTATCATGACATTTTTATCCTAACTATTTAACTTTAACAAATAAGTGTATTTGCTTCCTAATCTTGATGTTTGTTCTTACTTTTTCCAATGCGCTCATCGATATATGAATATTGCTATTATTCAACAAGTAAAAAAGAACAAAAATGGTTGATGGCTGTTAACACTTTCCTTTTATTTACGTTTTATCATTTATCCCTTACCTTACTAGCACGCAGGGGTTAATCATATTACCTTCGACCACTGGGGGCATCAAGTCTCCTCTGAATAAGGTAACAGTGGCGTACCTTGGTGGGGGCGCCGCACCAAAATCCAGATAAGCCAGAGCTTCAGATTTCTTCGGTGGCTGTCAGAAATACTTAAATGATTATTTTGTTTTGTAGACGTTGCTGTGTCATTAATCAAAGTTATATATATATATATATATATATATATATATATATATATATATATATATATATATATATATATATATATATATATATCTCTTAACGGGAGTAGTTACAATAATTTGTTTTGCTAACATTAAAACATTTGTAAAAATAAGTAAACTATTTTATCACGTTATTCCTTTACTTTTGACTACGTATCATCAAGTAACGAAACGTTTCTCTTCCATTAAAAAAGAAAATGTTTAACGAATATTTCTTCAACGTTTACGCATATTTATACATTTCTCCAAATTTTATTTTAAGTTCTTTCTTAAAACTGTCTTATTGAAATAGGCACATATTTTTATATGGTTCCATCAATACTGGGACTGTACACAGAACTTCATACATACCACCAAGTCCATCATGTATATTAGTACTGGGACTGTACACGGAACTTCATACATACCGCCAGGTCCATCATGAATATCAACGGGTCCCTCAGCGTCGTGTCCTCTGGTTTACTAAGATTAAGCATTTGTTTGAGGAAGAACCGGACATGACGTATCTCGTTAGAAGTCAGGTCATGGAATGGTCCAGGGTCAACTGGTTCATCTGTTCGGTCAAATAAATAGTGGGATGTTAACAAATGCCAACTGTCGCTTCTCAAATAAATATGTAAACCATTTTTCTGGCCATCTTTATATACTGCTTTTAAAACTGTATCCCCCATCCCCCACACACACATACACATATATATCTAATTATACCGGATACTTTTGGCAACAACTAGAGTCAATCTAAGTGCACTATGAGGGAACCCAGTTCCTTTACATCTAGTTTGAAACACGCCCCAATAACATATTCTTATATATATATACACTAGCGTATCACCCGTCAAAAATGACGGAAGTTTTCAGCTGAAATCTATTTATTTTGAAAAAATGCACTTTTTTAGGGCGCCTACGGCGCCCACCTTTTTCAAAAGCCCAACTAACTTGTCCTTGTTTGATAAATACGAAATATTAAAATTTCTGAAATGCACACAAAGTATTTTATAATAGGAATTGTAGGCCCCTTTGTTTTTTGATTTTATAATTAACCATCATTAGATCCTCATTTTACATTGTTCCCTTTTCCAAAATTAAAATATAAGCTAAAACAATTACGTCATATAATATTTTTTACAGCGTATCTTTAATTTTCACACCTTTTGATGCATTGGTGCAGTAATTTGGTGCGCTGCTTTCTAAAATTAGTAGCGTCACGACAGACACTACAGACGTGACATTGCAAATTATATTGTTTAATTAATATCCATATATTCAAAACCATAAAACAATACATCGTATCATTGGAATAAGAAGACCAGTTATCACTGTTTCGCTATAAACGGGGTGTACATTGATTACAAGCCGTATACACACCTAAATAATCAACATCTTCCTTGTCCACGGTGGAAGGTTTGGCACACTCCCCCAATGCAGGTGTGTCTCCAGTGTGGGCGTTGTACAGAATTATTCCGATTATAGCGCCCAGCAGTGCCAGGGCCGCGAAGCTGATCACCCATAGCAACAAGCATGTTTTTTTTATCTTCTTTTGGAGCTTTTGGTTCTCTGGTGGTAGGCAACGAAAACGTAGATGATAAGATTTTTAACTTCTAATTAATAGGGTTATATAAAAAAGATGAAACTGGTCAGACAAGATCATACCGTCAGACAAGATAGTGCCAGTCGGATAATTTAAAACCTTAAATGTATGGTACACCCAGGGCCTGTCTTTGCTATTTCGGGCTCTATGCGACTTAGCATGCAAAGCGGATTGCGCGGGGCCCAGTTTGGGTAGGGATAAGAAATTAATAAGGATAATAAGTGAAAATTAAGATAGGCGGGGCCTATGAAAGCTCGGGGCCCCCTGCGGCCGCATATGTTACAGTGGCCTAGGATCGGCCCTGCACCCAGGATATAAGCTATGATTTTTCAAAATTTAGTGTGTGTTCTTGTAAAGGAAATATAACTTTATTTACACACAAAACTGTAAATAAAATGATGTAAGATGTCATGTTTTTGTCGTAAGTAACACAAAAAATGCTGACTGACCTTTGAGAATCTCATCCGGACCTTGTATGGACGTTTGAAGAAAGAGTTCTGGAATAAATCATGTTACAAAAAGTCATATTAACCAGTTGACATGTTTTTTTCAGCCGAGTACTTTTAAAAATTTACCCCACCTCTCATTTAGTCAAGCTATAGCTACTGATGGTAGCAGTTTAAAATAAATTTAATACCATTAAACCCCACATCGCGTGCACATATGCGTTCAATAATTGTTCTAATTTTTCATGAGTTGGGTCATGAATTGTGTCATGTTTTGTGACATGTATTGTGTCATGTATCGTGTGTTAGGCTGGAAAGAAGAATTGTGAGTAAAGATTTTCAAAGGCAAATAATTGACCTAAATATATTCCAAGTTCGTGTGTGGATGCAAGGACACGTGTGGTGTGCTATGGCAAGTGTGTGGTGGGGGGTAGTTCTAGGACACGTATGCGTGTGTGAGGGGCGTTACGACAGATGTGTATATATGTGCTAGGACACGTGTCTTGGTGCTAGGACACGTGTATGTGGGGTGCTAGGGGATGTGTGTGTGTGTGGAGTAACTGTCAGTTTGGGAGTGTTCATTAAAATGTAGATTTGTGTGCCAAGGAAAGTGCTCGGAGATGCTAGAGCAAGAGTTGCCATCAGATGACTTCTGTAAGTTTTTGTCACATCACAGACTTCAAATAGACACAAAGTGCATGTAAAGATACCTGGCCCGCGTGCCATCAGCTTACTTTTTTTTTAAACATGGCTCAGAAATAGCTACTGTTGACCATTTGTTATTTAAATCTTCAGAGCTTCATATATACCGCAAGGTCAATCATGTGTATCAATGAGTCGCGCTCTAGAATATTTTAAGAACACTACCAAATAACTGTACAACGATTTGAAACTTCAGCATTTTACTATATAACTATTCACTTTTTGGTTTAATATAAGAATTAGAATTAAAATTGTCATTGAACTTATTACGTTTGCACTATTTGACTAACTTGTTATTTTAAGCCTTAGGCACGCGTGTCAAAGATTTGACCAATTAAGACAATTAACCCAATTATTGCAGCCATGAAACGTGCCCCTGTTTAAAGACGGTTTTCTGGAAGAAACAAAATGCGCCACGTCATAAAAGCTATGTACCTACCACTAGTGCTTACTCCTGCCATGGTGACTCCAAGATGACGTCATTGATCTATTAAAAAAAATATGTAAATAATTATTCTGGCATTCAACATAATGTCTTAAGTAAATCAGTTTGATGGTATGTTTAGTTAAGGATGGTATGCTTAGTTCAGGATGGTATATGTAGTTCAGGATTGTATATGTAGTTCAGGATGGTATGAGTAGTTTAGGATGGTATGTGTAGTTCAGGAGGGTATGTGTATTTCAGGATGGTATGAGTAGTTTAGGATGGTATGTGTAGTTCAGGATGGTATGAGTGGTTTAGGTTGGTATTTGTAGGTGAGGAGGATGTGTTGTTGGCATGAGTAAGTAAGGATGGTATGTGGATGATATTAGTAGGTCACGATGGTATATGTATGATATGAAAAGTCAGGATGATATGTTTAGGTCAGGGCAGGCTGGTTTGTAATCTTGATAGTTATCTTTGGTCAGCATGATAATTACTTTACATTATCATTTAAGGGCCGCAGTGGTCTAGCGGTAGCGCGCTGGACTGCCGAACCGAAGCAGAAGTGTGTCGCAGGTTCCATTCTCGGTACTGGCATGGCCCCCGGGGCATTGTGCTGTCCACACAATCCCTATCTCGTTAGTGGCGGCTAGTTAAAACTTTGTGAACGCTACTTCACTTGCCCCATAGTCCGTCATGGACTGGAAAGTGGGTTATTATTATTATTATTATTATTATCATCATGACTTGCCATGTGTATTATCATGATTAGATCAGGTGAGTATAGTTGTTAAAAGGTAAACGTTTAAGTTAGCCTTAAATTGACTGTGGGTATAATAACATCATAATAGCATCCTGTAGGAAAGAAATGTGTTTAAAATATTTAGAGAGTAAAAGTTAGTTTTACAAAATTGGAGGGTAAAACAATTTGAGTCTTATATTTTTACAAAGTTGGGAGAATGAGTTAAATGATAGGGGGGAAAATTGAGAAAAATCAAGAAATCTTAAAAGATATATACGGTATTGTTATTATTAGTTATTATTTTCAAATGGATGTGGGCGAAATTTTGTATAAATAATTCATTGAATAAATTATCTTTTTAGAAAATTACGCGTAATGATTTTTACACCTCTTCCCCTCCTCCTATTACAATATGTCAGAAATTTCTTCCCCCCCCCAATCCCATACACACACACACACACACACACGCCAAGTTGAAATAGTTATAGTCCAAATCAGCATGTCGAAAGATTTAATCTATCTATAGGAGGGCAAGAAGTGGTTGAAATTTTAGACGGAAGTTTTGACCTTCCGGAAGTTCCTCAAAGGTCAGCGGAGGTCTACTGATCACGAAACTCCGTCGTCTTATCATTGGTAGGGCGCAAAGGTCTCTGTCTTTGCAACGATTGGAGCTGGTAGGCAACACGTTGAAGGCTGAAAAGTTTCTTTATCTAATGAGATCAAAGGATTCATTTAAAAGTAGAGACACATCATGGCTACATTATTCACAAATATGTGTTGGTCAAAATTGTCGTGGAATGACAATCATGACAGTCTTAATCGTGTCGAGAAAAAAGTAACTTTAAAAAACGTATTCTAAAAAAAACCCCATCTGGATTGATTTCCAAAAACCATGAACCTTAGAAAGCGAATGTAATGAAGATCTTCGAATAGCTTTGAAAACTATCCTTTGATATGGAAATTACTTCTGTCTCAAGACATGCTAACTAAATAAATTTTACCCACTCGTAACCGCTTACCCCCCCCCCTCCTCTCCCCACTTATACCCCAATCCTAACCAAATGTTGATTCTGTTGAAGAGATCAGCCCACTCGAGTTTCCCAGATTTCCGCTGCGGCTCACGATGAGCACTCTCAGAGTTTTTGGTAAAACAATCACAACCTGGCCTGTTGGATGCAACAATCACAACCTGGCCTGTTGGATGCAACAATCACAACCTGGCCTGTTGGATGCAACAATCACAACCTGGCCTGTTGGATGCAACAATCACAACCTGGCCTGTTGGATGCAACAATCACAACCTGGCCTGTTGGATGCAACAATCACAACCTGGCCGGTTGGATGCAACAATCACAACCTGGCCTGTTGGATGCAACAATCACAACCTGGCCTGTTGGATGCATCGAGGGAATTCGATCCATGCAGATAATGAGGTGTTTTGGGTAACTATCTTTCATCGAGGTATTAGGTCCATCCAAAATCAAACTGCATTTAAAGTGTATACTGTTGAATGAAAGGCAGGTGGCGAGCTGAATGATAAATAAACTTTAATAAACATGCGTTCAGATATCGGTAAAGCTGGGTCACTGCCATATATCACAATCTTTAAAGCAGTTTAAAAAGAAGTGAGATTATCGGTTGCAAATGAAAGTTCAAAGAGCAGCACTTTTGTAAAGATGAATGAAAACCGGATAGGAAACATTAATATTTATCTATCTAATCAATAAATCCATGCATCTATTCATCCATCCATCCATCCATCCATCCATCCATCCATCCATCCATCCATCCACCCATCCATCCATCCATCCATCCATCCATCCATCCATCCACCCTTCCACCTGCCCAACCACCCACCCACCTACCCACCTACCAATCCATCTATCCATTTATCATTTGTTTGCCTGTTTATATGTCTGTCTGTCTATCCGTCTGTTTGTCGGCCTGTCTGCCTAGAACCAGACAACATTTATCAAGTATTTTTTATCTTTGAAATTCTTCTTCACCTTGTTTATTAAAATTTATAAGGCATATTTATTTGTAGGCAAAAATTAAATCTTCCATGGCCCATTTTAATAAAGCTTACAACAATACCATGTGTGTGTTATATTTATCAAGCCTGCATGTCTAGAAACAACTTCGCCAAAATTCTTTTAATGTCTTTCCTTGTGGACAAGATATGGCTATCTTGTTTGAAACATGCCAGGATGGTCTGATACATTTTTCTTTTAAAAAATATTTTATTTTAAACGAGGGTGCATTATGTCTGTGCTTGTTAGAGTAAATATGCACATGCCGCGGGGGAAATTCTTTCATTTTCTAGGGGAATTCAGGGATATGAGAAATATATAAGCCATCGCCCCAAAAATTACTATTTTAAAATCCTTTCTATTAACTCGTGGCGTCTGCGTGATTGATGCCTTGATTGTTTGTTTGCCGAAAAAACTTTGGATCGATCATTATCCCATTTCCCCGTATGCTAGCGAGCTGAAACTGTGCAGGCAGACTCGTGCCGACGATAAAAATGATCTTTCCAAATTTCAGATCGATCTAATGTACTGTAATGAAATTAATGCATTTTTAGATTATCTCTATTTATCTCTATGTGACATGTTAATTTTTGTGCTAGAGTGTCGCGGTGCGTATTATACTGAACAACCTTATTAATACTTCCCTGTCGCGCGGTGCGGTGCGTATTATATTGATGATACTTTTGCTATATTGTTACTTTTTAAAAATATATTACCGATCTCTAAATGTAAATGCTAGTGATTGCTTGTATGTCTCAAGGTGCGCACTATATTAAACATGTTTTTATAACCCTTTTCCCGTGATCAAATCGAGCTGAAATTTAGCAGGCAGCCTGTAGTAGTTTTTTTTTACTATAAATCCTTTATATATGTATGAGACATAATTACAATTTCTTGATTTTTGGATTGTCGCGCGCTGCGTATTATAATGAATATACTTTTAGTAGTGTCTCGTAAATAAAGGATTTATAGTCAAAAACGTTTTTTTTTAAAGTTTTTTTTATTACACTGACTTTATATTAGAAAGGTGCATTAGACAAATAAATGAAAAAAATACAATTCTTATTTACGATTCAAAGATTTATTTAGAAAAATGTAAAATCAAAAGTGTTAGAAGTTACATTATTTATTGGGACACGAAAAGTAGAGCTTTTTTCCAAAATCAGAGAAATTCGGGGTTACATAACGCATTTACAAGCTGTTTTGTTTGATCAATCACACGGGGTTTAGTTTGTCCTACAATGGGGATGGCAGCCTCACCAGGACATGATATTAAATTAAAATTAGCCATTTGAGAGGGAATTTGATCAAGTCGCCATCATGATACACCTTATATTAATACAAGGGTGCAAGCCGTCACCAGTGCAGGTTTCCACAAGAACAGGGTGTCACTAAAAGATGTCCATGGATAATACGTTGGGTTGACTGAATTGGGTGGAACCAATTCTAGAGTCCAATAACATTTGGTCAAGTACACATAGCAGAAAAAAATGTTACCGGTATAATATTTTAAAAAAAAAGAACGCTTCAAATTTATTTTTAATTTGAGTCTACTAAGCTGTATCCCCCCTCCCCCTAAAATGTCCCTTTTTAAAATCCCCTTTGGTTTGGGATGATTTCATCTTTACTCTCATTTAGAACGGCCAGGGAAAAGAAGTCCTTTCAATCTTATTTTGTTGTTTTAAATTCAGTCTTGAAAAAAGGTTGCGTTGGTGTTTTACAAAATAAAATATTTTATTTTGTAATAATTTATTTTTGAGCGGGGCTGGAGATGGTGGCAGAACTATTTGCTTATTCGGCTAAATTTTTAAATGGCATTAATTTACTAAAATTCAGAAGGATGTATTTACGTAAGCGAAAATTTGCCACATTCGACTTTACAGTGAAACATGTACTGTAAAAATGTAATGTGAAAAACTTCCAGTTACGAAACGTATTATTGCTAACTTCAATTTTAGAAGTATGCGTGATCACAAATTGAAGCTGAAAGTTGATATGCATGTATAGACACACATATACATATGATGATGAAGAAAAACTTATTACAAATATAACAATGATGTCGTATTTTAGAGATGTAACACAAGGCAGACACATTTGAAACAACTTATCATTTAGACAAGATCGAATTTTAAATTTAAAGAAGATGGAAATTAAATGTTCTATATTGAAATTATTGAAAAATATTATTAACGAGATTTGTTTTTATATTGTTTTGAATGATCGGTTAACACTCTGAAACTTGTGCTGACTGGATTAAACTTGATGGTTAGGGGAGGGTAAAACGAAATTTAGAGCTAAGTTAAATGCCCCGACATTTACTGTTATATTCATATTACCGATAGCTCCCAGGAATGGGCACATTTGTTCCAAATGACATAACTTTTAGAGCTTGATAACAACGCTTGAGTTAAAATTGATTTTACAATCGGACACATTCCTTTAAATTTAAATCTATTTTTCGGACAAAACTGCCACCCACGATGTTCATTTCTCTATTTTAATTCGAATCATCAACTCGTGTCAACGCGTATACTATTTTGAGAGCCTTCAAATTGCAAAATGTCAACGGAATAATTAAGGCATACCCGTCAACTTAGATTATATTTTTGGGGGCCCAAACTGTTTATAAACAATGTCCAGCTCGCAGAGCTGCAAACAGCCAGGAACTAATGGGGAAAGCCTTCCCGCCCCAAAAGGAAATATACAGAGCTGATAACAGAGGAAATCACAGAGAGAGAGAGAACACCTGCAAGCGGTTGTTCTTAGAGGGTATTCTTAGATCCGCGAGGCAGCTTTAAAAGGAGATCTCATTACGTCATGTGCTCTCCGCGGTGTTTGTAAATAGTTTTGACATGATATATTATATCGGGTATTGGGGGATGGACGGGGGTGACACACAAACGCGTGTCGAATGCATTAGATAAACAACTGTTTGATATTTGACAATAAATGGGATTCCAGGATGCATGTTAAAATTTAATGATAACATTCATTGCATATTTTGCATTTTCGGAGGCTGAGGAGAACGTTTAAATTGTAATAGATGAGCTGCAGACTCTTGACTTGTGGAATTTGAAGAGAATGGAAAGTGTTTTTATACTTTAAATGTAACTAGACGCCCCGTGGCGTAGCATACGCCGCAGACTTGCTCATGGAGAGTTCTTTTATCCCTTTAATGCACTTTTTTAGGGCGCCTACAGCGCCGACCTTTTTCAAAAGCCCAACTAACTTGTCCTTGTTTGATCAATACGAAATATTAAACTTTCTGAAATGTACACAAAGTATTTTATAATAGGGGTTGTAGGACGCCTATGGCGCCCCCTTTGTTTTTTGATGTTATAATTAACCATCATCAAATCCTCTTTTTTATATTGCTCCCTTTTCCAAAATTAAAATATCAGCGAAAACAATGACGTCATATAATTTTTTTTTACAGCGCATGTTTAATTTGCACACCTTTTGATGCACTGGTGCAGTAATTTGGTGCGCTGCTTTCTAAAATTAGTATCTGTTGCACATGCAGCTTCTTGTTGCCTTGCAGGGTCCGACCACAAAGAGAATTATATATATATATTATATTTACAATATGACGGGAAGTGGGTTTTCAAAAGAAAAGCAATTGATACGATATTCAACGAATTTATAATAAAAAAGTCTATGTAAAATCAATGTAAGTAATTTCCATTAGATTTTAAAAGCAGAATTTCGCAGCAAGGCGTTATTACAAAAAATGGGATATACTGATCGCCTCGGCTATGAATTATTATTTCCCACTGAACCTTGGTTTCAAAGTATCTAAAAGAACTGGATCGTCAGTAAAATAAGATCACGTGAATTCTTGGTCTAAATTTACAATAGGTAAACATTAACAATGCTTTCGGCTACTTGCACAGTTTGCGGTATATAAGCATAAATACGGTTCTAAGTTCTTCAAGGTGGAGTCAGAAATGTTTAGGGTGTGGAAAATAGGGCGGGGGGGGGGTAATTATAATTCTAAAGAAATTCCTTTTAGATTAGTTACAATTTTTCCAGTGGGACTTTCCTTTTTTTTCGAACACGCAATATTTAATTTTATATTTATAAAAAATCTATACTGCTACTCTGATTCTTTAAATATTGATTTTTTTAAAATAAAAAATAAATTAAACATTAAATGGGAACATAAATTTGAAATTTGCATGTCTGGAAAATGTGCTGGTTCGAAATTGTTAACTGTTCAACTAAACTATACAGGACAGGATGTATGGTGTTCCAACTCTCTGTATGAGGTAAGGGCGAGACCTCATGGCTATTGTGAGTTAGTTTACAGTGTAAAAGGAAAAAAACACAATCTAGCGCCAACATAAACACCCAGCGCCAAGACTGCTCTAAAAACGTATAGCACTCGATGAGACAAGCAATAGATTCATGGGTGCATTTAAATTTCGTGGTTAATAATGTAAAAACCTGCTCGGGAGAAATTTGTTTACGTCACCTTGACGTCAGTACACGTCCTTTTAACGTGTTGCTAAATTCTCTGAGCCAATGAGTTTTAAAGGGGGACATAAGTGTTACTACATTTTCAAGAATTCATGAAAATGTTTAATATGTTAAAAGTTTTATTTAGCCTACACCGAAATCTCATCCTCTCTCTCTCTCTCACTCTCTCTCTCACTCTCTCTCTCACTCTCTCTCTCTCTCTCTCTCTCTCTCTCTCTCTCTCTCTCTCTCTCTCTCTCTCTCTCTCTCTCTTTCTCTCTCTCTCTCTCTTTCTCCCTCCTCAACAAAAAACAAAATATAGAAATGATACATTAGGACCTTCTAAATTTAACACGGTTGTTTACACCAAATCTTACCTACAACAATTGTTGTCTAAACTAAGCTCCAGCTCCACGGTTGAACTAGACTCAAACTTCCCAGCACAGCTCCCAGCAACTCTCAAGTCTCTCCTACAAGGGATGTCCAACAATGCCATCAAAGACAACCAGAATGAGATCACAAATAACGACTATGAGGCCCCAAATACGGTATTAAAATAAAAACATCTTTCTTCTCCAAAAATGCTTTCAACGCTGCGACACTTTTATAGTTTCTTGCAAGGTCAACGTTTGTTTTGTCTTACCTGATCCAAACGGTTCTCACATGGATGTTGACAGCATCCGGGTTATTTATATAATAGGGTTAAAAGAAAAGTCGAGTCTTAAGTAATGATGGCAGTTTACAGAAAACGAAAGATAGATTTTAAAAGAATTGATAACTATAAATATTGACTCGGAAAGATTACTTTATTTTCGGAGAGTTCAGCTTAAATAAGTTTGAGAATCTATATTATAAGAAAGTCAGTCAAAAAGATTAACGTCACTAAGGGGGTGCGGACGTCACTTGGTGTCACCACAAAACAGGCTACACCATCAAGTTTTTTCAACCATCAAGTTGTTCAACAATCAAGTTGTTCAACCATCAAGTTTATTCAACATCAAGTATTTAAACCATCAAGTATGATCAAGTTGCTCAACCAATAAGCTGTTCAACCATCAAGTTGTACCATCATCAAGTTGTTCAACCATCAATTTGTACCATCATCAAGTTATTCAACCATCAAGTTGTACTATCATCAAGTTGTTCCACCAAAAAGTTGTTCCACCATCACGTTGCTCAACCACCAAGTTGTTCAACCATTAAGTTGTTCAACCATCAAGTTGTTTCAACATAAAGTATTTAAACATTCAGGTATTTAAACATTCAAGTTGTTCAACCAATAAGCTGTTCAACCATCAAGTTGTTCAACCATCAAGTTGTTCCACCATCAAGTTTTCCCACGAGCATAGACTGACGAATGGGCAAGGGAGCAATAGAAGAATGTGCCAATATAACGAGATGACAGTAGGACAGGGTGACAGGGTAAAAATGAAACTCGATCACCTATTGAATTCTACTGCGGTTTCATAAGATCTATAAGGTTGCAAGAACTAGTGACGACAGTAATGGCTTTACGACTTTTTGTGTAACACAATCACAAAATCAACATGTGGAGTAATGTAACTAGTGAGTACAAGCGGAGTAATGTGACTAGCGTGTACAAGCGGAGTATTGTAACTAGCGTGTACAAGCGGTGTAATGTAACGAGCGTGTACAAGCGGAGTAATGTAACTAGCGTGTACAAGCGGACTAATGCAGCTAGCGTGTACTAATCGAGTAATGTAACGAGCGTGTACAAGCAGAGTAATGTAACTAGCGTGTACAAGCGGACTGATGTAACTAGCGTGTACTAATCGAGTAATGTAACTAGCGTGTACAAGCGGAGTAATGTAACTAGCGTGTACAAGCGGAGTATTGTAACTAGCGTGTACAAGCGGTCTAATGTAACGAGCGTGTACAAGCGGAGTAATGCAACTATCGTGTACAAATGGAATAATGTAACGAGCGTGTACAAGCAGAGTAATGTAACTAGCATGTATAAGCGGAGTAATGTAACTAGCGTGTACAGACTAATGTAGCTAGCGTATACTAATCGAGTAATGTAATGAGCGTGTACAAGCAGAGTAATGTAACTAGCGTGTACAAACGGAGTAATATAACTAGCGTGTACAAACGGAGTAATGTAACGAGCGTGTACAAGCAGAGTGATGTAACTAGCGTGTACAAGCAGAGTAATGTAACTAGCGTGTACAAACGGAGTAATGTAACTAGCGTGTACAAGCGGAGTAATGTAACAAGCTTATAAAACGGAGTAATGAAACGAGTGTGTACAAGCAGAGTAATGTAACTAGCGTGTACAAGCGGTGTAATGTAACTAGCGTGTACATGCGGTGTAATGTAACTAGCGTGTACAAGCAGAGTAATGTAACTAGCGTGTACAGACTAATGTAGCTAGCGTGTACTAATCGAGTAATATAATGAGCGTGTACAAGCAGAGTAATGTAACTAGCGTGTACAAACGGAGTAATGTAACTAGCGTGTACAAACGGAGTAATGTAACGAGCGTGTACAAGCAGAGTAAAGTAACTAGCGTGTACAAGCAGAGTAATGTAACTAGCGTGTACAAACGGAGTAATGTAACTAGCGTGTACAAGCGGAGTAATTTAACTAGCGTGTACAAGCGGAGTAATGTAACTAGCGTGTACAAGCGGAGTAATTTAACTAGCGTGTGCAAGCGGAGTAATGTAACTAGCGTGTACAAGCGGTGTAATGTAACTAGCGTGTACAAGCGGAGTAATGTAACTAGCGTGTACAAGCGGTGTAATGTAACTAGCGTGTACAAGCGGAGTAATGTAATTAGCGTGTACAAGCGGAGTAATTTAACTAGCGTGTACAAGCGGAGTAATGTAACTAGTGTGTACAAGCGGTGTAATGTAATTAGCGTGTACAAGCGGAGTAATTTAACTAGCGTGTGCAAGCGGAGTAATGTAACTAGCGTGTACAAGCGGAGTAGTTTAACTAGCGTGTACAAGCGGAGTAATGTAACTAGCGTGTACAAGCGGTGAAAATGGACGAAACCTGTTGACACCGTCAACACCGTAAATACAAGGTGTTAGAACATTTTCTGTCGTTTGATCAACGATTGCCGACAAGAGCATTGTGGCAATAGAGCATGGTATCTCTAGAATCTAGAACATCGTGTGGAGATACCAGTGAGAACAAGGTGTCATGCCACCAGTGAGAACAAGGTGTCATACCTCCAGTGAGGGACAAGGTGTCATGCCACTAGTGAGAACGATGTGTCATACCACAAGTGAGGGCAAGGTGTCATGTCACTAGTGAGAACAAGGTGTCATACCCCCAGTGAGGGCAGGGTGTCATTTACCTAGTGAGAACAAGGTGTCATGTCACTAGTGAGAACAAGGTGTCATGTCACCAGTGAGAACAAGGTGTCATGTCACCTGTGAGAACAAAGTGTCATGTCACCTGTGAGAACAAGGCGTCACATCACCAGTGAGAACAAGGTGTCGTGCCACCAGTGAGGGCAAGGTGTCATGTCACTAGTGAGAACAAGGTGTCATGCCACCAGTGAGGGCAAGGTGTCATGTCACTCGTGAGAACAAGGTGTCATGTCACTAGTGAGAACAAGGTGTCATATCACTAGTGAGAATAAGGTGTCATGTCACCAGTGAGAACAAGTGTCATGTCACCAGTGAGAACAAGGTGTCATGTCATCAGTGAGAACAAGCAGTCATGCCACTAGTGAGAACAAGGTGTCCTGCCACCAGTGAGAACAAGATGTCATGCCACTAGTGAGAACAAGGTGTCATACCACCAGTGAAGGTAAGGTGTCATGTCACTAGTGAGAACAAGGTGTCATGTCATCAGTGAGAACAAGCTGTCATGTCATCAGTGAGAACAAGCTGTCATGCCACTAGTGAGAACAAGGTGTCATACCACAAGTGAGGGCAAGGTGTCATGTCACTATTGAGAACAAGGTGTCATGTAAACTGTGAGAACAACGTGTCATGTCACCAGTGAGAACAAGGTGTCATGTCACTAGTGAGAACAAGCTGTCATGCCACTAGTGAGAACAAGGTGTCGTGCAACCAGTGAGAACAAGGTGTCATGTCCCTAGTGAGAACAAAGTGTCATGTAAACTGTGAGAACAAGGTGTCATGTCACCAGTGAGAACAAGGTGTCATGTAAACTGTGAGAACAATGTGTCATGTCACCAGTGAGACTAAGCTGTCATGTCATTAGTGAGAACAAGGTGTCATGTAAACTGTGAGAACAAGGTGTCATGTCACCAGTGAGAACAAGGTGTCATGTCACTAGTGAGAACAAGCTGTCATGCCACTAGTGAGAACAAGGTGTCGTGCAACCAGTGAGATCAAGGTGTCATGTCACCTGTGAGAACAAGGCGTCACATCACCAGTGAGAACAAGGTGTAATGTCACTAGTGAGAACAAGGTGTCATGTCACTAGTGAGAACAAGGTATCATGCCACCAGTGAGAACAAAGTGTCATGTCATTAGTGAGAACAAGGTGTCATGTTACTAGTGAGAACAAGGTGTCGTGCAACCAGTAATAACAAGAAATCATGTCACTAGTGAGAACAGGTGTCATGTCACCAGTGAGAACATGGTGTCATGTCACTTGTGAGAACAAGGCGTCATGTCACTAGTGAGAACAAGGTGTCATGCAACCAGTGAGAACAAAGTGTCATGTCACTAGTTAGAACAAGGTGTCATGGCACCAGAGAGAACAAAGTGTCATGCCACCAGTGAGACCAAGGTGTCATGTCACCATTGAGAACAAGGTGTCATGTCACCAGTGAGAAAAAAGTGTCATCTAACCAGTGAGAACAAAGTGTCATGTCACCAGTGAGAACAAAGTGTCATCTCACCAGTGAGAACAAAGTGTCATGTCACCAGTGAGAACAAAGTGTCATGCAATCAGTGAGAGCAAGGTTTCATGCCACCAGTGAGGGCAAGTTGTCGTGCCACCAGTGAGAACAAAGTGTCATGCCACCATTGAGAACAAGGTGTCATGTCACCAGTGAGAACAAAGTGTCATCTCACCAGTGAGAACAAAGTGTCATGTCACCAGTGAGAACAAAGTGTCATGCAATCAGTGAGAGCAAGGTTTCATGCCACCAGTGAGGGCATTTTGTCATGCCACCAGTGAGGGCAAGGTGTCATGCCAACAGTGAGAACAGAATGTCATGTCACTAGTGATAACAAGGTGTCGTGCCACCAGTGAGAACAAGGTGTCCTGCCACCCGTGAGATCAAGGTGTCATTCTACCAGTGAGAACAAAGTGTCATGTCACCAGTGAGGGCAAGGTGTCATGCCACCAGTGAGAACAAGTTGTCGTGCCACCAGTGAGAACAAAGTGTCATTTCACTAGTGAGTACAAGGTGTCGTGCCACCAGTGAGAACAAGGTGTCGTGCCACCAGTGAGAACAAGGTGTCGTGCCACCAGTGAGAACAAGGTGTCATGCCACAAGTGAGAACAAGGTGTCATGGCACCAGAGAGAACAAAGTGTCATGGCAACAGTGAGACCAAGGTGTCATGTCACCAGTGAAAACAAAGTGTCATGTCACCAGCAAGAACAAAGTGTCATTTCACCAGTGAGAACAAGGTGTCATGCCACCAGTGAGAACAAAGTGTCATGTCACCAGTGAGAACATAGTGTCATGTCACCAGTGAAAACAAAGTGTCATGTCACCAGTGAGAACAAAGTGTCATGCCAACAGTGAGAACAAGGTTTCATGCCACCAGTGAAAAAAAAGTGTCATGTCACCAGCGAGAACAAAGTGTCATGTCACTAGTGAGAGCAAGGTGTCATACCACCAGTGAGAACAAGGTGTCATGTCACCAGTGAGAACAAAGTGTCATGTCACTAGTGAGAACAAAGTGTCATGTCACCTGTGAGAACAAAGTGTCGTGCCACCAGTGAGAACAAGGTGTCATGTAAACTGTGAGAACAAGGTGTCATGTCACCAGTGAGAACAAGGTGTCATGTCACTAGTGAGAACAAGCTGTCATGCCACTAGTGAGAACAAGGTGTCGTGCAACCAGTGAGATCAAGGTGTCATGTCACCTGTGAGAACAAGGCGTCACATCACCAGTGAGAACAAGGTGTAATGTCACTAGTGAGAACAAGGTGTCATGTCACTAGTGAGAACAAGGTATCATGCCACCAGTGAGAACAAAGTGTCATGTCATTAGTGAGAACAAGGTGTCATGTCACTAGTGAGAACAAGGTGTCGTGCAACCAGTAATAACAAGAAATCATGTCACTAGTGAGAACAGGTGTCATGTCACCAGTGAGAACATGGTGTCATGTCACTTGTGAGAACAAGGCGTCATGTCACTAGTGAGAACAAGGTGTCATGCAACCAGTGAGAACAAAGTGTCATGTCACTAGTTAGAACAAGGTGTCATGGCACCAGAGAGAACAAAGTGTCATGCCACCAGTGAGACCAAGGTGTCATGTCACCATTGAGAACAAGGTGTCATGTCACCAGTGAGAAAAAAGTGTCATCTAACCAGTGAGAACAAAGTGTCATGTCACCAGTGAGAACAAAGTGTCATCTCACCAGTGAGAACAAAGTGTCATGTCACCAGTGAGAACAAAGTGTCATGCAATCAGTGAGAGCAAGGTTTCATGCCACCAGTGAGGGCAAGTTGTCGTGCCACCAGTGAGAACAAAGTGTCATGCCACCATTGAGAACAAGGTGTCATGTCACCAGTGAGAACAAAGTGTCATCTCACCAGTGAGAACAAAGTGTCATGTCACCAGTGAGAACAAAGTGTCATGCAATCAGTGAGAGCAAGGTTTCATGCCACCAGTGAGGGCAAGGTGTCATGCCAACAGTGAGAACAGAATGTCATGTCACTAGTGATAACAAGGTGTCGTGCCACCAGTGAGAACAAGGTGTCCTGCCACCCGTGAGATCAAGGTGTCATTCTACCAGTGAGAACAAAGTGTCATGTCACCAGTGAGGGCAAGGTGTCATGCCACCAGTGAGTACAAGGTGTCGTGCCACCAGTGAGAACAAGGTGTCATGCCACCAGTGAGAACAAGGTGTCATGCCACCAGTGAGAACAAAGTGTCATGTCATCAGTGAAAACAAAGTGTCATACCACCAGTGAGAGCAAGGTGTCATACCACCAGTGAGAACAAGGTGTCATGCCACCAGTCACCAGTGAGAACAGGTGTCTTGTCACCAGTGAGAACTGGGTTCTAGCCATATCAAGGTGTGATGCGATCACCTTCGAAAAAAACATAGTGGTTAGTAGAATGATAATGTGTTTCTCTATGTTAACTACGTCATCAATGACCCGGATAACAAGACAAATCCCTCAAAACTCCTCTTATCAAACAAAAACGTACATTTTAACTTACTAAAAATTATTTTACGAGTAATACGAGTCACATTACAGAAACCTCTCAAAACTTTTGCCATTGAAGTCTACCTTGTTTTGATTACTTGTGAAAAAAATTAATGACGATGTTACTTGACACTGAAACCAATAGTCACAAATACTCACAAACAAGAATGTTGGTCCGCTCCTGTGCCTCAGTGAGACCAGATTTATTATGGCTGTCCTATGGGCTCTACACGGTGCTGTGAATGTCATGTTTAAACTGTGAATCAGCCGGGAGGGAGTGTGGTGGTGTCCGTGGGCGTAGGGAAGGGGGGACATTTGCCCCCCCCCTACATTTGAGAAAAAAATGTCATAAAAATGTCATAAAGTTGTTAATTAAAACTGAACTAAATTTCCTGAAAGTTTATTACATGGAAGACAGTTTACATTTATCAAACATAAAAAAGAATTTTATCTGCAAGTATAACTGATTACATTACGGATTGTTCTAAATATTCCAGTTGCTTAAAAATTTCTGTAACATTTTCAGCAGAAATCCGCAAGCTTTTATATTTATGTGACCATCTAGTTTCACATAGCAAAGGAACATTTAGAATAAGTTTTCTTTGCTGATTACTTTCTCGGAAAAACACTATAATTGACTTAATTGTTCCTATTGTGTTTCGTACAACATTCACATTATTTAAATCGTTCACAGCAAGATTTAGTTTATGTGAACTGCAATGTACAAATGCTGCTTTTGGGTATTTTTTTCGAATTATTGCTTGGACCCCCTCCTCTTTACCTGCCATTGTAGACCATCCGTAGTATCCTTGACCAACAAGCTTTGTCATATTTAATCAAAATTCTAATGAATTAGTAATGATGGTGTTGGTTAAACCTTCAGCTGTTCTATTGACAATTGGAATATATCCCATGAATTCTTCTGTGACCATCATTTTCCCATTTTGTTCTTTGACAAATCTAACACCAAGTGACATCTGCTCAATTCCAGAAATGTCATTTGTCTCGTCGGCAAGTATATAAAATGCAACTGAATTATTTGCTTCACGAACAATGTCTTCACGCAAGAGAGACCCACAAATTTCAATTATAGTGTTTTGCGTAGTTGCCAAGATACACTCAGCGGTTACCCGTCAAAACGGCCCCAGACAAATTGTTAACTTTTTTTAACAAAAACATTTTTATTATTATTATTTTATTTTTTTGCATTTTAAGCTTTCGTTAACTTTTTCACCCTTAAAAAAGTGGTAAAATTATTTCTTATGATGTTATTTTATTGTTTCTTGTCAACAAACAACCTTTATTGGTACCATTTCGCGTAGAGGCTATTAAATTCACTTTTGTGGTGTTATTATTATTGTTTATTGTTAGCTAAATCTGACACTGAATAGGTGAGTAAAAATACGAATATATTTGATTGTAAATTTTACTATTAGTCCATCTATTAGTCCAGGGCCGTTTTGTCGGGGCCGTTATGTCGGAGCCCAATTTTCGGTGAACCATACTCAACACTACAAGAACCAATTTACAAACGATTACCAAGAACTTCATCTCCAGATTAAACACGAAACTATAACAGTTCAGACAAATTACGAGAATTTGATTCTTTTCCACGAATTGCTAAAACATGCATGCAGCAAAATAGGATTGTAAAAATGATGGGACCCAGTTTTTAATTTATTAAATGCATTAATGTTGTATTTTAGCTATTACAGCACAATTTGTAAGTCTTATTAATTACTAAGGCTTTTTTCGACCCTTATGTTATACTGAACTTGAATTTAATTGAAAATTGTACCTGTATGGCATTGTCAGTTAAAATAAAAAAAAGTGGGGGGGGGGCCCCCCCCCCTGGAAAAATTCCTAGCGACGCCCATGGTGGTGTCAGGGAGTTGTGGGTGGCAACTCAACAAAACATACTTGATTTAGACAGAATACTGTACACCCGCTATGCTTGTTGACACTGGTTCGTTCAACTAAACAACTGCGGTGCTGGAGTAATTTAGTATTGTCTGAACAGTCTTATTTAATTTGAAATTACTAAAACAGCCTCATGTTAATTTGTATTGCCTAAAAAGACAATAATGTTAAGTTGTGCTGTCTAGAAAAAGCACTTTTTATTTCATGACATTTGTTGATCTGTTTTCAATTTTTGTTGAACCTGGTAATTATTTCATTACTTTTTAAATCGTATAACTTTTTAATAGCCCATTTAAAATATGATGAAGTTTTAGTTCAAATAAACTTATTCTGGTTGAAAAGAAAGCTGCATGAACATACAAGTTTCATGTACAGCAATAACTGGTGCTCTTTATTTTATGTACAGCAATAACTGGTGCTCTTTATTTTATGAGGCAGTGACGGGTTCAATACAGAGGAATATTTTTTCTGGATTCCCAATACAAAGAAATCAGTTGTTGGTAACCTCCATATAAAGGGGTTGGTGTTGAGAAATAGTGCCAGATATACACCTTTAACTCAATAACAGTAGTACGATAATATTAAAATGTAATTGAATTTCAAAGGGAAAAAAGAGGATAAAAAACGTGAACATCATTGTTTCCATCACTCTGTTCATATAATATTAAAGCAGAATAACACAAATAATGCAGACAACACAGTTCCATTTTAAAAAATTTTAATTATCAGAATTTGTTTTGTTTATACTCTTTGATTACATGTCCTCATCTCATTTGAATACAGAGTTAATGAAAAATAAAATTATATAAAAAAAATTTTTTAATGAAAATATTTCTCTGACATAAGATTGCTTCCCTTACTTTCAATACAATGAACCTGGAGACACAAAATTAAAAACGTCGGGAACATATTTTATCAATAATTTTCGTCAATGACATGCAAGGTTTAAAAACTGTTAATAAAATAAATGTGATTATTAAAGTGGAGAAGTTCCAGGTTTTGTTATTTACATAATATAAGTATAAGTTCCCTTAGTTAAGTGCACATTAATGGAAGGTACATCAACATTAAAAGAAAAATGTAGAATTTTTCATGAGGATACATAAAGTTTAACCATAGAGAAACATTTTTTTTCAGACTTGTATTATTGAGTTGTAAACTCATTTGTAACCGTTGATGACTGATGATACCAGAATCATTTCTTGTTTCCACAATGTTGATGACTGATGATATCAGAATCATTTCTTATTTCCACAATGTTGATGACTGATGATACCAGAGTCATCTCTTATTTCCACAATGTTGATGACTGATAATATCAGAATCATTTCTTGTTTCCACAATGTTGATGACTGATGATACCAGAATCATTTCTTGTTTCCACAATGTTGATGCACTCTTGAAATTGAAGGTAAGTTTTACTGGTAGGCATTAGCTTTGTGCTTTGGGAGAAAGTGAAAGTTGTCTGGAACTGGTCCTAGAAGCATTTCACTGCAAAAAAATAAATCATTGAACTAAGTCAAAAATATTGAAACCAGAGTTTTTTTTTATTGCCAGTTGTTTTATGTTGTCACAAAAACTGTCAATCAAGTGTATTTCTAAACACTATGTAACAAGGTGAGGATATGTGCCAGCAGTGTATCGATGTTTTATCTGATCCCGTACTTCTCCCAAGTCTGAATGGCCTTAAAATACTAAATGGAAAAATGTTAGCATTTTGTTGCTTTCTTTTCTTTCAGAACTTGCTGGATTCAAACAGATCTTTGAAATGAACTCATAGTGTCATATAAGAAAAAAATTCTTAACTACAAATTTTTGGTGCCCCTAAAAGTTACTTAACCCCTTTACCGGTTGTCCCGACTTTAGTCGTCTTGGTCTATTGACCTTTACACGGTAGATCCGACTATAATCACCCAAATGATATTATGATCTGCAGTATGCGGCAGACCCGATTATTCTCTTCCAAAATGCTACGACGTAGTTACAGTGCATGAAGCTGGTTTTTTTTGTAAATAGCAGTGTAAAAGTTTCTTTTTGAGAGTTCTAGACAACAACAAATGTCACAGATGTTGTTCCAGTTGTTCAGATCCCTTGAAATATTTTATTTTGATGGTTATGAAACAATCAAATTTTTGTGTACACTATGACTTCTTCGGTCTACCGTACTGTTGTTTTCAAGCATTTGACGTCATCAATAATTGCGTAAGCACATATGAGTCTGTATTTCCGACAATAGAAAAGCATGTGGCGTGAATCTTTTAGAAATTATTTCGTTCCGGTTTGTACTAAATTCATTTATTTATTCGATATTATAAATATCTTCTTTTTATAAGAACATTTCTTTGATTTTCGCTATGACTACTCCCAAATGTGGCTTTACAGCAGACGATGCTCGTGCCAAATTACTGCGTGATAATGACGATTCTTCTAATTTGGTTTTTAATTTGAAAATTTTCAACAAAAAAATGTGAATTTTTTTTTAAAAAGATTTATTCGCCAAATAAGGGTTATTTTTTTAAATTTTAATGGCCGGTAAAGGGGTTAAGAATATAAAAAAAAGTTTTTAAAAAAGTTTTTTACTATAAATCCTTTATTTACGAGACATAAATAAAAGTATGTAAATTATAATGCGCATCGCACGACAATCCAAAAAAAAATAAATGTACTTATGTCTCATATATAAAGGATTTATAGTTTTAAAAAAAGACTACTACAGTCTGCCTGCTAAATTTCAGCTCGATTTGATCACGGGTAAAGGGTTATAAAAACATGTTTAATATAGTGTGCACCGCAATTACTAGCAATTTACATTTACAGATCAGGAATATATTTTTTTAAAGTATGCACCGCGCGACAGAAAGTATTAAAAAGGTTGTTCAATATAATACGCACATCGACACTCTAGCACAAAAATTAACATGCTACATAGGGATAAATAGAGATAATCTAAAAATTCATTAATTTAATTACAGTACAGTCGATCAATCTCAAATTTTGATAGATCATTTTAATCGTCTGCACAAGTCTGCCTGCAAAATTTCAGCTCGCTAGCATACGGGGAAGGGGGTTAAAAATCAATCCAAAGTTTTTCGGCAAAGAAACAATCAAGCAAGCAAGGCATCAAGAAGACACCATGAGTTAAGATAAAGGATTTTAAAATGCTTTCTTAAAAAATGTTCAAAAATCTTTAAAAGTCCTTTTAACGTTACTTGTATGTAAATTTTCATAATGATTTTTGAAAGTTAATTTATCAAAACCCAGTTATATTCACATGATAAAAAATAATACACATAGTTCATGCTTTAAAAGTGTAGAAAAACTGATACAACATTCACTAAATTAACATTCAATCATTCAGGAAAAGTGCAATCTTTTAAAAGGATACAATGTTCTATAAACGGATTCTGTTAAATTTTGTAGAAATTAGAGCCTTCCATTTGAAGCTTGGTAACAACTGGTCCTACCATCTAACACTTGACTTGGCAACAACTGGTCCTACCATCTAAGACTTGACTTGGTAACAACTGGTCCTACCATCTAACACTTGACTTGGTAACAACTGGTCCTACCATCTAACACTTGACTTGGTAACAACTGGTCCTACCATCTAACACTTGACTTGGTAACAACTGGTCCTACCATCTAACACTTGACTAGGTAACAACTGGTCCTACCATCTAATACTTGACTTGGTAACAACTGGTCCTACCATCTAACACTTGACTTGTATGCAATAAAATATATTTGAATTCATACCTAATTTTAATCCAGTCTGCACAGTTAGCGCTAGCCATTAGTGTCTCAAGGTCATTACGGCCAGCATAGTAAGGTGGGCGTTCATTTATTCGTTGGGGCAGAACTTCAAGAACTCCAACAGGGATGTACCTAAAACATACACATTTTCATTGAAAAAAAAATCTCTACAAAATTGTTTCCAGTATTTAAAAAAAAGCATAAGGGTTATGGGGCACTGATAATATTTGACTTTTTACATCGAGGTGTTTAACAGCAGCAAAATTTTTTTTAATGATGCACAAGAGTTTTTAACGAGATACAAAAAATGCCATTAATAAATGTTCAACCTATATAAAAATGATAGCCATTCCAGTAGGAAACGCCTGGTGTTCTCCACTCCTTGATGGTCAGAGCCCCAGTGCTCCAGGCCATAGTTGGTGTACTGACGCAGGATATCCATCCTTTCCCCAGATGATATGTCCCAATGTCTTTGCTCTTTGATCTCTGTAAATATCCAGGGTTTTATCAAGGCTCCCCTGAAATACAAAATACACTCAAAGGCCACATTGATAATGTGAAAACTTTAAAATTATTTTCTGTATCTGGTAGTATGTAGTATACAATGAAAATTTATACAAATTAAAATTTAATAGCTTATCAATGGCCCATTTCATAAGTTCAACTCTTGTATATAGCATGAAAAAAGTCAGAAAAGTGTTTCAATGCATTTAAATAAACCACATAATATAAAATTTTGTCCAGTAGAAGCAATAAGATTTTAACTCTTTTTCTCCGGAATTATTTTTCTCATTCTGTCGGTATTATCTATTCTGGAAATTTGTCGCGGGCTGCCATGTTATCTTAAAATGTTAATAACGTTTTTATTATTTAACAGATAATGATATATTTGGTATTAATTTAAAGGAAAAAGAATGCTGTTTTTAGGCAACACAGACTCATGACTTTGTTTTCATAAAATATTATGATTTTGTTTTAGTGAAAATAATATATTTTATTTTTTTTAAAATGTGTTTTTTTTAATTTTAAAACATCATTTTAAGTGACAAAAATCTAGATGTTTAACCAAAATGTAAGAAAATGGTGTTTTTTCTGAACTATATTCATACTTACAGCAAACAGAAATAACTTCACATTAAAAAAACAAACAAATAAAACATTAGAGCTCAATATCCATGGTTATCTATACACGAAAATAATAGGAAATTTGTGCTGTTTACAATGGCGCTGGAAGCTATACAATGTATTGCAACTAGAAATTATTTTAAATTCTTTTCGAAATTGCACTGTTTTAGTGAAAAAGTTTAGCAGCTTTCAAATTGGACTCTTATTGTCTATATGATTATTTGTTGTAGAAATATTACCAGTTCATCAAGGCATTTGAGACAGGGGGCGAGGCTTGTTGTTCATCAACAGATGCATTGTCAATTTCATTGTTAATTTCACTACAACCACTAGCACTAGGCGTATGATTCATCGGCAATGATCATCATAGTATTTAAAATAATATTAGATCGATAACCAGATGAGCTCGTTGAATATCCATGTTTGTAAACAAACGTAAAAACGAAAATGAAAACAAGTCTTTCAAACGCTTCTTTTGCGATGCAAACACATTCAAAAAAAGAATTTCCGATTTTTTTATTCAAGGGAAATCATTCTAGATTACATTAAACCTAATTTTAGTTCCATAGCTAAGAAAAGAAACAAAACAATCCAGTTTTAATAATTCGACACTCCCATCATTGATACGTCAAAAACGTCTTTTTAAAATCGACGATGGTAGCGTTGATCCGGAGAAAAAGAGTTGAAGAAATTATTTTACCCTTTCAATTTCAAATATGTCAAAATAACATTCACTGAAGAGAAGAAAATACTAATAATTAATAGTCATAAACATACAGTGTAGTACACATATCCTCAAATTTGAAAGCTCCAATAAATGTTTGAATGTCATATCGTCTGCTGAAGAAGCCTTCTACACTAAATGTTCTTTTGATTGTAATGTCTTTTCATTTTAAACTTATAGCTCTTCATGGGATTTCCTTTAAACAGCCATTACCCCACTCACTCCACTTTACCTGCCGACCATTACCCCACTCACTCCACTTTACCTGGCTACCATTACCACACTCACTCCACTTTACCTGGCCACCATTACCCCACTCACTCCACCTTACCTGTCCATTACCCCACTTTACCTGGCCACCATTACCACACTCACTCCACTTTACCTGGCCACCATTACCCCACTCACTCCACTTTGCTTCATGTGGAAATTGGCCTCTTCATAAGTCAGAATATCACCATTTCCTGGAATTATACAAATGCGTTTTTTTTAAAAATTTGACATTAATTTTTTGTAATTGTTCTCTTTATTTCCTAAATAAAATACATAGCAGGCTATCAGACAAAACTTCATACCAAACACTGGCATGGGAGCTCCAGCAGCTGAACACTCAGCAATGTAGTCCCAATCTGCCTGTTTTGTATAACGCTGCTCTCTGGATCGACCGTGAACCTGTATTAAAATAAGTCAGCTAATATTATTTTAATGTAAAATCTTTGCTAAAAATTATGTACTCAAAAATTCTTTAAATAAATGAAGTTAATTAAATAAAGAGATGAGCTATGAATAAGAGATTCTTTAGATCTTTGAAAGCTTATCAAATGTTTTAAAATTTTTTAAAAAACAGAAGAAAGAAATAACTAGTTTCGAGTGTATATATTTCATACCGTCACAAGTGAAACACCAGCATTCCTGAGTCGTGGAATAATTTGGTGAGCAATATTCTTGCCATCAAATACCCCAGTCCTCAGTTTGACAGTCAGAGATGTGTCTCCCATGACACCAATCATACTCCTACAGATCTGTTCCAGTTTGGTTGCCTTGCTCATCAAAGCACTGCCACCTCCCTAGCAAAGCAAAATCTAAACATCAGTACATTGATATTCAGTGGATAGTCAAGGGATCAAGAAACAACTATTATAATTGACAATTATTGGACATTCGTAGTTCTATTCGTTTTAAGACATTGAATATATGTGTGAGACTGAGATCCCTCTTTAGAAGTTCAATATAATCTAATTCTAATCTAGAAATTATTATTTTATCTTAGGCACTGTTTTTTTATTATTATTGTTGATCAATGATAGGGAGAAGACGGACCTGACACTGACCTTTTTGTAGACCAAGTCAATAGGGCAGCCACAATTGATATCAATAAAATCAACTTGACATGTTTCTGTGAGAAGCTGAGCACACCTGGTCATGGTGTCAGGATAAGAGCCACAAATCTGTTCCAGAGAAGTATCATGGTTGAATGATAACAATGTGAAGATAGCAATTATCTTATGTATTGTTTAAAAATAATATTCTGTCTAGTGAGAAACAACACTACAAAAACATGGACATAATGACCTGCACACCAAAAATATCCTCACTAGGATGGCGTTTAATGAGTGACCATTCTGACTGCTTCGCTTTCAGCAGCTGTGTGACAAGGGCCATTTCTCCACATGTGATGTCTGCACCAAAACCTTTACAGATCCGACGGAACGGCAAGTTCCCAACCTACAACAGCAATATATGTTTATATATGTGAAAAATTAATAAAATGGGATTTTCTTTACCCTAAAAACTTCTAAAACTTTAGACTCTCATGTAATCACAAACAACATTCTTTTACTTAGATACTTAACTAACACATCATTCAGTTACTTACTGTGGTTAATGGTGCAAGAGATATTTTATTCTTGAAGTTAATCTGCAAGGAATTAAACAATACAATTAGAACATTGCTTAAATAGCTATTCACTTTTGTTTGTATGTTGATGAGCCTTTATTGACACAAAAATTTTGAAAAAATTAGAAACTACAATGTCTTTGAGAGAATGCCATGTTTAATAAAAAAGACCTGTAAAAACAAAGTTTTTGACTATAAATCCCTTATATATGATAAGGTTGTTAACGGTTAACCGGTCCTCAGATCAGGACCGGTCCTATTTAATCAGGATCGGTTAACCGCAAATTTACTGTTAAGATGCAGGGCAGCATACGAGACTAACGCGAGCGACGGTGACATCAAATCGCTTTCTCCATATTCCGGTATATAAATAATATACACGTCATCACTATTAGTTTAGTTCGCCTATGGCTAAAGAATGTTTTTTAAAATAATTTGCTTAGTAGTCGAGGCACTGTACGAAAGCTACACACAGTGCGCGTTTGATGTCAACAACAGTCAAGGCCTCGACTGTTTCTATTTATATTAATTATAGTCGGTTTCTTATAAAGACAAAGAAAGCGATAAAACCATATGACCCCTTGACCTAACGGCATTCTCTGGTCACCGGTTTATAGTCTGTTTCCCGCATCCAAATAATTGATCGCCGTGAGCCACTTAGTGAAGTATCTACGAGAGTCATTTGATAGACGTAGCAAAGATACTGGGCGATTAATAGGTTCTCAAATTCGAGTTCGGTCATTTAGTGACAAATTTCCTGAAAGTCAAAGGCATTTGACGTAAGCTTACCACATTAATATCAAAACTGATATTTTCATATTTTCTTTTTAAAAATGTAATTCTTATGCGTTGGAAGGGGAGTACCGCGAGAGTAGCTCTAACCCTATTCCAACAGGAAAAATGGTTAACGTCGTGTGCGCCGCAAAATTCAATAATTCTGGCGAGTTGACGATTGAAAAATAATATAGTATTTAAATACTATTAAAAATGTTAATTACGGTACGTTCGATCGATTTGAAATTTTGATATGATGCATTGTTAGGTGAGACGGGTCCATGTGCCAAATTTCAGCTCGATCGGATCACGGGAAGTGGGTCATTTTTGAGTTTTGTTTTTCCGCCCGCCCAAGACAGAGAGAGATGACGACAGACAGAGACGGCGGTGAAGTTAATATAAGGGATTTAAAAAAGAAGTGTAGTCCGACGCCTAGGAACTAGTAGTTGAACAAAACACTTTATTCATTGTATACTCAATGTTAAGTAGATACGAAGCGTATTAATTTCATTCTTTAACAGAATGAGTTATTACAAATAAATTCAAGTGAAAACAACAAGCTAATTGTACATACCTTGACCTTTTCCAATGGACGTAATCGAATTACTTCTTCATCGGTCATACAGCCCAATGTTATATTACCACCAACTTCTGTTATTTTATCACAGATTGTAGTTGACTGAGAGATGCTGTGACTCTCTACCGTTGTCACTGGGAGACAATTCTCTACAACACTGTCACTAGTTTGTACTACAGTTGTAACTGTAACGCTGTCGCCATTGACACTAGTTTGCACAACACTGTCCTGTATGACATTCTCATCAGCAACACTCTCATGTGTTGGAGTCATCTGTGTATTGCATCTTGAGATAACATGGGCCTGTTGATCAGACACATCAACTGATAAAATGACTTTTTCACAAACACTGGCTTGATCACTAGTGTTAACTTCTTTGGTACTGTCATTTGGAGGTAAATCTTCACCCCAGCCCCTAAAACTTTTCTGAATTTCTTTTACTACACGATCAGCTTTGGAAAAATTATAGTTTCTCTTCCACAGCTTCTTTCTTACGTCCCCACCTAATTCATTTAATGTCTTGAAACCTTTCATCTTTTCAAATAGCTCCTCATTTACAATATTGTTAAGGTCTTCAGAGAGATGATTTTTTGCAAAGCGGCAGGATATACCATAGGGGCAGTAACCGAACTGATCAAAGATATAACAAGATCCTTCAAGTTCTGTTGGCTTTTTCTTAGCAAAATCTTCCTTGTCGTGGTTGAATATACACTTATCACCATATCTGCATTCTTTATCGGCTTTAATGGAAGGACATATTCTATCTTTTGCCTGGAGCCTTTCAGTTCTAGGTCTGTGTTTATTGCGACCTTTCAATTTTGCCTTCTTGGTTTGCGGTTCATCTTTTTCTTCGTTTAATTCATCAGCTGACCTCTTTTGATTTTTTTCTGACAAATCTTTTTGTAAATTTTGCAATTTTTCTGCAACATCTGTACTTAAAAACTCAGCATGGAGAGTTGGTTTGTAGTCAAGAAGAAGAAATCTATAGTAAAACAAACATAACATACCAAGTAAAATATTCAAGCAAAATCTAATTTTACAAGGGATCTACTAAATATTGCCTGACTACCTATTTTATTGACTGAATAAAGTATGTGTCCCCTTTTAAGCTTTGTACATATAAGACAGTCTTTTATTATTTAAAAAAAAATTTTTTTTATATATTACAGATGCTCCTGCTATAAAGAAGTTTATTGAATCCTACTTTCTTAGAATGTACAGAACATACTAGCAAGTTTTGCAAATGAGGCAGTGTTCACAGGCCACGGCTCACAAGGCCAAGACCCTTGTCCTTGTCAAGGGGATTGTGTGGCACAGTGTCCAGCCGCCTGTATTAACCCCAAATAATGTTAGGTACCCATCAGAGCTAGGTGAATTCAGGGACACCCTGAAGCCTTGGGAACAAATCCCCGCCTTCAAGCAGACTCGAACCTGCAACACTTAGTCTTGAACGTCTTGGTAACCCTGCTGAGAGCGCATGCTGCTCAACCACCAACATCATCATTCAGAGAAAAATCATGTCTTACCTAAACTGCCCTAGCCTAATCCTCATTAAATATAGAAACAAAATAACAATTACAATGACTTACTCTTTTCTAATAGGTGCATAGCCTGGTTTCTTAATGGTGGGGGCGGGAGTCTTTTGTTCACTGCAGTCCTTTGTTGAATTTTCAACACCAGGTGACACACAGCTTGGCACTTGATTGGTTTTAGTTGAGTCACTGATATCTTCTGTTTTCTCATCCATCTTAATAATCTTACATAAATAATAAAATCTGAAAGCGTTAAGCCTAATAATTTTATTGATTAAAATGTATTGTAAATTTATGAAGAATAAGAAGGGATAGGATGAGTTTAAATTTATGTTTAATTGTTTATTTTTAATTTCACAAGAGCAAATTCATTTCTTAGATAAAGACCATAATTTAAAAAATATTTTTAATTAGACCACCAGGCTAACTTACTTAATTAGGTTTTTAAATATTTGATCGTATAATAATCATCTGTAAAACCATAAACAGATACGGCATCATACGGCGTGTTAATTTCATAAACTGTAAGACCGTAAGCATTAATTTCAGTGTTGCCGTTAAATATTTTGAGAAAAACCTAGCTAACCGTCAGAAAAAAACTAGATCCGACAGAAAAACCTAGAAATGCAAAAACATACGAAAAAAACTACACTTCTGTCTAAGGTTTTGGTATGTTCTACATAATTGTCTATAAAATGTGCTTACATCTGCATTTATTCATCACGCATGTCATCTCCCTCATAAATGGCAATCTTATCAGCATTATTGACATCCTTCTTATCTTATAGTGTTTTCCTTCTTCCCGTCCGGAATTCGGGCGTGGTATGGGTTGCCTGAAGATTCCAGGAAAACCAACACTTTATCAACATTTAAATCTCTAATAAAAATGCAGGACTAAACACAAACCATAGACAAGCGTAGGACGCAATAATCTTCTGTATAGAAGGAGCGTCTGTAAACAGATAAGATAAGATAAGATATTTTATATTACAAACACGCATTCTATACAGAAAATTATTGCGTTCTACGCTTATCCCCGATTTATGTCTAGTCCAAAGTTCCCGCTAAGGTTCGTTGGTCCGGGTGAAAAATAAAAAAAACCTCGTATGCAAAGGTGAACGGCATCAACTTTTTGTGCAATATTTTATAAAAAATATAGGCCGTAGCCCACATGGAACAATTGTCTAGCCTTGCATTTTTGTTAGAGCTTTAAATGTTGATTGACTGGTGTTGGTTTTCCTGGTTTCATGAGACATCCCATTCCACGTCCGAATTCCAGACGGGATGAATGAGAATTCGTATGTGTTTTTTCTTGCATGCGGAATAAGAAAAGTGTTTTTATCTCTATGTCTATCTCAGGGTTGTATTAATATATATAATATTTGTATTGTATTTCCAAGGTATAAGTAACTGCCTTTAATATAATGTATTATTACTACTTTACTCTTGGTTCTTCTATCCTCCAGTGTTTCAGTGTTAAATTATTTAACTAGTGGTGTTATTCTTTTCAGTTTTCGATATTCTCCAGTAATGAATCTGGGATAACTTTTTTTTTAAAATATTTTTTTTTAATTTGGCAGAGATGTTGTTTGTCAAAAAGTCTGATAAAACTGAGCATTTTGGCTTATTCAAGCTTTTTACTTTAAAAAAAAATTATTTAGTTTTTTGTGTGTTTTTTTTCATGTTTTATATATTGTACAAGAAATCTAGAATTTCTCAGACAGATGGGACTGTACACAACAGAAGAATCGCACTATTTGTAATCCATTGGGATAGAGCCATAGATATAATTTAACATGATGGTGCTACTAATTATACTGCTTATTTTTATTTGTGAAAAATCGAATCTATAAAGGATATTAACTGCAAATATTTATTTTCGTACTTTCATATCATATATTTACTAGAACCTTATATTATTTTTTTTTAAATGCTAGACAAGGCCGCTAAAAAAAACCCCACCTAAACCTAGGTTGAAAAACCTAGCGCTGGCAGCACTGATTTATTTGGCTGCAATGCTGATAGCCTATTGGTCGAAAACGTTTTGTTACCGAAATAGATTATTTTTCAGTAGCCCAACAGGAATAATTGAAATTTTGAAATAAAGTTTATGTGTGTGTTTGTGTGTGAGAGCATGAACAAAACTTAAAATTGTGTCTATCAGTTGACACATTGATACATGCCAGTCACCAATAGCTTAATCACGATAAATTATTTCCATTGAATTGAAGAAGTCATACTAAGGCAGGCATAAAACACATTTTATTGTATAATTAAATCATTAAATTAAAGATGACATTGTGCATATATATTTTTATGAAAACTGTGTCAAAATAATAATTCAACTTTCTTTTTCTTTAAGACAAAAAATAAGAGACAGCTAATACAAGTGAATGAACAAAAGTGACTTAATTTAAGGATTATTTTACTTGGTACTTGGTAGCATTATAGAAACAATTTTGCTTTGAATATGGAAGACTCATAGAGTCTTCCGTGCTAAAGTATATCTAGGCCTGTATGTTATAACACATAGAGTCACTGTGCTATAGTATATCTTGGCCTGTATGTTATGATTCACAGAATCACTGTGCTGTAGTATATCTATGCCTGTATGTTATGACTCAGAGTCACTGTGCTACAGTACGGGGTCGGCGAACAGTGGTAAATTACCCCATTTGGGGCTGTCCATAAATTACGTCAACAAAATAGGGGGGGGAGGGGGTCTGAAAATTTTTGACAATTGTTGACAAGGGGGAGGGGGGGAGGTTAAGAAAAGTTGACGTCAACAATGTTACTTTAAACAAAAATAATTTAATACTTAACTTAAGTCCACTTAACAAATGAAAGTTAGACAGCGTTTGTAGTCCTGTGTTACACACTCGCCCAACCTTCAGTATTTTAATTGATCTAACCCTATTCCTAGTTTTTAAAAACCGTGCTGTGCTTTTAGAGACCCCACACAATTCAATATAGACACACGAGATGTTTACTGGTAACACTTATTTTTTTCAAAGTTGTTGTTTGTTGGTCTGCTGTGCAAAAAAAAATAAGTAAGTAGACAGTCTACATTATACTATTTGAATGTCTATATATAAATTATAAAATGCACTATTGGTTATACTAGACTGTATTAGAAATCATTGGCTTTCACTGTGAAATTAGATTAGGTCTAACGGTCTAAGTCTAAAGTTAAAGATTAAATAATTAAAGTTAAAGGGTAATCCTGCAGTTTTGGCACCTATATTATTTTGCAGCGAATTAATGATTAATATATATTATATTTTTGCTATTACAGTACTAATTTTTTAGTTTTTTTAACTTCTAAGGCATTTTTCGGCTCTAAACAATACATAGTTAACATAGTCATAGTCCGAACTCGATACGAACGATAAACTATACAACTATTTTTTTGTATTACCCTACTTGCCGAGTTGTCACAGTAAGATGCCAAATAAAATGTTCTCAAGTACAAACAAACAAAATAAGAATCAAACGTCTAGTAACGAAATAAAAAATTAAATATCAGGTAAAATCTTTATTGATCTTGTAAGAACAATAAAATATATATTGATCTTCTTAGAACAATAAAGTAGATGAATGGTTCCTGGATAATTTTTAAAAAAAACTTCTTCAGTAAGTAAATTAATTTTAGCATGGGTAACAAATCTGGCTAGCAAGGTGCTAGATAAACAAAATGAATGTATTTACAAGAGCCAAAAAAATGCCTAAGAAAATTTAAAAACTAAAAAATTAGCGCTGTAATAGTTAAAATATAACATATATTAATGCATTTAATAATTAAAAATGAAAGTTCTCAGGAGAAAAGAAAATTAGCAGCGAAATAATATACGTGCCAAAACTGCAGGCTTATCCCGGCCCTTATTTGAAGTCTTAAAAATACAGTACATGTCTAGAATGTTTAGAATTATCATTAATTATGAAATATTGTTAAATAGGCCTAGGCCTAATTATTTTTCTTCCCTGGTTTTGTGTTTTTTGTTTTTGTTTTAAATAACAAATTTATTAACAATTGAATTAATAACTTAATTTTTGTTTTTTTAGATGTACAATGGAGAAACCAAACTTTCACAAGTTGTTGTATGAAGGATATTTGAAGGCATTTCCCAACAAGCGCAAGCAAGACTCTCAAAGAGAAGTAACTGAAATTTGGAATAAATTGAAAAAAGAGGATGATTTGCCAACAAAAGTAGATTCGTTATTGAATAGTTATGCCGCCTTAGCACAGAAAAATAAGGCAACATTAATGAGCTTCTGGGCGGGCAGACCAGTCTATGAAGAGTGTAAATGTTCTTCCTAAAAAAGCAGCCACACATGTAAAGATTGAAAAAGAAGTTGTGAAACATCAAACACAAACCATTCAACAAGACCACATAGAAATCGATTTAGAAGCTTGTCCATTAAGTACTACTTGTGATGAAAAATCTGTAAAATACAAAGCAAAAGTACAAGGTGAATTACTGAGTCAGATAAGCATCTTCAAGACCGATTTGATTGGCTTGTATAAACAAAAAGAAAGTGGTGTTTTAAGTTCAGATCAGGAAAAGGAACTAAAAGGAAAAAAAAATTAAGGTTGATGAGCTAGAAAAAAAACTGAAAAGAAAGAAATATGAACAAGAAAAACAGAAGATATACCGAAAAAAGAAAAAAGAAACTTTAGCGCAAATTTGTGCTGAAAATCCTGACGTCAGCAGCAAATTAAAGATCTGACAGAAAGCTGGTCGACCAACAATTGAAGAAGATCAGCCGCTCCTTTTAAAAACCATTGTTGACATTGCATTGTATGGGTCTGCTGCTCACGACATAAGACAAAGTGAAATTTATCGTAGTGTTAGAAATCTCGATGATTTGACAGAACAATTAAAGATTCAAGGTTTACAAATAAGTAGAAGCGCTGTTTATACTCGCCTTTTTCCAAACGAAGTTTATCATCAGAAGGCAAACGCCATGTAACAACTGTGCCAGTGAAGTTAATTCGAGCGCAAAATGATTTACACTCAAAACACATTGATGGTAGGTTTTGTACAGCTACTTTGAATCACCTAGAAGAAGTGGCTTCTTTGTTAGGTCCTAAAGAAGTATGCTTCATCTGTCAAGATGACAAAGCCAGAGTCCCCATTGGATTGACAGCAGCTAACAAGCAAGCTCCACTTTTAATGCATGTCGAATACCGTGTTACATTGCCTGATCACGACTGGGTAGTAGCATCTAGACACAAACTCATACCATCTGTTTATGCTGGCATTGAAATCCAAAAAGACGGTTTAGGTAAACCCGAAGCTGTAACATATGCAGGCCCAACTTACATAGCCATCAGATCAGGCAAGCATTGCTCATCATCAGCTTATAGCCATGGACTGGACTATGAAAGGCTGCTTGAATTGGAAGAGTTTGACATTGTTACAAAGGATCCAAGCAACAAGATGATCAAACCGATTCTTATTATGTCTGTGGATGGTGGACCTGATGAAAATCCAAGGTATCAAAAAGTTATTGATGTGGCCATCCATCATTTTGTGAAGCAGAACATTGATGCAATGTTTGTAGCAACTAATGCGCCTGGTAGAAGTGCGTATAATCGAGTAGAAAGGCGAATGGCTCCTCTTAGTCGAGAACTGTCGGGACTAATTTTGCCACATGAACATTTCGGAAGCCACCTCGACACACAAGGTCGAACAATTGATGAAGAGTTGGAAAAATTAAACTTCAAATATGCTGGCGAAACATTGTCAGAAATATGGAAGCAAGTAAGCATAGACAATTTTCCAACAGTGGCAGAATATATTGTGCCTGAAAAGTCTGAGCTTGAAGTTGAAAATGTAATAATCAAAGATCAAGTTTGGTACCAAAAACATGTAAGGACAAGTCAGTACTTTCTACAAATTGTCAAATGTTGTGATTTAACTTGTTGCCAACCGATTAGAAGCTCATACTTTGATATTATTGCTGATCGATTTATCCCCCCGCCAATTCCAATCTGCCAAACTAATGAGGGCCTTAAAGCACCAGTAGTATCTGATATAAACTCACATAGATTTCCATCTCTTTTCTTCAATCAGTCTGTGAAAGTTGAAAACATACTACCTAGATCAGCAAAAGCATTCAAAATTCTTCCATATGATATATATTGTCCATCTATTCAGTTGCTAATGTTTGAACGGATCTGTAAAATATGTCACTTTTATGTTGCTTCGCAAGCCATGTTAAAGAAGCACGTTCAACAGCACCAACGCTGTATGCCTGGGCCCAGTCAAATACTACATGCACCCCAATAGCAAATAATTCGTCCAATGCGAGTGGCAGCCAAAAGACAGAGAGAGCTCATGGCAATTATTGCTTATGGAGAGATGTTCAGTGCAGAATGGCTAGATGAAGAAAATGTTGACTTGTCTGGTGTTTCGGTTCCACAAGAAAGAATTCAGCCAGAACCTATGCCAATAATAACAATTGAGGAACATTTGACATCTCCATGGGAAGATATAGAGGCTAAGATATCGGATTTGGATTTGTTTGTAAAAAAATATGTTTAATATATACATTAAAGGTGTATTTAGAGTTTAAATTTTTAATCTCATTTCTGCTTGAAGTTAGAACAAGTCTTTGTAAATATTTTAATTGTCTTAAAAATTTAAAATGTTATATTAATTTGAAATATGTTCATAATTTAAAGATGTTGGGTAAAGAGAGGTAATAAGCCTCATGTTTTCAACATGTTTTCTTTTTTTCCTTTGAAATCAAAAAATATTATTACATTCAAACAACTAATGCTTTTAAGTCATAGGCAACCTATATTTCTATAAGGGAAAATTTTTATTCAACATAATTATGAAGCAAAATAGCAAAAATATACTAAAAAGTTTGACATATCCATTTATGAAACTTAACCGCAATGGGGGCAATAAGCCCCATTTTGTAGAAGGTAAACATTTTCACAGTGGCTGTTGACAACTCTCATTGGTCCACTCTATGTCTTAAATATAAGCCTCTTATAGGATTTCTATGCCTTTAACATGGTACTAAATGCTTTGGTTCACCTTTTTTCGTGTCCTGTTGTAAGTGACGAAATTGGTTTCATCACCGATAAATTTCTGACTGGGGTGACCACATCATTTCCACATCCTGATAAGTATTCTTGTATAGTTCAAACCATTTCTCAATGACCCAAAGGTCCTCAGCTTTAGCCCTTTGCATAGTGCTCTGTTTCTCTAAGGATTACTGTTGGATCTTGCCTCAGAAAGCCTCAAAACTAGTCAAGACTAGGTCAACGATCCATAAATTGTGACTAATGGATCTATAATACTATAATAAAAAATTCAAAAACAAATTTTTAAAATTATTTCCATGAGTCATTAATTTTTGTTTTCATTTTAAAACATTTCTTGATATTGTTTTTTAGTTTAAAACATGAAATTTCTTGTTTTATCAATATTGTTTTTGTGGTTTTCACATTTTTTTTAAAATTTGGGGGGGCATTATCATTAAGCTCCAGGATTTTCATAAATTAATTTAAACAAGCTAATTATTGAAAAACTGGACCAAATTCCTCTTAAAATGCTCTCCATTTAAAATAGTACAGGAAAAATCCTTCACCTAAGACCCGTTTTAAGTTTTATTATTTTTTAAACATTGCTTCCTTTGTAGCAGCACTTGGTATACAAATATCAGTAATTTTACTTTAAAAAATGACATACCCAGATTGTTAAAGGTGAAAAAATGTACTTAATTAGTATAGATGTACTTGTAACTGAGAGAAATTTGAAAATCTCAGCTTAAAAATATTCTTTTATTACCAAAACAAAGATGTCCCAACTGAGCAAAAATTTTAAGACATGTTTGAATAAAACAGGAAACTGCAGAAAAAATTCACTCATACAAATATAATGCAAAGTTACAGTCAATGCATAGGCTAGAAACCCAAGTTTTGTTAATGCAAAGTTACAGTCAATGCCATAGGCTAGAAACCCAAGTTTTGTTTTAAATGATTCCCAGATTATTTTGTTTCTTTCCACCATGTAGACCTTAATGCCTTTCATCCCTTAAAAAATGGCGTCAAGCATTTTACTCAATGACCCCAGTAAGTGGAGCCTATTGCCCCACGGGGCCTTTTACCCTGCTTTACCCTAATGTGTAAACATTTTTGTAAACCCTGTTATCTCTTTTCTGTTTAGTGTAAGCCTTTGTATTTATGAATTGGAAATATGTCATAAGTTAAAAGTTTATTAAACTTTGTTTTTCTAAACATTTTTCTTTTTATTATTTATTTATTTATTTATATTTTTTTGGGGGGGGGGTTATCAAATGTTGACGTAATTTTATAGGGGGGGGTCTCTGGAAGTTTGACAAGTTGTTGACAAGGGGGAGGGGGGGATGTAAAAATCGCCAAAAAATTGTTGACGTAATTTATGGACAGCCCCTTTGGGGTAAAAGGGGAATTTCTGGGGGGTAATGGGGGACATTTAAAATCCTCTAGAATCCGCTATATTACCGTATATACTCGTTCTATAGCCCTTTCGTTCATAAGCCTACCCCCACACACACTTTTGGAAGAGAAACGTATTAAAAGTGTATAACCCGCTCGCAAAAAAAAATAATAGGACAGCTTAAACAAAATGGTACACATTTTTTTAAAACTACAAGCTAAATATGTCATTATGATTGTTTACGTTGTACTGCCTATCTTTGTCTTTATGTGATTATGTGCTCTTTGTTACCGGTATTTTTTTAAAAAAATTTCTTTGGTAAACAGTGACAAGAGCGCGTGCATTAAAATTCGTTGTTGAAAACAAAATTTGTAAAACAATTTCTTAAAACGTTCACAAAAATAAATAAATAAGGTAAGACCAGATGTTTAATAATATTCTTACAACTTCTGGTAGAGCAGTCAAATCTTGTAGAATGTAGAAAGGACCCTGATGATCTACAATAACAACACCGATATTCAATATTGACAATATCCATGCAGAAATACGTGATGATCCGCTCCTAAGCCGACCCCCAATTTTTTGCCCTAGATTTTGTCCAAAAAAGGTCGGCTTGCGAACGAGTATATACGATATATTCAAAATCTGAAATTTGTACGCGAACAATAATTTTAATCAACATGACTTAACTGTATGCAATATCATCTCTGTGCACTTTTAAAATTAATGTCTTAAAAATTAGCTAACCTGTTAATATCAAGTAAATGTAATAGTATACTATCTTATTAAATGTGCACATTAAGTGGTAGTCTACTATTTTTTAACACAAAGTTTTTCAAACAATTGAAGTGGAAATAACCTCTTTAATTGCGATGTCAAGCAATTGATGTTTTCAATAAATATAATGAATACTTTGTTAAGATTAATTTAAAATGGAAAGACTGCATTGCTGTGTCTGTTGATGGAGCTCCAGTTATGTTTGTTCATGTATGTAGTTTTTCGGCTTTCGCAAGACAAAGGAATCCCAAAATTGAAGTTAACCACTTTATGATCCATCGCCAATCTCTGCTTGTGAAACATTTGGAACCTGAACTGGTCGTCATGCATGATTATATTCAGATTATAAATTTTATTAAACGGCATGCACTGTAAATGAAACTGTTTCGTGACTTATGTAAAGAAGGTGAGTCTGAATTTACATATCTATTTTATCACACCGAGGTACGGTGGCTTTCAAGCGACAATATTCTGAACAGAGTGTGGGCTCTTACAGAGGAACTTTTCTAGCTGGCCAAAGGCATTCTATGGCAAATATGTTTACGAAACATTGGTGGATTACACATTTCGCATACTTAGCTGATATTTTTTAGCATAGGAATGCACTGAATAAAGAATTGCAGGGAAAAATAACCATATAATTTATGCAAAAAAGGATTGCAGCATTTGGATTTAAGCTTTTATATTGGAAACAAAAAGCAGAAGGATACAAGTTAGCGGCCTTTTCTAAGTTGGCCTTGTACTTGGAAGATTGTGAAAATATAACTTTTGACAACATCAAGGATATAGTTATCAAACATCTTACCTCGCTCAGAGAGCTGTTCACTGTTTACTTTCCAATTATCGATTCGCATAATGTAATTTGGATTGTAAATCGATTTGAATGGGACTTTGCAGATTTTCCAGATGAGCCTCAGAGTTGGCAGAGACACATTTTGAACTTCATTCCAATAATAAGGCACGTATTGAGTTTGCAAAGAAAACAGATATGTCAAATTTTCGTAAGTCAAGTGCTGCAAAGGCTTTCAACATTGCTCATGAGGAGGCCGTCAAAACGTTGTTGCCTTCTGTAATAAAGTACCTTTGTGAATGACGATTTGTTTACTATAGTAAAAATAAAGCTGCGAAATCCATTGGACCCCGAAGACAGCACCCAACTAGCCCTGACATCAATATGCCCCTAATTCGATTCAATTGTGTCAAAAATGAAGTAACATCATATCTCAAAGAATTGAACGGTAAAGAGCTTTAAAGAAGATACCTCTGTGTCTAATTTTAAAAAAAATAACTATTTTGATTTATATTAAATGTATAATTTCAGATTGTTTTTTCAAAAAAATATTTCTTTATCTGACTTTCATTATTGCATTATGTCTGATTTATCATTACTTTATAATAATTTATATCTAGAATGGTCAGGGCCGTTAGGCCTATAAACGTTATAACCATTATAATCAACATTAAACTTTTATAATTGTATAAAAAAAATTTCCGCTGAAATATGGATCCTCAATATTGTTTTCACTTAAAATATCTACACGTAATGATTTCCAGATTCATTTTTTGACACAGTCTTCTTAAGCTCACCAAATGCGTTTTCGGATGGGGCTTGGCTCCAAACCCGTTGTGGGGCGGCGGGGGGGGGGCGTACGACGCCCCACGCCCCTTCAACTCACCGAGTCGCGTGGGCCTTCGGAGGTAACGTTAACATAAAATTTTGTATTTGGGGTAACGGGCAAAACAGTTTGCTGACCCCTGCTATAGTATATCTATGCCTGTGTGTTTTGTTGTTCGTCCGTCGATTCGACGAAGACCACTCTAGTCATCCGAGGGTTGCTGGGACTGGCTTTGTTTGTGCGTGCGCAGATGGCTGATGAGGCCGATCCTTGCACGGAAGGTTCGGGAACAGAAGGGACAAGGGACGAGTGGTACATCTCCAGGAGGGTTGACAGCATGGGCCTTTTGGGCTTGCCTCTTCTTTTCTGCGGAGGTGATCCGGTTTGCCTCGCATGACTTGGCACCTTCGTGGATGGAAGAATGCCAGGTGGATCGGTCCATTGCAGCACGTTCCCACGTGTCTGGGTTGATGGCAAACGCTTTCAGTGAGGCTTTCAGTGTGTCTTTGAAGCGTATCTTTTGCCCACCGTGGGACCGCTGGCCATGCTGGAGCTCGCAACAGAAGAGTCTCTTTGGCAGTCTCTCGTCTGGCATTCGGACCACGTGCCCTGCCCAACGAAGCTGGGACTGCATCAGGAGTGGGAATATGCTGGTGAGACCTGCCTTGGTCAGTACCACTGTTTCTGGTATTTTATCCTGCCACTTTATGCCGAGGATCTTCCTGAGGCTTGTTGAATGAAAGTGGTTAAGCTTCCTAGCATGGCGCTAATACACAGTCCATGTTTCACACGCATATAGCAGTGTGGGGAGCACCACCGCCCTGTAAACTTTCAGCTTGGTCTGGATGGTAATGCCTCTCCTGTTCCAGACATTTGGAGACAACCTGCCAAAAGTGGAGCTGGCTCTGGCAATTCTGACGCTCACTGCGTCATCGATGGTGACATTTTGCGACAGTGTGCTGCCTAGGTATGTGAACCGTTGCACTGTGTTGAGTCTCTTGCCGTTGACAGTGATTTTGGGCTCAACGCAGGGCCTTCCAGGCGCAGGCTGATGGAGGACTTCAGTCTTCTTGGTGTTGATCGTCAGACCAAAGTTTGTGCAGGCGCTGGAGAACAGGTTAACGCTGCGTTGCAAGTCGGCTTCTGAGACAGCGTTGAGGGCACAGTCATCAGCAAACATGTGACCTCTGATGATGTCTGTCATAACCTTGGTTTTTGCATGGAGCCTCCGAAGGTTGAACAGTTTGCCATCTGTGCGGTACCTCAGGTTGACACCAACATCCTCGTCTCTGAAGGCCTCTGTCAGCATGGCGGAAAACATGAGGCTAAACAGTGTTGGTGCCAGGACGCAGCCCTGCTTGACCCCGTTTGTGACTGGGAAAGGATCAGAAGACTCTCCGCTGACCTGGACTCTGGCCTGCATGCCCTCGTGGAATTGTTTCACCAAGACGATGAATTTCCTTGGGCAACCGTACTTGGCCATGATTTTCCACAGACCCTCTCTGCCAACGGTGTCAAAACTCAAAAGCCTTGGTCAGGTCGACATAGGTGGAGAACAGGTTGAAGTTCTTCTCCTGACATTTCTCTTGCAGCTGCCTGGCAGCGAACACCATGTCGATGGTCCCTCGCTCTTTTCGGAATCCACACTGACTTTCAGGCAGGAGTCCTTGGTCTAGGTGGACCGTGAGGCGGTTGAGCAGGATTCTGGAAGGATCTTTCCTGCGATAGAAAGCAGGGATATGCCTCTGTGGTTGTCACAAGTCTGTCTACTTCCTTTTTGCTTATAAAGATGTATGATGGAGGCATCTTTGAAGTCCTGCGGGATCGTCTCTTGCTGCCACATAAAGAGAAACAGATGGTGGAGCCTTTCAGTCAGGGCTGTTCCTCCCTCCTTGTAGACTGGTATGGCGTCAGAACCAGGTGCTTTGCCACTGGAGAGAAGATAAATTGCTTTCTGGGTCTCGAGCAATGTTGGTGGGGTCATCCAGTGCTTTGTTTGTGGGCACTTGGTGGAGACGATTGATGGCTTCTTCGTTGATTGTCGAAGGGCGATTTAGGACGCTTTCGAAATGTTCAGCCCACCTCTTCAAGATCTTCTCTTTGTCTGTGATGAGAGTGTTACCGTCTGCGCTGAGGAGGGGGTTTGATCCTGAGGGCGTGGGGCCATACACTTCTTTCAAAGCGTTGTATAAGTTTTTATAGTCACGCTTGTCTGCATAGCCTTGGATCTCGTCGGCTTTGTTGCTGAGCCAATCGTCCTGCATCCGACGGAGCTTTTGCTGTGCAGTCCTGTGTATGTTGCTGAGTGCACCTCTCCTTGCCGTGGACCTGTGATTATTGAGGTAAGCTTGGTGTAGGAAATGTTTCTCATCCAGTAACTGCTTGATGTCTTCGCAGTTCTCATCGAACCAGTCCTTATGTTTCCTGGTCTGGTGCCCCAGAGTCTTTGAAGCTGTGGTGTAAATCAGCTCTCTGAGTGACGCCCAGTCTGCCTCCACGTTCTGGTTGTCCGGAGAGGTGGATTTCAAGCGCTCTTCCAGAGCATCCACCAAGGACTGCTTGCAGCTGGCGGTCATTAGTTTGGCAACATTTAACCGTTTGGGGGCCTTCTTCCTTTGCGGGCGCCGTTTAGGCTGAATGCGGATGTTGAGCTTGTGTTAAGTATCTAAATATAGGTTTGAGAATCGTTGTATTTTAGAACCGTTGGGGGATAATTTCAGAGGTAATGTGAGTAGTGTGAGACACTAACTTTGGAGGGACAAAGATTTGGAAACGCTGGTGATAGGTCAGCTAAAGTTTAGCAGGACGAAATAGGATACTTAGACTAGACCATTTTTGGAGGGATGCTATACATTTTACTTGGGTTAGACAAAGTCTGTGAATCGGACGTTGCAGGAGTCACCAAAAGGTTATGGGACTTAGGGCTTAACCAATAAGAATTAAGTTTGTCACATGTACCATCCATGGGACGAAAGGTTCAGCCAATGGAATAGCTAAGAATTGAGGGCAGGCGTGGGTGAGCGGTCCTTATATACTGGGACATAAGACACATTCGTTCTCTGCATTCCAAACCCTTGTAGGACGGGTCTTGAGAAGGGAGCCTTGCTGGTGTGCAGGTTGCATGGACTTAGATTATACTTAGGATATAGTCAAATGTATATTTGTTATGTTGAAGTAGATGTATTATTCTTTTATATAATGTATATTCATTAATTGGTTATTCAGTTTTATGTGTATGTTATTTCAGCAAGTAAATGTAGGGTAGTGTACCTACAGTGGAGCAAGTAAATGTAGGGTAGTGTACCTACAGTGGAGCAAGTAAATGTAGGGTAGTGTTACCTACAGTGGAGCAAGTAAATGTAGGGTAGTGTTACCTACAGTGGAGCAAGTAAATGTAGGGTAGTGTTACCTACAGTGGAGCAAGTAAATGTAGGGTAGTGTTACCTACAGTGGAGCAAGTAAGTGTAGGGTAGTGTTACCTACAGTGGAGCAAGTAAATGCAGGGTAGTGTTACCTACAGTGGAGCAAGTAAATGTAGGGTAGTGTTACCTACAGTGGAGCAAGTAAGTGTAGGGTAGTGTTACCTACAGTGGAGCAAGTAAATGCAGGGTAGTGTTACTTACAGTGGAGCAAGTAAATGTAGGGTAGTGTTACCTACAGTGGAGCAATTAAATGTAGGGTAGTGTACCTACATTGGAGCAAGTAAATGTAGGGTAGTGTTACCTACAGTGGAGCAAGTAAGCGTAGGGGCTAGCATAGCCAAGCTTACGTAGTATAGAAGTTGAGCACCAGTTGTGCCACTGGCAAAAGTGGGCAAGACAACCCTTGAGCCGGACAGAAGACTACTGTTAGTAAACAGTGCAGCCAGCTGTGACGCGGTCAGTCACAGGAGTCGTAGAGGGACGTGGTGTTACCGGCCTCCCAGACGATGAATGGGTTAGTAGCATCGCTGACCACTGAGGCGGAACATGGACTGAGACCGTGTGTGATGTGAGATCGGCAGACATACAACAAGAGCTGGCTGATTAAGAGTCATAGAATGTATTTGTGTAGTTAAGTTGTAATCTGATTGTATTTACTATTAGAGTTATTGAGCTATAGTCTATACATTATATTGTGGAATCTATTCCAATGTGTATTTATATGATTTACTTAATGTAATTAAATATTCTCTCTGTTGTGTACAGAGGTGTTTTGTGTGCTTATTTATACGTATTAGGTATTGTAGCGTAGTTCTATACTAATACTTAATACTGGGGGCTAGAGCCGATTAGAGGTAGATAATATAAAGATAACATTTTGTAAGTAGTCTGGGAGCTCAATTAGCATCCCGTAATCTGTAACCCTAGACAACAAGAGTCATATACAAGTATTGATGTCTATAGAATATAGTCCACAATATTTAACAGTGGTATATAGAACTCTGTTGTATCCATCGGTGTTATGTTTTCATATACAGTTTCTTTAGTTCTTAACAGCTTGGTGATGATGAGGCGGTGGTCTGTCCAGCATTCAGCGCCACACATGGACTTGGTCACTCGTACATCTTGCCTGTCCCTCTTCCTCACGATGGCGTAGTCAATAAGATACCAGTGCTTCGAGCGGGGGTGCATCCATGACGTCCGGTTACGGGTTGGGAGGCGGAAGATCGTGTATGTGATCAGCAGTTCATGTTCAGCGCAGGTCTGGAGTAAAAGAAGACCGTTACTGTTGCAGTGACCCACTCCATGATGTCCAAGGACTCCTTCCCAGGCAACGTTGTCCTTGCCAACTCTTGCGTTGAAGTCACCTAGCAAGATGAGTTTGTCCGCCTTTGGAGCGTCGGCAATGACAGTGTGAAGTTCTTCATAAAACTTTGCCTTCACTTCATCTGTATGGGGTGTATGGGGTGCTCAAGGCGAGGTAGCACCTCCGGTGGGGGAACACGTCGTACTCTCTTGGGGGTAGTTCGTCCACCCTTGCCTGTGTGTTATGACTCACAGAATCACTATGCTGTATTATATCTATTGGTCTGTATATGATAAACTTGCTAAAAAAACAGAAGATGCAGCTCACCAGGGGAATATGAGAGAACTGTTTGATACCATTAAGATGCTGTCTAGTGGAAATTTAGCAAGGTAGAGAGACCAGTGAATTATAAAATTGGAAACACCATACCAAGTGAAGAGCAACGGAGAGGGAGATGGAAGGAGCACTTTGAAGAGCTTTTAAAAAGGCCGCAACCAAAGAACCCACATGATATTCAACCAGCTGATAACGACCTGCTAATTGACTGCAATATTCACACCAAAGAAGAGATTAGCAGGGCCATTAAACAACTCAGAAATGGAAAGGCTGCAGGACCTGATGGCGTCCCAGCAGAGGCACTGAAGGCGGACTTGGAAACCAGTGTGGAAATGCTACACCCTTTGTTTATGACTTAAGATATGGGAAGAAGAGCAAGTTCCTTCCGATTGAAAGGAGGGATACCTTATCAAGATCCCAAAGATGGGGGATTTAAGCTCCTGCTCGAACTACAGAGGGATCACCCTGCTGTCCATCCCAGGAAAGGTTTTTCAACCGTGTACTACTTAACAGGATGAAAAACGCTGTAGACCCTCTGCTGCGGGACCAACAGGCTGGATTTCGTACCAACAGATCCTGCACTGACCAGATAGCGACACTGCGCATCATTCTAGAGCAGTCACTAGAGTGGAACTCGCCTCTCTATGTCAACTTTGTTGTCTATGAAAAAGCCTGCGACAGTGTGGACAGGCAAAACCTGTGGAGATTGCTAAGGCATTATGGGGTGCCACAGAAGATTACTGATATAATCAGAAACACGTACGAAGGGATAAACTGCCGAGTTGTCCATGATCAGCAGGTGACAGATGCTTTCCAGGTGAAGACTGGTGTGAGACAAGGTTGCTTGCTGTCACCCTTCCTGTTCCTGTAAGCCATTGACTGGGTGATGAAAACATCTACACAGCAGAAAAGGAATGGCATCCAATGGACCTTGTGGGATCAACTTGATTATCTTGACTTTGCTGATGATCTTGCCCTTCTTGCACATACCCAACAACAGAAGCAGGAGAAAACAAACATTGTCGCAGCCACTTCTGCTAGCATGGGTCTTAACATACACAAAGGGAAGAGTAAAATCCTCAAGGTTAATGCCACCAGTACATCACCCATCATGCTTGAAGCAGAAGCCCTTGAGGAGGAGGACAGTTTTGTTTACCTTGGCAGCGTGGTAGATAAACAAGGTGGTACAGACGCTGCTGTCAAAATAATGATTTGAAAAGCAGGAGCAGCCTTCCAACAACTCAAGAATATTTGGGTCTCCAACAACTTAAGCAGCAAGTTAAATGTAAGGATTTTTAATGCTATGGTGAAACCTGTGCTGCTATATGGAGCCGAGACGTGGAGAACAACGGCCGGAAACCTGTCCAGAATCCAGTCCTTTATCAACAATTATTGTCGAAGTAGGATTCTCAGAATTCACTGGCCGGACAAAATCAGCAACCGGGAACTGTGGCAGCGGAAAAAACAGAAGCCGATTGAGGAAGAGATTATTCTTCTGAAGCGGTGGAGGTGGATTGGTCATACACTAAGATAACCTGCTTCTAATACAAGGCAAGCCCTGAAATGGAACCCCCAGGGTAAGCGGAAAAGAGGCCGTCCAAGAAACACTTGGCGCCGAGAATTGAAGGCAGACATCAAGAGAATTGGCCATGAATGGAAGATCATGGAGAAGCTGGCCCAGGATAGAGATGCCTGCAGATCTCTGGTAGGTGGCCTATGCCCTTGGAGGAATCGCTGACGCCGACGATGATCGGTGGATGCCCCTCATGGACGAGAGGGCTCAACAACAACATATTATAACTCACAGAGTCACTGTGCTATAGTATATCTAGGCCTGTATGTTATGACTCACAGAGTAACTTTGCTATAGTATATTTAGGCCTGTATGTTATGACTCTCAGATTCACTGTGCTGTAATACATCTCGGCCTGTATGTTAGCCTAGAAATTGAACAGTGATTATAAATTATGTCATCGGTAGAACGTGTCACAAGTGACATTTTACTAAATGATTTCTCTTGAAATAACATATAATTTTCATTATTAGAAAGATAAGACTAGTAGAACGTATGTTTTCTTATTTAACCACGTTTTTTTATAAACGTGCTACTGGTTCTATTGCAGTGACAATTTTTCAAACTAGCTGTCGCTGTATATATGATTTATCTGCAAAATTTCTCTAAAAATAAAAGTTCATCTATTGTCATTGCGACTTGTTTTCTTCCTTTATTATTATTACAAACGAAAATGAAAAAAAATATTCACAACTGTTTTCCAAGCCCTTCTGCGGGCAACACAGGGTCTACTGTCATGCGTAATGTCACGTCAATTTCTCCTGTTTTATTATGACCAACCCTATAGACATCTCTGCTCATATTTAGTTCATTTTTTAAAGTTTAGTTAATTACGTATTGTTATTGTTATACGATTAGCCAAAAATTGTAATTAGGTGCAATTTAACTAAACGTAACTCTATCATTCTCCTACTTGTTCATTTCATTTAAATAAACAATTTGTTTCATTTTTTCATTTGATTTTAATAGTTTGACTTTAAGAAGAAATAATGTTCACCATGAAGCATTCACGATCTAGCAAAAACAGTTTTGTAAAAGTAAATATTCCAAATCGTTAATATTAATATCGAGTATAGCCAGGTATTGTATCGAGTTCCAGTGGCTTATAGAAAAATAATTCAACTTTTCAAAAGATGATGGCAGAAAATTGATGTCATATGATTTAATTTTTCAACAATTTAAAAAGTATAACGTTTATTTAACTGATAATTTGCCATTTAAAAATTTTTGGTTTTTTTCCATAGCAAACAAATGTAAAGTAAAATATATGTAATCTATGAAGGGAATGTTCCTTCTAAGGTTCTTTGGTCCGTGTGCAAAATAACAAGCTTATGTGCAACGTTGCACAGCAATCCATTTTTGTGTGCAACATTTTACACCCAACAAAGACATATTTTATATTATCCTTATCGAAAATTTGCTGCGCGGTAATTCTAAACTTCCGCGCAGCTTAAATGGATTATTTGGTCATTTGTAAAAGTTAAAATGCAACAATTAATTTCTTATCTTATTAATAATATTACATTTACAAAACAAAAGTTGTCAGTGGAATCATAATGAGATTTCATCACCCATAATGTTAATTTTCTTGAGGCTAGAACTAGAAGTCAAGTGTCAAGTAAACGATTTTGTCCCCCAATTAAGTTAATTTCATGAGATTGGGAGTCAAGTTAACGTGTATCGTAATAGCCTCGTGTTGACTTTGCTTCTTTCACTGCTCTGATAAAACTTTGATACAGCTCGTCATCGCTTGGGACCGGAAGTTTAAGCATTTCAAACCAATCAGAGTATGAAGTGACGTCATTTTTAATTTTCACACAAATCTCCTTCATTTGATTCACCATTGTGCGTGTGGGAAACCCAAAATTTTCATCGTACCTTTGTATAATGTCGTGACGACTCATGTTGTCTGGCATGGCAACGTCCAAGAAAAGAACTTGGAAGGAAAAGATGTTGCGACTAACGGCCGTGTGTTTAAAAGTTGCTTTAATTCTGTACTCTTTGCTTGTTGTAAGGTCACCCAGAAGTCTTTCATCTTTGATATACCACATGACGTTGCGTTTATAGCATTCCTCAAGACACACAGACGCCACATGTTGCCAGCTTAATACATTTGACCCAGCCAGAAGCATAAGCCACTGACCCAAATCAGGACAGTGGTCTTTCGATCGCTTATATTTATCTTCTAGAAAATTTATCAAGTGTGCCTCAAGTTTCTCTTGTGCCTTTGGGTATGTTTCCATTGCCCAGAGAAAAAGTCTGTGTAGCGCAAAGAATCCACGTAGGCTGTTCTCGCTAGTATGCTGAGCCCCTTTAAAAAAATCCACAACAGTGGATAGCATCAAATTAGGGATCACGTCCAAAATAATATCCTCAACAGATTCCAAGGTGATTCCTCCTCGACCGTTGCGTTCTGAAATCGCATTCATCGTCTTCTCAAACTCCTTCTTGATGTGGCCACCTTGGATCGGATGGATGTATAGAGGTAAAAAGAAAGAGAGTTCTTCTTTCATGACCACGCTGTGCGCCGCATGGAGAGAGTTCTTCATTTCGTAAAACGATTTCCCAGATAGAAACTCGCAAGGCGTCGTCAGTCGAATCTTACCGATACGCCCTGATGCAACCACACCATATCCAAATAAATCGTATTCAGATTTTGGTTCTCTTAATTCAAATTTGATCTTAGAAATGACATCAACAATCTCAATGCTGGGTTGGGTTATAGCTTGATTTCCTTTTGCAACGTCCTCGTTTACAGATGTGGTTACTTGGGGTTCGCTAGCAACATTCAGTGCAGGAAATGGCGCGCTATTACAATGACCGCAGTCTCTGCATTGAAAACGGCGGGAAAGTTCTAAGTTTTTGTTATCAGAGCCGATCTCTGCCAGGAAACTGACGACGTTCATCAGGACGGTTTGCACGGTGTATGCGGGCGACCACCCGTTAGCCTTCTCTGTCGCCCATTCCGTATGCACGTCTGCGAAATCGGAGAAGATGCTTAGACAAATCTGAGTGCCTTTTCTCCCATGTTTTGTGGCGCCACCTGCATAATTAAATCCGATGGGAACGAATTCCGCACTGGGAGCCTTGTAGGGGTACTCGGACGAGAAGAACAGAATGAGGTGAAAGACTGTCTCACCGTGCTTGATGTTACAGTGCCACTCTAACATGTTGTCTTCGAGGGGACTGGCTGAAACATTCTCCACGGGACTCTTCTGTAATTCCGTTAAATCATGGACCAGTCTCTTCATGCAGTTCTTCTCTGAGTGGGCCATGACAGAATTGACCAGAAACTTTTAAAAAAACTTTATAGTTTTTTGTTTTTTTAAAAATTGCCCTTGATATGTTTGCTGGAAAGAAAAAAAAACATAGATAGTTTTTAAAAAATTAAATTTCAATCGTTTTGCATACATTAATAAATTTAAAATTATAATAATAAATTGATTTCTATGATAAACAGTGAATTATGTCCATGCAATAATAATAATTAAATTATAATGATAAAGCAATAGTCGCATATTTAAATGTTATACCCACCAAATATTATATAAATTGTCTGTTATTATTAAAATGTTACATCTATTGTCATATATTATAATTGTAGAACCATTGATATAAATTATATTTAAATGTTATATCAATTTTATATATTTATAGATCTTATCTTCTTATCTCATTCTCATACTTTACAGACTCGCTTTCTATAAAGACGATTGTTGCGTCATACGCTTAACCAAGGTGTATGTTTAGTCTTGCATTTGTATAAAAGTCTTGAATGTTGATAGAGTTTTGGTTTTCCTGGTTGGCTCGGGAAACAAATTCCACGTCGTCATGGAAGAAGGTGGCAGAGGCGTAACTATGTTTTTGGCGCCCTTGGCTAATTTATTTTCGGCGCCCTTGATAAATTGACAAGTTTCAGCAATGCGATTTTCCATTTTTTAGAAAAATAATTGAATTTCTCTTATTTTATTTATGACAATAATTACGTAGTCTGACAGTGACAGTTATACAACGTGAATATAAAAAATGTGTAAGACAGGAACAATACTAATTTGCAGTTTATTATTTAATAAATAATACCAAATAAATTGGTAGATAAAACGGGATATTGTTGCGTTAATAAAGACTACAGCAAAACTTGAAGAATCATGTCATTGTAATATAAATAAAAAAATAGTATCAATGTGTCATACTCATTATCTCATACATAAGGATAGAAACTCACAATTTAAAGTAAATTTAAGTAACACTCCACCGATCCACTCCTATGTCCTATATCAAAAGTTCAAAGCTTAACTTTTCTTGCTTTAATGTGTGCAAAATTATTGATTATTTCATCGAAGTTTATTTGACTGGTAATTCACTTTCGATGGTAAGAAGAGCTAGAGATGATGTGCGTTGTTGACATGAAGTCGATCTCAAGTAATTTTTAAATCCCTTATATTAAATTCACCGCCGTCTCTCTCTGTCTGTCTGTCGTGATCTCTGTCTCTCTGTCTTGGGCGGGCGGAAAAACAAAAGTAAAAAATGACCCACTTCCCATGAAAGCCATCGAGCTGAAATTTGGCACACGGACCCGTGTCACCTAACAATGCATCGTATCAAAATTTCAGATCGATCGAACGTACCGTAATTAAATTAATGCATTTTTAGTTTATCTCTATACGAGGTATGTAATTCAATTTCACGGTTTGTTATTGTTTTTTTTTCACGTGAGAGCTCAGTTCGCGCATTGACGCGACCCATCGAAGTACAGGCGTGCTTTTGTTTACATTTTACGTGTCACGCTGAGCTCGGTCGAGCGATCGGTGACCAGACATTTCACCTCTCCCACCCCCCCCCTGTTATACAGCAGGAGTTAAGGCAGATACAGTCTGTAAATGTTTGTCGCGTTTGAAGATGATCAATACTTTTAATTATGACTCATATATAAGGGATTTATAGTCAAAAACTTTGTTTTTACGAGTTTGTTTTATTAAATCCCTTATATTAACTTCACCGCCGTCTCTGTCTCTGTCGTCTCGTCTGGGCGGGCGGAAAAACAAAAGTAAAAAATGACCCACTTTCCGTGATGCCATCGAGCTGAAATTTGGCACACGGACCCGTGTCACCTAACAATGCATCGTATCAAAAATTTCAGATCGATCGAACGTACCGTAATTAAATTAATGCATTTTTAGTTTATCTCTATAAGACGTATGTAATTCAATTTCACTGTTTGTTATTGTTTGTTTTTTTCACGTGATTGTTCAGTCACGCGTTGACGCGACCCATCGAAGTACCGGCGTGCTTTCGTTTACATTTTACGTGTCACGCTGAGCTCGGTCCAGTGATAGGTGACCAGACTTTTCCCCTCTTCCCCAGGGTTATGAAGCAAAGTTGAGTTAAGACAGATTCAGTCTGTAAATGTTTGTCGCGTTTGAAACATAATCAATACTGTTTAGTTATGTCTCATATATAAGGGATTTATAGTCAAAAAACTTTGTTTTTACGGGTTGTTTTAAAAATTAAATCCCTTATATTAACTTCACCGCCGTCTCTCTTTGTCATGGGCACGCGGAAAATTAGAAGTCAAAATTGACCCACTTCCCGTCATGCATCGAGCTGAAATTTGGCACACGGACCCATGTCACCTAACAATGCATCGTATACAAAAATTCAGATCGATCGAATGTACCGTTATTAAATTATTGAACTTTTTAGTTTATATATAGTCTATATATAAGCATCTGTAACCATCTGCTTTTGTTGAAAGCCTTGAGTTCACCCCGTGACCACATCACAATGTTTTTAAAACGTTGGGCGGGCGCTTATATGTTAAACCTCATAAGCGCCCGCCCCACGTTTTAGTCATATTAAATCGAAGTACTTGAACTAATAAGTTTTAAATTATTTTCTTCTTTTTAGTCCGCTTATAAAAACGTGGTTTTTAAAAATCTTTTTTTTACTTCTATTTATTTTATTCTTTTTAGTCCACTTCTAACAACCTGGTTTTTAAAAATCTTTTTTTACCTCTATTTATTTTACCAAACACCTCACAAGCGCCCGCCCAACGTTTTAAAAACATTGTGATGTGGTCACGGGGCGAACTCACAGATGTCAACAAAAGCCGACGGTACAGATGCTTTTATATAGACTATAGATAAACTTAAAAGTTCAATAATTTAATAACCGTACATTTGATCAATCTGAAATTTTGATACAATGCATTGTCATCCAAGATCTATCTGTGGTAAAATTTTCAGATCTCTAGGACCATCAGAAGTGGTTCAATTTTACGTTGGCAGATTTGAAAAAATCTTGGACAATGCCTCACCAACGAAAGCGAGCTAATAAAAACGTAGTAATAAATAGAAGTAAAAAAAAAGATTTTTAAAAACCACGTTTTTAGAAGCGGACTAAAAAGAAGAAAATAATTTAAAACTTATTAGTTCAAGTACTTCGATTTAATATGACTAAAAACGTGGGGCGGGCGCTTATGAGGTTTAACATATGCGGTTCACTCATTCTCTCACTTATAGATCTCTCTTTTGCCTTCTAAATTAGAAATCTTTAATTTTTATACCAAACACCCACCCCACGTTTTTAGTCATATTAAATCGAAGTACTTGAACTAATAAGTTTTAAATTATTTTCTTCTTTTTAGTCCGCTTCTAAAAACGTGGTTTTTAACAATCTTTTTTTTTACTTCTATTTATTTTATTCTTTTTAGTCCACTTATAACAACCTGGTTTTTAAAAATATTTTTTTACCTCTATTTTACCAAACACCTCACAAGCGCCCGCCCAACGTTTTAAAACCATTGTGATGTGGTCACGGGGCGAACTCACGGATGTCAACAAAAGCCGACGGTAAAGATGCTTTTATATAGACTATAGATAAACTTTAAAGTTCAATAATTTAATAACGGTACATTTGATCGATCTGAAATTTTGATACAATGCATTGTCATCAAAGATCTATCTGTGGTAAAATTTTCAGATCTCTAGGACCATCAAAAGTGGTTCAATTTTACGTTGGCAGATTTGAAAAAAATCTTGGACAATCAAACAAACAAACAATGCCCAACGAAAGCGAGTTAATAAAAACGTGGTAAAAAGAAGAAAATAAATAGAAGCAGATTTTTAAAAACCATGTTTTTATAAGCGGACTAAAAAGAAGAAAATAATTTAAAACTTATAAATTCAAGTACTTTAATTTAATATGACTAAAAACGTGGGGCGGGGTATTTGGTATAAAAATTAAAGATTTCTAATTTAGAAGGCAAAAGAGAGATCTATAAGTGAGAGTATGAGTGAGCTGCATATGTTAAACCTCATAAGTCATAAGCGCACGCCCCACGTTTTTAGTCATATTAAATGAAAGTAGGCCTACTTGAACTTATAAGTTTTAAATTATTTTCTTCTTTTTAGTCCGCTTATAAAAACGTGGTTTTTAAAAATCTTTTTTTCACTTCTATTTTTGATAATTTTTAGTTTGTTGAAACTCCTTTCAGCAGTGGCTACTGTGGTTGGCATTGTAAGAAATATTTTCAGAGCTAGTTCGATATTTGGGTACGATTCTTACAATTCCCATGTAGCGAGAACATTTAGAAGATCTAATTAAAACATGTCTCGGGTCTTTTGTTTTGCAATAGTTCAATCATTTGGTGTTGTTAGGTACTACCACCACCCCCTCTCCTCTCTCCCCACTTGCCATGAATGCGTAGGGATGCCACGGGTCCATGTAATTTATCACCGTACCCCACATCTCTATTGAAGTCTTGACAGGTCAAGGGTACATAGCTGACCTCGGCGTGTTTGGCTCCACCCATCTGACCCTTCTGTTGTTTACATCGATTTACCTGGAACTTTCTCGATCAGCTTAATTGCGAGAAACATTCTGTTCTAGAACGAGAAAGTTCGATTGGTATTTGTATATATAGGGGCATGGAGAGGATAGAAGAGAAGAGTACCAAGCTATGCTGGCCACTATTGTTATTGTGACCTGTCATTGTTAACCTTCTACTGTAAACGCTATCGGCTATTGTTGTGAGTTTTTATCCTGTTACATTATTAGCTTATGTTTTTATTGGATATTGTTATATTAGGTTAAGAGTTAAACTAATTATATATATACTATTTATTCCTAACCACCAGGTATCGTGTGTTTAATTTTTGCTTACTTGTTATTATTTCATTGCATTAAATTAAGAATTGTAAAGTCAGTTACTGTGTTAAATCTTTCTTTTTGTGTTACGTGCCGTGTTAAACGAGCCATTTAATCATTTCTCTCAACTTTATTGTAAGTTAGAGAGTCAATAACCCTTGCGGACTTAAAAGGTGTTTAAGGTGTTGTTTTTTTTTAAATTTCAATAATAAATTGCTCTTTATTTATTTCAGTTTTCGAGTTAGGGAAAATGGCCTAGTAGGCGCAGATTAATCAAGGACAATGTTGATATTGAGAGGGGGGGATCAGCCAAAGCGGCTAGAAGGCTTGACATGAAAGAGAGGCGGTGTCTTATATTTCACAAGAAAGGAGCCAACTTGCTATGACATACCGACACAAGCCCGTGAGAGGAGACACCTCCCCCCCCCCACTTTACTCCCTCGACAGTGGGATAGGGATAGTAAGATTGTTTTCTTTTTAAAAGAAAGACTGTAAAATTATATTGACATTTGTATGATAAGAAGCCCTGCAAAGGCCACAAACATAATAAAAAATATTATAATGGTTTAAATAATAGATTATATATTTTTTAAAAATTAATTATTCACTTTTTTGTTATTGAGGATGAAAGTGAAATACAGTCGACCTCGCTAAGTCGAACTTCACACTAAGTCGAAAACCTCCCTATATCGAATTAATTGTTAGGTCCCGGCCAAATTCCATAAGACTTATTAATATATTTTAGATCTCCTTAACTCGAAGAGTTTTGGCTTTCAACCTCTCTTAGTCGAATTTTCCGAGGCTTTTTGGTTATTATTCCTCATCAACAAAGGGATAACCCACGTATCCCAATTCTACCTGTGGCCATGTCATCCTACTCTTGCATGCAAACTTGGCCCGGGTAAATGCAACTAAACATGGACTTCAACCAAGTTCTTTGCGAAAACTATTTCCATGCAATTTTATGACATTTTGTCTTAACCTCTTTCATGCATGACGTAACACAATGCTGTTCCTAGACCCTCCTCCTTTAATGGCTTTATGTCATCTGTACACACCCCGCCCTGAATTAGGGGTGGGGTGGGTATAAGACCCTTTGATATTTCTGTTACATCGCTGTAACGATGTAACATTAACATAAATGCTACAAGCATAAAAGTATCTAACATAAACCTAACATAATCCCGAAAGAAAATAGGGGGGGGGGAACTGGTGACGTCATCCCTGTTTGAATATGTGTTATTTTTAGTTTTGGGGCCGTCCATAAATGACGTCACGCACCTAGGGGGGAGGGGGGTCACACTTTTGTGACGATGCGTGACGAGGGGGAGGGAGGGGGGTTGAAGAAATGTGACGTCACATCAAAACGGTAACTTGAACTAAAACTTCCACTGAAATATTTGTTCGCTTACACTTTATTTAATGACTTTTTAAAAAAATCAGTGCTTCTCAATGTGCCGGTCGGTAGGCCATCAGACGCTGGTTGGCGTAAGCTATCAAGACACGAAAATTAAATCTAATTATAATCCTTAAGTTTGAGAATTCACAAGATAACATATGAAATTGTTACACTGCGTCATTTGATGTTGACATCAAAGCATTTGTGATGTAACCGCAGGTCCCTTTGGTTCTCTCGAACTTTTTTGCCCGTTGCCGTTACCCCAAAATATACAAGTTTATGTGTGCGTTACCCCCCCCCAACCCCAGACTCTAGGTCCTGCTCACATGACTAGGGGATTTGGGGGAGCGTCGTTAGCCCCCCACCCCCACCCCCGAAAATGCTACTGGTGAGTTTTACATGCATGACAAGTGTCTAAAAATGATATGAATAGGATTATGTGTAGATAATTTAAGTCAAAGCGACACGGAATATCCTTTTTCTTTAAATGGGGAGGGGGGAGGGAATCTATTTGATAGAATTAAAAACGTTTTACGTTTGATATAATTGTTGGATGGGTTTTTGGTCAAACGCCCCTGGCCATTCTAGTCTTCTAGATCAGTGCTTCTCAAAGTGGTGGTCCACGGACCGGTGCCGGTCCATGGGCCATCCGCTGCCGGTCTGCAGGTGTTCTAAAAAAAAGTACAGAAAAAATTGTCAGTGCAGGGAAAATAATGCACCGGTCCCTGTTGCAATGGAAAAAATTCCTGCGGTCCCCCATACTAAAAAGTTTGAGAAGCACTGTTCTAGATATAATTGTAAATGAGCCCATTTAAAATTAGTCAAGTATTCAGTATTCATTAACTTTATTGAATGCATCAAATTCTTGACATCGCAATTCGAGAGGAGCACAAAACAACTTTTCTTCTTAGCTCAGTTCTTAAGACATTAATTTTAAATATCACAGCAATGATACGTGATACAGAAATGTCATGTGGATTAAGATTATTGTCACTCGTGTCAATATAAATGAAAGTAGGGTAGATTTAGGTGTCTTCGTATAGTACGTAGGTAAGAAATCTACATAGTTGTCAAATTTTTTAAAAATGCATTTTGTGGAAGGGACCGGTTCAATAATGGGCATATGTTCCAAGCGTACACGTACACATGACGTATTTTAATATATCTAGTGGATTGTAGTGGATGTTATATGTCCCAAATGAGTCTGCATTACCCCCAAGAATTCCCTTTTTGACCCCAGATGAGGTTATTTACCTCTGTTCGCCGACCTCTTTCTTACGGGATGCCCGTCAGTCAATTGAGGGATTTTTAAAAAAATACATTTTTAAAAAGTTATTTTCAAATAATTTTTTTTCTAAACAAAGACGTTAACCGTGATGATTAATAGTCAATGTTTAATTTGCATGCATTAAAATAAAATATAATCTAAGGAACAGTTCGTTTTCTGAAGGCCAGTTAAACGTTTTTAAAAAATGCTTCACGCGGGTTACGATATTACAATGTAGATCTTCACTAAATAAAAAATAAATACTTAAATGACAATAAAAGTGATTTGAAACATACTTCTTTTCAATTAGAAAATTATTTTTTTTTGGGGGGGGGTCAAAGATTTGTGACGTATTTTTAGAGGGGAGGGGGTCTAAGTTTTTGTGACGACGCGTGACGAGGGGGAGGGAGGGGTCAAAAATCGCGTGACGTCATTTATGGACGGCCCCTTTGGTGACGTTGACCCTAAGAAAATAGGTCAACGTTAGGACTTAATTTAAACATGGTCTCTGACCGTTCTCTATAATAAACCAAACATGATTTCGGTCAATCCCTAAACTAAAGATTGTTGTTGTTTCAATCCACAAATACCTCTATCTAACAGTATTAATCTCGGCACAATCAGCTCATCTCGTACTCGTATTCCTTTAAAAACAAGGAAACTTTTTATTCTTAAGTTTAATCAGTGGCGTTACTAGAGTTGGTGTCACCCAGTGCGGAAGCTCATGGTGTCACCCCCACCCCTCACGATTTACCCCATAAATAGACCTCCTCCAAGTCTGCCAGGGCCAAATAACGGGAACATATTTATTTTTTTTACTTCTGATGTCATCCCTTGCCCTTGTGATGGTGTCACCCGGTGCGGTCCTCACCACCCGCACCCTCCGGTGACACCTCTGAGTTTAATTTATTAGTTTATTAAAAGGGAGTCTTAGAATTTTATGACATCAATTCCTAAACATATTTTCATTATTTTGATTGTTGTGAATTGTTATATTTTAAATGAATTAAATACTATACTATAGATGTAATCTCAAACTCAGAGCTTCTCAACCTCACATACTGTTTATTTAATATAAATTAATTAATATAAGATTTTACCTTTATGAATAGAAATAACTCGGTCAAAGGAAATGGTAAATCCAATTTGATTCAAGTCGATATTAAACCTTGCACTGCACTTTCTTCTCTAAACACAACCTTTTTTGTAATAAGAAGTGGAAAAGTGTGTTGAGTATCGATTTGTCAGGCGTAAATGGCGAAACCGAAACCAGTTCATTACCTAGAAACTAGAAGCCTTCTTTTACATTTTTAGATCCGCTGACCTATTTAATTGGGTGACGGGTGAAGAAAACATAATAACAGACTAAAAGCTAATGTTTTAGGTTTTACAAGCCACCTGGGTAATTTAGGTCTCAAACTAAAACTGTAGGCCTAAACTAAATTTTGAATTAAAATAGTGCTGTGTGACTGTGTGTAAAAATAAACAGTCGGTGACAGGCCTATTCCCAGAAATGGAAAATTTCTATGAGCAAGTAGCTAGCTGCTCGCTTATAGACACTGGGGATTCCTGGAACTAAATATAACCACTTAGCTGTCAAATCTCCATAAGTTATAAGGATTTTGAAACAGCATCTTTCTTGTAACATTTTAGAAAGGCTACAGCCAAGAAATTTTATTTACCAATGAAATGTGTTTTTAATGATTTGTTTGCAAAAAGTCATGAAACCGTATGCCAGTAAAAAAAAGTCATGAAACAGTATGCCAGTAAATACTAATATTTGAACAAAAATGAAAATGATGATCTCCGTGGCCTAAAGACGACAGGCGTAAGTTCCCGGTTCACCAACCGACTAGTATGTCCCTTTTCATTACCATACGGACTTGTATGTCCCCTTTCATTATTATACCGACTTGTATGTCCCTTTTCATTATTATACCGACTTGTATGTCCCATTTTATTATTATACCGACTTGTATGTCCCCTTTAAATATTATGACCATATTTTGTGTCCATTGGGGACCGTCCATAAAGTTCGCCGCACCTACTCACGTCACAAACGGTCAAAACCTCCTCTTAAAGGTAGTCACAAATCTTGACCTTCCTCAACACACGCACTTTTTTAAGGCGTCACCAACGTGAATTCGGAAGGAGCATCTAATGCCCCCCCCCTGATTTTTTATAGTGATAGCATTCGTAACATGTTAAAATTGTTTTTGTCACACTAAAATTTGTTACTTGAATATTGATGCATTTAAATTTTAAAAGAATCGAACAAACAATAAAATTTATCTTTTAAAAGTTTAACGAGACCCCCTCTCATCTTATAATTGTGATCATTTCGAATACTACATAAAGGACTTGTGGGTGAGACGTGGTTGGGGATCAATGGCAGGCCTAATTGCAATAGAGACCTAATTGTAAGACCGCGAGGCGCTAGCGCTTGGGAACCCACTGGTACATATATCACTAGCTTGTTCGTTTCAAAAAAAATAATTTTTTTTAGATTCTTCCTCATAAAACAAACAAAAAGTTCGGCGGACATCCATGGGAGTCACCCATGTATGATATCACATTTATTCATTACTAACTCCTTTCTTTGTCACAATCCGTAAATATTTTCTTCCACCCCCTCTATTCTTTGTCACAATTGAAAAATAATTTTAAACAAGATACAATTAATATAAATAAGCTTCTTTGAAAAATTTATTCAGTTGACAAAAATTGTGCTTTTTAAAAAGCAATCCCATTTTAGAATGAAACCAAAGATTCAAATTTGTCAATTTTACCCTTTGAATAAGTCATTGAAGATGTGGTATATCTCGCAAAGTACTTGCGGATGACACACAGCTTTACAAGAGTTTTCACCCGAAACCTTTGAGCTGTGCGATACCGTTCAGGCTGTCAAAGACTGCTGTATTGTTGTTATATAGAGGATGGCATCAAAGATATTGAAGTTGAACGAGGATAAGACAGAAGCAATTATTTTTGGCCCTGGCACCTTGTCACTTCTGACAACCCCTCGTCCAACACCGTCAGAGATCTCGGGTTCAACACCGACAGTATACTTACGATAGCTCTTTCCTATGTCTTAGGTAAATGTATAACATAAAAACAGGGTATTAGTAGGCTGACAGGACGTAACACAACAGCGAACGTTCGGCAAAGAGCCTTCCTACACGGACAAATGGTACACAAATGAAACGAATATAACGAAATTTTAAAAAAAACTTAGTTGCGGTGAAATCCAAGGAGTCCAGTAGAGATGTCTTAGCTATACAGACGCCCCTTCTATACAGAAGATTATTACGCCCACAGACTATGCCGGTATGTTGGCAAGTGACGCAGCGTTCACAGGCCACGGCTATGAGGATTCCACGCAATACCCAACCGCCTTTGTTTCCTTAAATAGTGTTAAGTACCCATTCGGAGCTGGGTGGACTCAGCGATACCCTTGCTCCTACGAACAAATCCTTACCTTCACGGAGCCCGGTGGCCAAGCCTTTTTTTCCATCTAAGTGCCCTGGTCAGTTGCCGTAGCAGTCTCTTTGATACAATCGAGACTGGATTACTGCTTCAACAGTAGACTGAGGGGATTGCCTCAAAACCAAATGAATAGACTTCAGAAAGTAGAAAATGATGCATCGCGGATTGAGTATGAGAGTGGTCAGACTGAATAAAAGGATCTCCACTGGCCTGCTGTAGCTGAGGGGGCCGTCCATAAATGATGTCAGGCAATTTTGGCTGAATTTTCACCCCTCTCCCTTCCGTACTCACACTTCGTCACAAAAACTTAGATCCCCCTCTAATATGACGTCACAAAGCTTTGACCCCCCCATAAAACCGTATTTTCTAACTGAAAATTAGCAAGTTTTAAATTACATTTTTGTCAATTAAACATGTATTTAGTATAAGTCTGCACTCTAATATCATAATATGCGTGAAGCCATGTAAAACGTCATTAAATACATAGCAAGCAATGAAATATTCGGGTTAATTTAAAATGTAAAGAGAGAAGAATGGCGCACACCCAGGGGCAAGAGATCCCATACCAAGTGGAGGCTATGTTCCCTCCAATGATCTTTATAGGATCATTAGACCATGTGTAAAATTAAAAAAACCTGTGTGCAGAGTTGCAAAACATCCTTTATTGTGTGCAAAATAGTACACATTTTACACACCGCAAACACAGATATTATATTATATTTTTCAAAATATGTTGTTCGGTAATTCTAAACTACTGCACGGCATCGTTCAGATATGTACGTGGCCACGCAGCTTAAAGAGAACTTTGGTGGAGGGGTACTTCATAAAGTTTATTAGACATTTGAATGTAATATTTTTTACTCAAAATATGGCAGTAACAGCCATGTGGAATATCTGCGTAATAAACAAGTTGCAGAAACAGAGGAATGATAAGAAAAATAAATAACGGAAGCTCCTAAGGCTGTAAATTTGAAAGAATCAACTTCTAAACGTTCCTCTATGCAGTCCAATGCAGTTGCTCGGCCGTGAAGATATCTGACCGACGCCGCGCAGCAGTTTAGAATTACCGCGGAGAGAATTTTGTAAAATAATGAACATAAAATAGATGATGTACAACTTTGCACACTTTTTTTTTCTTTGCACATGGGCCAACGAACCTTAGAGAGAACATTGACGCAGTCCCTTCTGAACTTTCCTGGAGTGGATGGACACAGGAAAAAATCCCTTTCCCTTGGCTCTTTGGCGTGTGTTCCTTCGTATCAACTGCACCAATTTATGGAACGGTCATCCACAATCTTTTAGAAAGTGTGAAAACAAAGAAACATTTAAGAAAAATTTGAAGATTTAATATTTTTTAAAAAATTTTTAGCCAGTTTTTGATGATCAGACTGTGATGAGCATGCTGGCCTAACATGGAAAGTTTACACTGTAAAAGAAAACTATCATCATGACCATCATAAATTTACTTAATTCTGTAACATCAATGAGTGGATATTGTAAATCTTTGGTGAGATCTTTTCATGATTGCAGAAATAAAAAAGAAATAAAAATGATTTTTTAAATTGATAGTTTTAAAAAAAAATGCAGCATAAATTTGCATTAAAAATAGCATTTTCACTACATGTAGTTAGGCTAGTAGAGATATTTGAGAAAAAAAGGTGTAGAAGTCTTTAAAAAAAATCAGTTAACATTTAAAAAACAACAACTATTACTGGGTTTCAGATTTAAATTTTATTGAATTTTCATGAAAAATTTAATTGGTTGTTTCTGTTAAGTACACAGTTAATTACAGATATATAAAGTGCTTTAAATTATACTAGGTTTGCATATTTACTTTCTAAAGCTGTATTACACTCACTTATTGCAGACCATCTTATAATGTACTTTTTAAAAAAAAATATTAAAAGTAGTAATTTATTTATTATTTGGAATTAGTATTTAGTTCATCTTTTAGTGTGATAAAAATGATCTCATTAAAATATAGACATCAACAAAACTTTTATTTACAAATTCAAATACACGCAAAATAGTCACACAAAAAAAGAAACTTTCAAATGATTTTAAAAATTAATTTCCTATTTAAAAAAATAATTTTGTCCATATTTGCACCATTAAAACATTCTTGTATCAACATTTTAAAAAAATTACAGTGCAAATATTTTAAACAAATTTAAAAAATGAATGTTAGCAAAAATCATTATAATCTGGAACATTAAAATTATTTTCTAACATAAAATACATATTAAAAATATTTTGAAAAAATATATTTTTCCCATGCTTAAAATATGATGAAAGATTTTTTCAATGGATTATGAAAAGATTTACCACAAATAGGCTTTTATCACATTTTTGACAGAAATTTAATAGTAAACAGTAAACCAAATATGTTAGGCTAACTTATTCCTTCTATTAAAAGCTCTTGTCTGATCACTCATGCTAACTGAACCTGTTGAAGTATATCTTCCACCACCAAACATCCTCACCATTTCATGAAATGTCAGTTTACTCTGAAAGTTAAAATAATCAAAAATATAAAAATTGTTTTGCTCTAAGCCCACATTTTTATTTCCATCAGCGTATTTTGTTCTTGAGTTATTGCTGCTAACACTTCTTTAAAGAAACTTTTAATAAATACATGTACTATACATAATTGATGAATTTATTTTTTGAAAATTCTAAAGATTTGAATGTTAGATCTAAGAATCGAAATCCAAATACAAAACCATCTAGCCACTAAATTTAACTTCAGAAATCAGTTGGCTAAACATGTTTCTAAATATTTTTATTTATTTTTATTTTTTTTAAAAGTTCATCACTGCTCTCTTAAGGTGAATGTTAGCCTCATCCGAAATAATGTCTGAGCTTTCCAGGAGGATATTAAAAAAATTCAGCACAAATTAAATATAACAAAATAAAGAAAAATGCTAAGTCATTTCATTCATGCATATCTCTCATAATCATTTTTCAATAACCTGTATTCTCATCAAAGTTGAGAAAATGTGACAAGTTTCACAAATCTATATAATCAGATTTGTTTCTATAGATAAGCTCTATCTAATCAGGAAGTGGGTTTTAATTTAGCTCTTAAAATTCCTAGCAGACATACAAAGTGCTGGATTTACCTATTTGCTAAACAAGCTATAGCTTAGGCTTCTTGGGAAACAGAATTTTAAAAACCTTATTTGGCACTAACATAGAATATCTAGACTTTAAAATTTCCCCCCCCCCATATCTCAAATAGCTTAGGGCCCCATCAAGTCTAAATCTGGCACTGGACATACATACATACGAATTGGGTTTTTTTATTGAGTAAAGGTGTGAAAATAAAAGAATCTGAGATGAATAGCGCTTACAGCATAACATAAACATGACAACACATACATTCTCTGACAATTTTTTATGTTATAAATTAAAGATGCTCCTTTTATACATAGGATTATTGTGAGATTGATGAGATTCCAGGAAGTGTAATTTTAAATCAAATAAATTTGATAGGTAATTATAATTGGTCAAAGCTCAGTAATATCTCATTGTTGTAAGAAAAATGGTAAGTGACATTGAAAAACTAAACATATTTTTAAATTGTAGTTTCAATCATACCCAATAGAAAAAAAAATATTTTAAAAATGTTTTCTAGTGCATTTTTTAGCTTTTAAAAATTATAGTTGCCATTTGGAAACTGCATTTAAAATTTTAGTTTTTTTCATGCCCTGAGTCAATTATTACCTTTTCATCGGGCAAACATTTGCCTAGCGCTTCAAGCATAAGCTTATCTTCAGCCACAGCAGTTTTGAAATCAGTCAAAGAGACACGCCCGTCATGATCACAGTCCTATTTTTAAAATAATGATAAGTGAATGTCATAATGGATTACTGAAGTAAAAGAACTTATTTCAAGATAAGCCAATTATTAACTTTAACCTTTCCAACAAGAAACTAGCATTAGTCAGAAAAAAAATTTCAAATGCAGATTTTCAGGCAAAGTCTTAGAAGAACATAATTTAGTTGATCAACAAACTTACACTATCCAAGTATAAATTACTGAGTGTGCTTGCATCAGTGCTTCAATGGAGACCTCCCCTTAAAAATAAGTTAACCTAATCACCTGAGTTCAGACATCACCGGGGAGCTCGGTGCATGATCTCATTTTTTTCACTCATCATTTTTTTTTAAAAAATGCAGATTTAATGATTATGTTTATGGATGGTGTTAGCAGCAGTAACAAAGGAAAAAGTTATACAACCCCAATAGAAACAAAATATGTATTAGATTTTCTTTTCCAACTGGGTAATAATTATCCTTTTGGTAGCAAAATACTTTTAAAAGTTTTTACATTTTCTGTCTTTAAAAAAATAGCTTTACTAATATAGAGATTTAGGTATAACACATTTGGCTTTAAAATGATAAAAAATTTGGTACTGTACTTTTTTCTGTTTCAAAATAATGTATTTAAAAAAAGTTTGAAGTCATCTTACCAGCTTCTTCATAACTATTTCAACCAACTCTTTCACTAATTCATCAGGATCCTCTTCTGTTGGAGCCTGTAAAAACAGTTATTCAAATATAAATGCATTAAATTCAACGAATTGCTTACAAGAAATGTTTGCCGCGCAGCAGTTCAGAATTACCGCTCAGCATATTTGGTAAAATATTGCGCAAAAAATGGATGCTGTTCAACTTTGCACCCTAGTTTTTTTTACTTTGCACACGGACCAACAACGTTAGAGGGCCCATTGCTCACAGGCCTATTTAGTTAAATGGTCAGGTAAAATCTGACTTCAATTTTCTTCTGAAAAATGTCTAAATTGAAGTTCATTAACACTTTTATCGTTTTAACAAATATCGTGATAATCATTTTAATTAAAAATAATACAATACCAATGTAACAATTTCTTGGAACTTACTTTTACTAAACATGATTTTAAGAGCTGAAACATCTCTTCTCTGACTATATAACCATCATTATTGAGATCATATACATCAAAGCATACTGAAAATATAAAATATAAACAAATGCAGTAGGAAGTATAGAGCATTCTTGTTTCTATAATAATATCAATGTGCTTTGAATTTAAATAATTATATATATTTAGCTATCTTGAAACTTGAACAGAGAATCCTTTTCAAAACAAATCCCAATATAATTTCAGTTTTTGTGTAATGCATATATGGATTCCGTAAAGAGCGAGGAACCATCAACATGGTGTTCGCTGCCAGGCAGCTGCAAGAGAAATTTCAGGAGCAGAACTTCGACCTGTTCTCCACCTATGTCGACCTGACCAAGGCTTTTGACACCGTTGGCAGAGAGGGTCTGTGGAAGATCATGGCCAAGTACGGTTGCCCAAGGAAATTCATTGTCTGGTGCAACAATTCCACGAGGGCATGCAGGCCAGAGTCCAGGACAGCCGAGAGTCTTCTGATCCTTTCCCAGTCACAAACGGGGTCAAGCAAGGCTGTGTCCTGGCACCGACACTGTTTAGCCTCATGTTTTCCACCAGGCTGACAGAGGCCTTCAGAGACGAGGATGTTGGTGTCAACCTGAGGTACTGCACAGATGGCAAACTGTTCAACCTTCAGAGGCTCCAGGCAAAAACCAAGGTTATGACAGACATCATCAAAGACCTGCTGTTTGCTGATGTCTGTGCCCTCAACGCTGTCTCAGAAGCCGACATGCAACGCAGTGTAAACCTGTTCTCCAGTGCCTGCACAAACTTTGGTCTGACAATCAACACTAAGTAGACTGAAGTCCTCCATCAGCCCGCGCCTGGAAGGCCCTACGTTGAGGCCAAACATCACTGTCAACGGCCAGAGACTCATCACGGTGCACCGGTTCACATACCTAGGCAGCACACTGTCTCAAAATGTCACCATCGATGACAAAGTGAACGTCAGAATTGCCAGAGCCAGCTCCACTTTTGGCAGGTTATACCCAAATGTCTGGAACAGAAGAGGCATTACCATCCAGACCAAGCTGAAAGTATACATGGCAGTGGTGCTCCCCACACTGCTATATGCGTGTGAAACATGGGACTGTGTATCAGCGCCATGCTAGGAAGCTTATCCACTTCCATACAACAAGCCTCAGGAAGATCCTCGGCATAAAGTGGCAGGATAAAATTCCAGACACAGTGGTGCTGACCAAGGCAGGTCTCCCCAGCATCTTCACCCTCCTGATGCAGTCCCAGCTTCGTTGGGCAGGGCACGTGGTCTGAATGCCAGACGAGAGACTGCCAAAGAGACTCTTCTATGGCGAGCTCCAGCATGGCCAGCGGTCCCACGGTGGGCAAAAGAAACGCTTCAAAGACACACTGAAAGCCTCACTGAAAGCGTTTGCCATCAACCCAGACACGTGGGAATGTGCTGCAATGGACCGATCCACCTGGCGTTCTTCCATCCACGAAGGTGCCAAGTCATGCGAGGCAAACCGGATCAGCGCCGCAGAAAAGAAAAGGCAAGCCCGAAAGGCCCGAGCTGTCAACCCTCCTGGAGATGTACCACTCGTCCCTTGTCCCTTCTGTTCCCGAACCTTCCGTGCAAGGATCGGCCTCATCAGCCATCTGCGCACGCACAAACAGTCCCAGCAACCTTCGGATGACTAGAGTGGTCCTCGTCGAATCGACGGACGAAACAAGAACAATATGACATGGCTCATGAAATTTTGTTCATGGGTACTTATTTTAAGAATATTTTTAGACTATAAATATTTTTTAAAATATTTTTTTTGATATGAATATATTGCATCAAGGGGGAAAAATGTTTTATGAAAATATACAATGAAGCTTTAAATGTTTAAAAAACATTAGGCTGCTTCTCTGAGTACTTACATTGAATATGATCATCGAGAGTTCCGTTTAAAAACTTTGCAATTCCTATCACATAGTCCTCTTGCCTAAGTGTGCCACAAGACTTTTTATCAAATGCTCGGAACACTGAAAATATGCACAATTTCAATGTATTATGAGACAAATGTTAAAGAAAATGTTTTACTCAAAATTGATTCCTTAAGAATTAAATACATATTAAAAATATAACTCAGTGACAATATTGGAATCAGCCTAAACGTAAAGATAGCATTAGAATTACAAGAAGTATTTTAAATCTATTTTTTTTTCAAATAAAAAAATGTCTAACCTCTGTCCATTAAAATGTCATCAGTAATGTTGAAAAATCTGTTGAGTTCATCACGAAATTCAACTCTGTTTAACTTTCCTTCTTCTTTTCTGCACAAGTCATTAAATCTTTCCATTAAATGATTGACCTCTTCCTTTGGCACTGTAAAAATAATAATAATTATTTAAAGTTTAATACATAAAGGACAGTGCATTGAGAAAACTAGGGCCTTAAAACCAGCACTATGCATATTACCTGATTGCAGATAGACTGAATATACCAATAAATAAACATTTTCATAAAAAATCTTAAAATATATTAAAATTTATTAAAAAAAATTTTTCTTCAAAAAGTAAAAAAAATTCTCAGACTTTTCTTTAAATTACAGATGCTTCTTCTATACATAAGATTATTGCTTCTTATGCTTATCCATGGTTTATGTCTAGTCTTGGATTTTTATTAGAGCTCTGAATGCTTATAGTGTGTTGGTTTTCCTGATTTTTTTCCTGGCAACCCATTCAATCTGTAAACAGATAAGATAAAATGCCCGAATTCCAGATGGAAAGAAGGAGGATTTGTATGTGTTCGTTTTGGCATATGTAAATTGTAAAAGTGTTTTTATCCCTACTTCTATCTGAAGGTTGTCTTAGATTATTGTTGTGTTGTATTTCCAAGTTAATGCCTAATGTATTATTAATACTTCTATCCTCTGTTTTTAGGTTTAGTGATTTAACTAATGGTATTGACTCTTGTAAATTTTGAATATTCACCATTAATGAAACATGCAGCTCTTTTTTAAATTTGTTCTAGTTTATCAATATTTTCTTAGGCTGATGGGTTACATACAGATGATGCATATTCTAGAGTAAGCCCGACCAATGTAAGGTAGCATTTTAGTTTTATGTGCTTATAACATTGGTAAAAATTTCTTTTAATAAAGCCTTAACATTTGTTGGATTTTTTAATTTTTTCATTAACAAGTGACTATATTTAATTTATTTTTAAAAGTTTGTTAAAAATAAATCAATTATACTACATGTTTCTGGTAGTAAAAAAAACTTTTTGCTCTTATTTTATTTCGTGTATTATATAAATGCAAAGTTTATTCCTTGCCTTACCAACGATTTTTATAATTTAATTTAATAGTTTTCTAGGGAACAGTTATTCAAATTATAATTTCAGGGAGATTATCTTATCTTATGTCATTTTATCTTATCTTATCTCATTTTATCTTATCTTATCTGTTACAGACGCTCCTTCTATATAGAAGATTATTGCATCCTACGCTTATCTGTGGTTGGTGTCTAGTCCTGCATTCTGATTAGAGTTTTTAATGTTGATAAAGTGTTGGCTTTCCTGGTTTCTTCAGGCAACCTATTGCACGCCTGAATTCGGGACGGGACGAACGAGAATTTGTATGTGTTTGTTCCTGCATATGGAATAATAAAGGTGTTTTTATCCTTATGTCTGTCCGAGGGTTGTATTAAGTTATCTTTGTGTTGTATTTCTAAATTATAATTTATTGCTTTGTGTATAATTACTACTTTACTCTTGGTTCTTCTATCCTCTAGTGTTTCAAGGTTTAATTTTAATGATTTCCCTAATGGTGTTATTCTTTTCAATTTTGAATATTCTCCCATAATGGATCTGGCAGCTCGTTTTTGAATTTGTTCTATTTTATTTTGGTGGATGGGTCCCATACAGAAGATGCATATTCTAGTACAGGTCTTACCAAAGTGAGGTAGAATTTTAGTTTTATATTTTCTTATCTTATCTTATCTTATCTGTTACAGACGCTTCTTCTATACAGAAGATTATTGCATCCTACACTATTCTATGGTTTGTGTTTAGTCCTGCATTCTTATTAGAGATTTAAATGTTGATAAAGTGTGGGTTTTCCCGGTTTCTTCAGGCAACCCATTTTTGTTATATAATGTAACTGTAAAAGTTTCTTTTTATATTTTATAAAGCCTAAGGTTTTGTTTGATTTTTTTAATAACTTCATTGACATCGGGATTCCATGATAGTTTCTCATTTATTATTACTCCTAAGTATTTTGCATCTTTAGATTGGGTTAGTTCTTTTCCATGAATGAAAATTTTTAATTTATTTGTTTCTTTTTCTTTGTTACTCTTAACTGTTGACACTTTTCTGGGTGGAAAGACATACTCCAGTTAGTTTCCCATTTCATCAATTCATCTGTCTTTTTGTAAGATTGTGCTATCTTGTTCAGATTTAATTGTTCTATAGATTATACAATCATCAGCAAAATAACCTAACTTTTGTTCCTGTTGAAATATTGTTGGGTAAATCATTTATATAAATTAAAAAGAGTAAGGGTCCTAGTACAGTTCCTTGTGAACTCCTGAGTTAACCATTATTGGTGCTAATTTAGATCCATTGATTATTACAGTTTGATCTCTACCCAAAAGGAAGTCTTGGATTGGATCCAATGATGTAAGGGACCTGAGATTCCAAAGTAGTTCAGTTTTTTTTATTAAACTAAAGTGGTGAACTTTGTGAAATGCTTTTCAGAAGTCTAGTAATATTATATCTAACCCAAACTTAAGATGCAAAATACTTAGGAGTCATAATAAATGAGAAATTATCATGGAATCCCCATGTCAATGAAGTTATTAAAAAATCAAACAAAACCTTAGGCTTTATAAAAAGAAACCTTTACAAATGTAATAAAGATATAAAACTAAAATGCTATCTCACTTTGGTGAGACCTGTACTAGAATATGCATCTTCTGTATGGGACCCATCCACCAAAGAAAACATTGATAAACTAGAACAAATCCAAAAAAGAGCTGCCAGATTCATCACTGGAGAATATTCAAAACTGACTAAAATAACACCATTAGTTAAACCATTAAACCTTGAAACACTAGAGGATAGAAGGACCAAGAGCAAAGTAGTAATCATACATAAAGCAATTAACTCTAATTTAGAAATACAACACAAAGATAACTTAATACAACCCTCAGATAGACATAAGGATAAAAACACCTTTCTTATTCCGTATGCCAGAACAAACTCATACAAATTTTCGTTCTTCCCGTCCGGAATTCGGGCGTGGAATGGGTTACCTGAAGAAACCAGGAAAGCCAACACTTTATCAACATTTAAAACTCTAATAAGAATGCAGGACTAAACACAAACCATAGATAAGCGTAGGACGCAATAATCTTCTGTATAGAAGGAGCGTCTGAAACAGATAAGATAAGAAGATATCTGTTTGATTATTATTGTCTAAGGGGCCATCCATAAATGACGTCACGCGATTTTGGCCGATTTTTGACCCCCTCCCTCCCCCTCGTCACGCGTCGTCACAAAAAGTTAGACCCACCCCCTCTAAAAATACGTCACAAAGCTTTGACTTTCCAAAAAAAAACAACCTTATTTTCTATTTGAAAATAAGTATGTTTCAAATCACTTTAATTGTCAATTAAGTATTTATTATTTATTTAGTGAAGATCTACATTGTAATATCGTAACCCGCGTGAAGCATTTTTTTCAAAACGTTTAACCTGCCTTCAAAAAACTAACTGTGTTAACATCCTTAGATGATATTTTATTTTAATGAATACAAATTAAACATTGACTATTAATCATCACGGTTAACGTCTTTGTTTAGAAAAAAAATATTTTAAAATAATATTTTTAAAATGTATTTTTTTGTAAATCCCTCAATTGACTGACGGGCATCCCGTAAGAAAGAGGTCGGCGAACAGGGGTAAATAAACTCATCTGGGGTCAAAAAGAAATTCTTGGGGGTAATGCAGACTCATTTGGGACACATAACATCCACAACAATCCACTACATATATTAAAATACGTCATGTGTACGTGTACGCTTGGAACATATGCCCATTATTGAACCGGTTCCTTCCAGAAAATGCATTTTTTAAAAATTTGACAACTATGTAGATTTCTTACCTACCTACTATAGGAAGACACCTAAATCCACCCTACTTTCATTTATATTGACACGAGTGACAATAATCTTAATCCACGTGACTTGACTGTATCAAGTGTCCTTTCTGTGATATTTAAAATTAATGCCTTCAAAATTGAGCTAAGAAGAAAAGTTGTTTTGTGCTCCTCTCGAATTGCAATGTCAAGAATTTGATGCATTAAATAAAGTTAATGAATACTTGACAACTTTTAAATGGGCTCATTTATCATTATATCTAGAATGGCCAGGGGTGTTTGACCAAAACCAACCAAACAATTATATCAAACTTAAAACTTTTATAATTCTATCAAATATATTCCACCCCCCCCCCAATTTTTTAAAAAGAAAAAGGATATTCCGTGACGTTTTGACTTAAAATATCTACACATAATCCTATTCTGATCATTTTTAGACACTTGTCATGCTTGTAAAACTCACCGATAGCATTTTTTTTGCTAACAACGATCCCCCATATCCCCGAGGCATGTCAGCAGGACCTAGAGTCTGGGGGTGGGGGGGGGTAACGCACACATAAACTTGTATTATTTGGGATAACGGGCAAAAAAGTTCGCCGACGGAGCTGCGGTTACATCACAAATGATTTGATTTCAACATCAAACGACACAGTGTAACAATTTCATTCGTTATCTTGTGAGTTCTCAAACTTAAGGATTATAATTAGATTTCATTTTTCGTCTCTTGATAGCTTACGCCAACCAGCATCTGATGGCCTACCGACCGGCACCTTGAGAAGCCCTGATTTAAAAAAAATTTTTTTTTAAAATTCATTAAATAAATTGTAAGCCACCAAATATTTCAGTGGAAGTTTTATTTAAAGTTACCCTTTTGATGTGACGTCACATTTCTTCAACCCCCACCCCCCCCCCGTCGTCACGCATCGTCACAAAAGTGTGACCCCCCTCCCCACCCCCCCCTAGGAGCGTGACGTCATGTCGTCATTTATGGACGGCCCCTATAAGCCTTTTGACAGATCATCTATTTTTATTTATTAATTTATGCGATTGTCCAAATAATAATTTCAATTATTATTTATTAGTATTACATGTAATTAGTATTAGTAATTAAATTCGTAATTAGTAGTAGGCCTATAATACTAAAAAAAATAAATTTTAAATCTAAAGTCAAAATTAAAATAATTGTAATTGATTTGTCTTATAGATTAGAATCTATTTGAATTTAATAATAAATTAACCAAAACGAAATTTTAACTTATAATAATTATATATACTGTAACGCACATTTTGTGACTTTTGATAGATTTGCTATAATTTGCTCTTTTGATTGTCTGCTGTGCTTGGTCGCCATTTTGACACAATGATGTTGCTATGATTTTATGCGCATGTCAATTCCAATGTGCACAGCTTAAATTTTTTATTTTAATGCAAATATAAACTCCGATGCTTTAAAAAAAAATTGAACATAGAAATTTTTTAAAAATTTAGCCGTCAATCTTGAATTATTCATAATACACTACTTAATTTTACTTCGGAATCGATAATTGTAACCCCGAGATTGTTTTTAGACCCGCACAACCTAACTCGCATCATGGCGGATGTCGATTCCTTGCATGATTTGTCGGACGCCGATGGTGATCCTAGCGCAATTGAGGCTGATGCCGAGGACGATGAAGCAAACGAAGAAAGGTCATTTTCTTCTTTTAATTGTTTCAATTTGCCAATTCTGCTTGTAAATCATCCGAGTAAATTAATCCTGGCAAAGCTCTCCTCAAAATCAATGAATCAGAACAACTCATTTTCACTCAGACTCAGGGAATGAGTAGGATTCTATAATAAACAATAGTGGGAGTCCTTGGTAAAATTGCAGCTCAGATAGGCCTATTTACTAAATAAATTAAACAAACCATTTACAATTTAACTTATTATTTATTAAATATTATAAAATAAACAAAAAAACTTGGCTGGTTATGGTTTCCTTGGCCAAGATGGCGGTTTGTCATTTCCGCGCGAAGTGATGTCACTTCGACGCTACTGTTGCTATACACAAGTTTACAATTTTGGGCTGGTTAGTATTTACGTGGCCAAGATGGCGGCGAGTCATTTCCGGGCGAAAACGACGCTACCTGTTGCTAACCGCGAGTTGCTTCCCTTGAAAAATGTTATTTTTTCAGATTATTCGATTATCTCCCCTTAGGCGGGAGGACGGAGAATTTATCAATGGAAAGGATGAGATTGTGTTCATCCGCGTATCGTGTCATGGGGGGTGGGGGGGCAGTAAGGGGTGGGGTTTTAGGGGAGGGCCCGCCCTCCCCTAATTAGATTAATTGTAAATTAATACAATGGGGGAGGGTCACCCCTCCCCTTCCTAGTAACTCGCTAAATGCGGCACTATATGCTGTGATGCTAGGTACTTCGATAGTCGTTCGCGCATCGTTCTGCGCATGTCGAAAAAAGTCACAAATATTGTTTCAGTTTTTTTAATCGGGCGTAAGCGGTGACGATAATTTTTGCGTTGTACGTCATATTCTTTGAATATGTGTGTAATTCGTCATCACTGACGTAGAGGGTACATTTTTTCGACAACGCTGGTACCATTTTTAGCCAAGCTGTGTGTTTGAGCGGTGAAGAATTAAATTCTTATTGATCGCTATGTACATACATTGCATATTATTAACTATATTTTGGGTTCTGTAGTATAGCGGTTAAACTCTGTATGTACTTTATTCATTTTACAACCCCAATCAATTTATTTTGTTGAAAACAAAAGCTGGTACAAGAAGTTATGATTTTTCTAAGTGTGATGAGCTTAGTCTAAAACTAAGAAAATGTCGATCGTCATAGAGTCACCTCCCCTTTACAAAGAAATATAATGGGGTGTTGGTAATGGCATCGGCAATGGCTCAGGGCTCTTTCACTCTTCTTATTACTATGTCGTTATATAATTTATTATTTACGTTTAGGACATATCAAAATAAATTATAGGAAATGCCAGTAATTCAGTAACTTTTTTTTCTTGTTACAATACATTAATACATTTTTCTTCAATTTTACTTATGGACTAGTAATTTATAAATAAAGAACTAAATATTATTAGTACTAGTTTTAGTACTAGTAGTAGTAGTACTAGTAATATTAAATTTACAGTTTATTAATATAATTTTTAATTACATTTATATTCTTACTATCAATTTAAGAACATAAGTAATTGTTTTGTGTAATACTTAGTCCAAATTAATACTTACCTTGTAATTAATAATAATAAAGGTGTTTAATCCTTTTATTAGCGGAGCGTAATATAATTATTAAATTTATTATAATTATAATAATATTTTTTTTTAAAATTCTCACTTACCATCATCTTTATACAAAGATGTTGACATAGACAATTGGCAAGAATATTTTTTACAAAATCAAGCAAAAGAAAATAAATCTCAAGACTTAAAATTAAATAAAATAACAAAGTAAATTATAGGTATAATTAATTATTATAAGTCAAGTAATATTCAAAATCAACTGCAGAACTCAGAAATTCTTCAACTGCCAAATAGATGACGTAGACAATGACAAAGCCTATAAATTTCATATTTAGAAATTTGAGTACTGACTTTAAAAATGTTCTTATTATCTTTTAATGAGATATGAAATCTATAAATGCTTGTTGAATTTAATTTTAATTTCATATTTTAGTAGTCAGACGTCGTGGGTGTGGTATATTTTAACAAATAATTGTTAATAATGTGCATTAAATTTTATTTTTAAAGTCAAATACTTACCCTTCAAACATTTAAAAATAGCTATTGATTTAATTGTGCCATATATTCAATTAAAATACAATAGGCATGCACATGTTTGAACTGATTTGTATTTTTTGATATAATTTTCAACATCATTTTTTTCAACATGCCTTTAAATATATTTATTAAAAAATTCAAAATCTTGATTTACCTGAAACATTTCTTATTCATTGTTTTGTATAATGGATTGTGAATGTCCCCTGAAAATTTGATACCCATATCTCTAAAATTAAAAAAGTTGTGAGGGAAAGAGTACAGAATTTTGAAATGTGGGTCACAAGTTTTGGAATAAATTATATAGGTTATATAAGGGGCAAAAAAATTGACAAAAAAAAATCATAACTCCACTTCTATAAAAGATAGAAAGACAAAACTGGTGTTTTTGAAAAGGTCTTAGCAAGCCCTTTAAAATGATATATTATTAAAGCCTATTGGACTTCATTTAAATTTTCTGTCAAAGTACCTAGATGCGCATGTAGATGCAAAACAGCCCGCGAAAATTCCTGGCGGGCAAATTCTTTTCGCCTGAAATACCGGGTGCAGTAGCATCGCGGTTGAAAGTTTCCTGCATTTTTGTGTAAAATTGTTCAAAAAGGAAAGTGAATTTTTCAAACTGGAAGTGTCAAGGTTAGGTTTAGCTATAGAATTTTAGGGTTAGGTTTAGCTATAGAATTTTAGGGTTAAGGTTAGGTTTAGCTTTACAGTTTTGAAAAAGTGAACCCTTCCCGGTCTTCCCAAATTCGTGATTCAGACGTATGAACAGTGAGTATCATTTTTTTTTCGCTGTTTTCCAAACTTGGCAGGTTGCTAAAATAGCCTATAATTTTTTTTAGTAACATTTTTCTGTTTTTCAAAATTGTCATGTTTCTAAAAAAAACTAAATTTGAGAATCCCTGGTCCCCTAAATTCCAAAGCTCTGCACTACTTTCCGGGGGTCACGTGCCTTAGCAACAACGGTGGCCGCCCGGAAATGACTAGCCGCCATCTTGGCCACGTAAATACTAATTTACCCAATTTTGTATGGGAGGTGTTATACGGAGATATCTCCGAATAACGCCAAGCGTTTTACTATACAGAGATTTCTCCAAATAACTCCCGGCGTTATATGGAGATTAAAAAAAACAAAAAAAAACAAAATTTCCGTTCTAATTTAGTATATATGTACCTATCATAGCTTAAAATTTGTTTCAAAAAGATTTATGATTTTAAAATTAATTTGGTAAAAGCAAAGAGAACGGTGCGCTCGATAAATCATATTTTGGTTGCTATATTTGTTGTTTTTTTACCACGTTTTTATTAACTCGCTTTCGTTGGGCATTGTTTGTTGGTTTGTCCAAGATTTTTTCAAATCTGCCAACGTAAAATTGAACCACTTCTGATGGTCCTAGAGATCTGAAAATTTTACCACAGATAGATCTTGGATGACAATGCATTGTATCAAAATTTCAGATCGATCAAATATACTGTTATTAAATTATTACAAATTTTAAGTTAATCTATAGTCTATATAAAAGCATCTGTACCGTTGGCTTTTGTTGACATCTGTGAGTTCGCCCCGTGACCACATCACAATGTTTTCAAAACGTTGGGCGGGCGCTTGTAAGGTGTTTGGTAAAATAAATAGAGGTAAAAAAATATTTTTAAAAACCAGGTTGTTATAAGTGGACTAAAAAGAATAAAATAAATAAAAGTAAAAAAAAAGATTTTTAAAAACCACGTTTTTAAAAGCGGACTAAAAAGAAGAAAATAATTTAAAACTTATTAGTTCAAGTTCTTCGATTTAATATGACTAAAAACGTGGGGTGGGTGTTTGGTATAAAAAATAAAGATTTCTAATTTAGAAGGCAAAAGAGAGATCTATAAGTGAGAGAATGAGTGAACCGCATATGTTAAACCTCATAAGCGCCCGCAGAGGCTAAAATGAAGCAATCCGGCGCATAATCTAGTTTTTATTTCAATGGCACAAAAACATGCGGCACTATATGCTATGTTGCGCATGTAGATGCACAACAGCCTGCGAAAATTCCTGGGGGGCTAATTCTTTTCGCCTGAAATTCCTGGTGGAGTAGCATCGCGGTTGAAAGTTTCCTGAATTTTTGTGTAAAATTGTTCAAAAAGGAAAGTGATTTTTTCAAACTAGAAGTGTCAGGGTTAGGCTTAGCAATAAAATTTTAGGGTTAGGTTTAGCTATAGAATTTTAGGGTTAAGGTTAGGTTTAGCTTTACAGTTTTTAAAAAGTGTACCCTTCCCCGGTCTTCCCATATTCGTGAGTCAGACGAATGAACAGTGAGTATCATTTTTTAAAACTATTTTTCGCTGTTTTCCAAACTCGGCAGGTTGCTAAAATAGCCTATAATTTTTTTAGTGACATTTTGCTGTTTTCCAAAATTGTCATGTTTCAAAAAAAGCTTAAAATTTGAGAATCCCTGTTCCCCTTGGTCCCCTAAATTCCAATGCTCTGCACTACTTTCCGGGGGTCACTTGCCTTAGCAACAACAGTGGCCGCCCGGAAATGACTAGCCGCCATCTTGACCACGGAAGCGATAATTTACTAAAAACCTTTTTAGGCTGGTTATCGTTTACGTGGCCAAGATGGTGGCGAGTCATTTCCGGGTGAAGGGACGTCACTTCGACGCTACCGTTGCTATACACAAGTTACAATTTTGTTTTTCATGGATTACCTCCCCTTGCCCTTTAGTATTTTACTCGATTGGCTCCCCTTGTAAAGTATCTTGTCCGTTGGTCTTCATACGCGTCACTTATTAGTTTCAAATAAAATTTAATGATTAGACTAGTGCAAGACCGTCATTAAACAAGTAGACGAGGGCCGCAGGCCCGAGCGCAGGGGCTAAAATGAAGCTATCAATGGTACAAAAAGATGCGGCACTATATGCTATGATGCGCATGTAGATGCACAACAGCCAGCGAAAATTCCTGAAATTCAAAAAGGAAAGTGAATTTTTCAAAGTGTCATGGTTAGGTTTAGCTATAGAATTTTAGGGTTAGGTTTAGCTATAGAATTTTAGGGTTAAGGTTAGGTTTAGCTTTACAGTATTTAAAAAGTGTACCCTTCCCGGTCTTCCCATATTCGTGATTCAGACGTATGAACAGTGAGTATCATTTTTTTCGTACTATTTGTCGCTGTTTTCCAAACTCAGCAGGTTGGTAGAATAGTCTATAATTTTTTTAGTAACATTTTGCTGTTTTCCAAAATTGTCATGTTTAAAAAAAAAGCTAACAATTTGAGAATCCCTGTTCCCCTCGGTCCCCTAAATTCCAATGCTCTGCACTACTTTCCAGGGGTCACGTGCCTTAGCAACAACAGTGGCCGCCCGGAAATGACTAGCCGCCATCTTGGCCACGCAAATGATAATTTACCTAATTTTCTTAGTCACAAACTAAGTAGTCACACTCAGAACTCTAAGTTTGTATTGATATTTATTGTGGTCGATTGTGGGATTTAATGTGAGATATAAAATTTGATCAACTAACACAAAAGTTCTGAGTCCCTCTGTGTGACTACTTAGTTTGTGACTAAAAAATTATTTTCTGCTTTTTCATGCGAGATTCTACATTCATCACTGCAGCTGGGCCTCATTCTTTTAAAAAAGTTTTTTTGTTCATTTTATTTTCTACTTTTACGCGTTAACAAAAATTTGTGTAAAATGTAATTTCATTCAAGAAGTCCTGTTAAATGTCCTGTTAGCCAAGTTCATCTAGAGACGAAATGTGTGATTAAAATGTGACATTTTTTATAAATATAAACTTACTCATTCTTAACTCCTTTTCCATATGTGCGCTGATCCACTTAGCAGAAAAAAATATTTTTTTCACAACACATGGATTGTCTATATAAGACATTCTAATTATCATATACACAACACTACTATGCATCACCGGAAGTGTGTCATTTTTTACTTTTGTTTTTCCGCCCGACCGACCTCCTGCGAACCCAAGAGACGACGGTGAAGTTAATATAAGGGATTGAATTAGACAACCCCGTAAAAACAAAGGAGGTTAATATAAGGGATTAAATTAAACAACCCCGTAAAAACAAAGTTTTGACTATAAATCCCTTATATATGAGACATAACTAAAAAGTATTTATCATGCTTAAACGCGACAAACATTTACAGACTGAGATTGCCTTAAATACCCATTTTTGTAAAACGGGAAAAGTTTTGGTCACGGATGGTTGAACCTAACTCAGCGTGACGCGTAAAATGTCAACAAAAGCTTGCCGCTACATATAGAGATAAACTAAAAATGCATTAATTTAATTACGGTACATTCGATCGATCTGAAAATTTAATAGCTTTATCCTCCCCACGAGCCAAACTTACTGTGAAAATTTCAGCTTTCTAGCAAGTCAGAAAACGTGTTTACGAGCGTTTTGAAAAAGTTGACGACAGAACTGGATGCATTGAATCCGGAATCCTTCACAAGTTACAGTTAGGCCCACTTAACTTGAGCCTTGGTTAACTCGCCAGCTCTATTAAGTCGACGTTTTTTTTGGAACCGCCAAATTCTCTCTTTGTCTTTGCATTTTTTCAGCGGTTAATTTGATTTTTTTAAGTCGCTGAACCCTAATATTTCTAGCACAAAAGTGGGCCAAATTTGCCACTTAGCGTGGTTATCTCGATCCCATGACCAATCGCCAGCTTTTGAAAATGTTAGATGTGATTTTTTATAACAAAGGGAAGGCATCGAATTTCACTAGGTCTGCTGGTGACGTCACAGCCCGCTTGCGCTCATCTCTCAGCGCTGTGTTGCTTCTGGTACTACACATGTATACCAATCGCCAGCTTTTGAAAATGTTAGTTATCGATTTTTTATAACCAACATCAAATTTCCGGCCTACACGAGGTCTGCTGGTGACGTCACAGCCCCCTTACGTTCAACTTCAGCGTGTTTACTTACTTCTGGTACTATACCCATCGCCAGCTTTTGAAAATGTTAGTTATCGTTGCCACTCACCATCTTGCTACCGTATTTTCGCGCGCGACTTATAAAAACTCTCAGCGCTGTGTTATAACTTACTTCTGGTACTATACCCATTGCCAGCTTTTGAAAATGTTAGTTATCGTTGCCACTCACCATCTCGCTACCGTATTCAAGTCAGTATTTGCGTAAGAACACAAAGCCATATATCAGTCAGTAGGGGGGGGGTAACTGCAGACTATCAACCACAGCATCAAAGTGACGTCACTAGCACCAGCCACCATCTTGTCCGGTATAGCGAAAAAATGTTACTGGCTACACTCAAGATAACCAGTTTCTAGCTATAATATAGAAAAGCCTTGAAAATTAATGCCAGATAGTAACTTTTATCTGGTCGGCACTATTTCATGGAATTCTATAGTGTTTTTTTTATTGTTTTGTGAGCGCCTGCAATTCTACTTGCTAAATCTGGTTTAAACAGTTCAGATTGAAAATCAAATACGGACAACAAGCTCAAGTGTTTGTCACTGTTACCCAATTCTTTTTTGCCTGCTATACTATGTATTCTTGAGAAATGTAAAAAATGGTTTAGAAATTGTTAAAAAGCCATAAAATTGAATGCTTTTATAGCTTAAAACTTAATTTATCTTTTTATATTTAATTAATTAAAGGAAATACCTTGGCCAAAATTTAGATTAACAAGAAATAATTAAATATTAACCCTAAAAGACAAACCAATCTAATCTATTTCTAAACTTTCAATTTCCTAATGTAGTAATAGCTCTGAGAGACAATGTTCCCTCTAACGTTTTTTGGTCCATGTGAAAAATAACAAACTTGTGAGCAAAGTTGCACAGCATCCTTTTTTTTTCTCACAATTTTACTCCCCTCAAACACAAATTATCTGATATTATATTATCATTATTGAATTTAGCTGTGCAGCAATTTTAAACTGCTGCTGGCCTCTGTCAGATATCTGTGCAGCAGCACAGCTTCAAGGTAACAGGGCTACTATCCTTGGTATTTGCTCATCCCTTCCCTCAAAATTACGACCATTATGAATGAAAACTTGTGTTATTTCTCTTAAAATTATTATATTATGTATAGATTTCTATAACAGCAGAACTACTTTCTAAAATTAGAACATGCGTTTTGAGAAGATAGTGCTGTCATAATGTCTCTCTACTCTCTACCCTCTTCACTTCCCACAAGTAGATCTTAAAGCTTAAAGGGAACATTGCTGAGAGATAGAGACAGACAGTTGTATCTAAAAAAAATGGCAAGAAATATCTTTTATACTATTATTAACAGGATCCAAGCTCCTCTAGTCTTATTCTGGAAGCTTGAGATTACTTTCTTAAAGCTTTGGGAAACCTGCTCCATCTGCTGAGCAGTGCCATACCACATAGTCTGAGCTTAGGTTTCAAATACCGCCCTAACCTCCCTGGCTATGTCCAGCATGGGGATTTTTAGTCACCATACTCCGTTGTTTTGGACTCGGTTTCCACCCTCGTTCTGTTCAACTTGACCTGGGCATGTTTGCATATAACCCTCTATCAGTCCGGTTGTTGACTCAATCCTGATACTACTTGTTCCTAAAGTGGTCTTCAAATCAGGTTTTTGCTCTGTGATAAGTGACAGAGACATCTGGTTAGGGTTGTGCCACCCTGTTTTTTCCAGGGAGTCTGCCTTTTCATTGCCTTCATCATTTAACATCCACTACACTGTTACTTTACTACTGAGTCTTTCAAGTTATCATAACTATAAGATGCCCTTAAAACTACTTGTAAGTTGTTTGTAGGAAGGTAAGTCTGCCACCAACTCGACTCTCGAGTGCCTCTGACATTTCTTTTGTTTTTTTTGCTTAGTATTGATCCATCACAGCGTAAAAAGAGTAAGAAAAAGAAAAGGAAAACAAAAGATACAGAAAGATCAAGTGGAGACTCTGATAATCAAATTTGTGATGCTCCAGGACACAAACTTTTGGATGTTCCTGACAATGTGTCTCTGTCCCAGTCTGGAATGGATGCTGATTCAGAGAGCCAGGGTTCGCAAGATTCAAAGGATGAGGATGGCATGTCTGAAAATTCTGGGGCAGATGGCACAAATACAATATCTCAGTCTGATACTCAGGTTTGTTTACATATTCACTAAAATAATAAATTTTAAAGATGTATTGTTTACATTGTTAGATATTTTTATTGTTTAAACACAATAATTTATCTATTTAAATAATTATATTTTACTCACATTTGTTTACTATACTATCATAATATTATGTAAGATTTTTAAGACCATTCATTTTTGAGGCCCCTTTAATCCATCAAATAAAATAAAGACTGTGTAACCGCCTGTTATTGGTAGCTAGGTGTTTTTCATAATTTTCAAAAGATAGCAGAGAATGTAAGAAATTAGCCATGCCTCTTCCTTTGGTAACATCATTTTTGCCTCTCTTGTGCGATGCCATCAACTTGGTGAATTAAAAAAAAAGTGATAATAATATAAATAGGGAGCCTAATTAAACAGGAATCAACTTTAGCAACCTTAATATTATGTAAATACAGTGTTACTGTGAACAATAAAGCCCATTACAAATACTTTTCAGAAGCTTGCCAATTTGACACAAATTCAGAATGCTCTAGAATTACTATCAATGCCACAAAGTGCTGCCCCCAAAAGCCTTGATGAGGCCAAGAAGAAAAAATATCAATTTTGGGAAACACAACCAGTTCCTAAATTTGGTAAGTTTAAAGTCTATTCATCTACTTTATTATATTTCTCAGGCTGTTAAGTTTAAACTAATCATCACAAAGAAGTATATTGACAAAGCAGTTAAAATCTTTTTAAGATGATTACCTTCCTTTTTTTAAAAATACCTTAATAGATGAAGATATTAAAGTCAATGAAGAAATAGAAAAGGACAAAGGACCCACTGAAATAAGACAAGAGTCTCTTACATTGCCAACTGGATTTGTTTGGGATACATTGGATATCAGCGATCCTCTTATTGTACGTTTTTACTGTTTTTTCCTTCAAATCTAAGTATTACTGCCCATGAATTTTTAGTTTGTCTTAAAATTGTTTCCTTGTTTATTATACTTAGGTTTCTTTTAGGTGCTAACAAATTTAAACTACGTGTAATCATTTAGCACATCTCATTTACTATCCACTTCATTATCTGTGCCCATTAAAAAAAATTGTACTTTAGCAGTATAAAACTTTACATTGAAAACAATTTGGCTTAAAGAAGATAATTTGATTTTAGCAGATACATGACAATTCGATTTTAAATATTTGTTTTATATTGTTATTTATTTTAAGCTTAAGGAGTTGTACACCTTACTTAATGAAAATTATGTGGAGGATGATGACAACATGTTTCGATTTGACTACTCCCCAGAATTTTTGCAATGGTAAGTATTGAGTGTTGTTACTTGCTTTACATTCTATGATGGAGTTGCATGTTATGACTTACGCACAAATTTATTTAATTTTATGTAATTTAACTTCACAAATCTGTTTAACTGTAAGTCTATTTGTCTAGGTGAAATATTGTATATGAATTTTCACCAGTTTCCCTTCATCAATTGGCTTTAAATTTTCACACATACATATGTTGCGTAAAAATACTGTTAAAAGAAAAAACAAACAAAAGTTTTAATTCCTGGCGAAATAAGTTAGAAGTTTATTGATTTTAGAAGGGTTGGTATTTTCATTGCCACTTATCATTTCTTTTAAGTCTTTTTTTTAATTTTAAAATTATTTTTTAATGATCAGTATGCATGCAGAAATGTTGTAGTATTAAATATAACCATACAATTTTATAGGTTTCTTTTATGTAAATTATATTTATTTAATTTCCTAAATATAAATTAATTATTGAGACTTTATTGGATGATATTCATTCTTAATTTTTCTTTTGTCAGGGCACTTCAACCGCCTGGTTGGCTAAGAGATTGGCATTGTGGTGTAAGAGTCATTAAAAGCAAGAAACTTGTGGGATTTCATAAGTGCTGTTCCAGCCAATATAAAAATCTATGACAAGTGAGATTCACTAACAATATACCAAGGTTGTTAACGGTTTACTTGTCCAGAGATTAGGATCGGTCCTGTTTAATCTGTTTTATCCGGCAAGTGTTGGTGTATCAAATCTTTAAAGAACCATTAAATTGCAATTTAAATATAATTCCAGCAACTTGACAATTTAAAAATTAATATGACATTTTAAAGAAATGATTCTCTTATCCTTGATGTTTATTCCTTAGTTTGGCTTCCGTTATTTTTTTTAAAAATTTGGAATTGTACAAGAGAGCTAAACACTAGAAGCTGTTATATCAAAAAACGAATGACGTGATGTGGGGGGGTGTGGTCTTGCTCAAAGAAAAGTACTTGGCTAGCTAAAGGATGGTTAACCAGTTCTCAAAAAATAAGCTGTCTTAACAACCTAAGAATATATTAATTAAAATAAGATATTTAAAAAAAATTATTAAAGTAGTAAGGAAATTTGATGTTAACAAGTAATGCAATGATGCAAATAAAAATTGAATTTCAGATCGAAAAAGATGGTTGAAATCAACTTTCTTTGTGTTCACAAAAAGCTTAGAGCAAAGCGTGTAGCGCCTGTCTTGATCAAAGAAATAACAAGACGAGTTCATCTTCAAGGGCTTTTCCAGGCTGTTTACACTGCTGGTGTTGTGCTGCCAAAGCCTGTTGCATCGTGCAGGTGTGTTGGAATTATCTTTTTTTTCTTCTGTTTTAGAATATCTTCAGATCAATAATTTGGGTCATGTGTTGACTAAATTTGTTCATTTTATGAAAATTGTTCTTTCAAGTATTTTAATTCAGCATTAATATCAACTTGAAATTTTTCTTATATTCCTTTATCATCAAAATTAATAAAGTAGATAGGTAGATTTTTCATTTAACCTTTCACTGATCAACACTTTATTTGTTTGTAATATTAGTTAAAATTAAGGTTGTTAATGGTTAACCTGTCCTAAGTTCAAGACTGGTCCCGTTTAATCAGGACCGGTTAACCGAAACTTCATTTATTCGGTATTAGCTTATTACCCTGAGTTAATTTTTTGTTGTGTTACAGCAGAATACCAGAGCCAATACCCAAGCGACCGTGACATCAAAGCGGTTGTTTAATATAAAAATACACATCATCACTGTTAGTGGAATTCGGCTAGTGAACGATTTTTAATATTTTTTTATTCGCTTAGTTGCCGAAGCATAGTACCAGAAGTAACACAGCGCTGCGCTAATGTCAAAATGTGAATAACATTCAAGGCCACGAGTGCTACTATTTATATTACAAGAGGTCAAATTCGATTTCGGTTTTATATCAACAGTTTCCAGCTAAGTACGTGCACATTTAAGTTTAAGGACTTTGTGCTTTGGCAATACTTACTAAATAATCATTTTCACTGCTACTTCTCTTTTAGTTTTAGTAATTAAAATTTAAATAATTATCCTATAGTTGCAATAGTAGAAGTTTGTAGTAATTGTAATTTAATGTAATTCTAACCAAACCAAATTATAGTTATGCTATTCAATTTTTATTAGACCTCTAGAGCCTCTACTCTTACAAATTAAGCAGTATAAGTATTATAAGTACGAGATAAAGGCCTAGTCTAAAGACTATAGACAATAATGATTATTAAATTATGAACCTACTATAATTTTTATTTTTTGTAATAAGTATATTGAGTTAATTTCAAAACAAGCCCATAAAATGGCTTAAAACAAAGAAATACAATTCAAAGTAATAATAATGTATTTAATTTAGTTATCATATTATAATATATACATAATATGAAACATTAGTGTAAGTTATTGTAAGGGAATTCCATATTATATGCATGTTTCTTTTAGATTGTAGTGTACATATTGCCTAGCATATGCATATTATTTTATATACTAGCGTACACCCCGTCAAAAATGACGGAAGCTTTTCAGCTAAAATCTATTTATTTTATAAAAAATGCACTTTTTTTAGGGCGCCTACGGCGCCGACCTTTATCAAAAGCCCAACTAACTTGTCCTTGTTTGATAAATACGAAATATTAAACTTTCTGAAATGTACACAAAGGATTTATTTTTTATCATAGGGGTTGCAGGGCAACTACAGCGCCCCCTTTGTTTTTTTATTTATAATTAACCATCATCAAATACTATTTTTACATTGATCCCTTTTCCAAAATTAAAATATTAGCGAAAACGATGACGTCATATAATATTTTTTTACAGCGCATATTTAATTTGCACACCTTTTAATGCTTTGGTGCAGTAATTTGATTTTCCCTGCTTTCTAAAATTAGTAGCGTCAGGACAGACTGACTGACTTGCGTGACAATTGCAAATTATATTGTAATATATATATATATATATATATATATATATATAATATATATATATATATACACTTTTTCCTTTAAACTTTCTCAAAATACTTTTTGCGAATGTGAAATAAATATTGTCGAAATGGGAAAAGGTGCTAAACACAATTGATGATGGATTTAAGTGGTTGGAAAATGAAAATTACAGTGGCACTTCATTACGTTTACATTTTCAGGGTTTGAAAAATTTATAAAACAATTTTCAGGGTTCAAGAAATTTAAAAAAGGGATTTCAGGGTTCACAGCTTACAGTGAGTGGCACCCCTGTAATATGCCGTTTTAATACTTTCGTTACAAAAATAAATCATATTATTACAGTTTACTTCTTTGTTCGGGCGATTTTTTTAAAAATATTTTTTTTGTTGCTGAATTTGCTGTTTTGACGGCATCTCTCAACTCTAGCATCGGTACATCACGGGCGCTTTGATGTCAAATCAGACGATGTGAGGCAAAAATTTGATCCATACTCTTGTTGGTTCACAAAACATAGTAAAAATACGGACCGAGGGTTAACATTAACAGGTCTCTTTTTGAACTGTGAACTGTTCCTAAAAAACGAGTGGTCTTAACAACCTTAGTTAATATACTATAGTTTTTTTACATTTTAATAAAATAGGTATTGGCACAGATCATTAAATCCTCGTAAGCTAATAGAGGTGAAGTTCTCCCATTTAAGTAGAAACATGACTATGCAGAGGACATTAAAACTTTACAAGCTGCCAGATGTAAGTAGCTTAAAATAGCACTATAGCATACTATAGCTTCTTTATTGATGACAGTTATATAAATTTGTAAAGTAATTAAAGAGTACTCCGTTTTCTGTAGTTTTTGTTTTGGATTAAGAAACTTAGTGAATATTAAGGAATTCAATGCAATGCAATTCTTATTCATTTTTTGAAAATTTAATTAAACCTTTGATATTGTTCCTTAAAGAGAAAATAATAATTGCCAAATCTTATAACCTTGATAAGATTTGTCATTTATTATTTTCTCTTTAAGGAACAATATCAAAGGTTTCATTTTCAAAAAATGAATACTTGTTTACCATCCATATTTACAGACACCAAGAACCCCTGGATTTCGTAAATTAACTGTAAGTGATGTTCCAGAGGCATATCAGTTACTCACAAGAGTAAGTAAAAAAAATTTTTTTACTATATATTATAGCATTATATGGCTATTTTAATAACTGTAAGTATTGATGGTAACTAATTAAATGAAAATTTTAAAAGCAATTTTTAAATCACATTTTTTGGTTTACTTTCAGTTCATGAGACGATATCAACTTGCCCCATTGTTTAACGAAGAAGAGTTTCGACACTGGTTTATTCCCAGAGATGGCATTATAAATAGCTATGTTGTTGAAGTAAGAGGCACTATTTTTTTAATACTTTTAAACATTAATTTTACATGGAAAGGATTTTTTATTTATCAGTTCAACATTTTGAACTACTTAATGTCTTGTGTATTTACCCATATTTTAAATGTTTTGTTTCAGACTAATGGAAAACTGACTGACTTTGTAAGCTTCTACTCTCTTCCATCTACAATCATGCATCATCCAGTACACAAGTCCCTCCGCGCTGCCTACTCTTTTTACAATGCAAGCACCAAAACACCTTGGATTGATCTCATACAGGATACCTTGATTGAGGCCAAAAATGTAGGTTTTAACAATGAATGGTTTAATGGCTTATAAAGTGGCTTTGCAAATTTCAATTCTGAAATATACCTTTTTAGTTGACAAAAACTGTTATTACTGATATTTGGAATAACTATATGAAGTTAATGATTTATCAACTGGTTTGGTTCATAAAAGCCATTTCTATATTATGTGCATTAGAATTTTATTATATTTTAAAAATGTATTTTAACCCTTTACAGTCCGATGCGCCCGAAACGCGCCGTTTTTTTTCTTAAGCGTACAGTCCGATAACGCCAAACCCGCCCGCATCGAGGTTGTTTACTTTGTTGCGTAGCGCTGCGCATATCCGTCGCGCATTACTGACTTTAACTTTACCGGAAGAGAGCCTCGTTTTCGATGTTTATTTTGATACTAGTTTGAAGGTGGTGTACCGAAGGGCTCATTTTATACAATTTTTTGAAAAGTGTCGTTTTTTTTCACGGGGATATTAGTGCAATGGACAAAATATTGAAGGAGCTTAGGCGTAATGGGGCTTCCTTATTCAATGAATATAGCAGTGATTAATATGATTATTGATTTTAATTTAATTAACACTAGTGATAGTTATAAAAACACTGATAAAAAATGATAGAAATAGTGATACGACATGGATGGAAATGGTTCTATAGACCATAATAAGATCGATAGTGGTCGATTAATTTTTCCGCAATCATTTTTTTCCTCATTTATCAAACAATCAGGCCCTAGACATAATTAAAATTTTGCCTGATGATGCTATTGCTTCTGATTACTTTTCTTAGTCATACCAGACAATTACTACAAAAAAAACTAACTTTGTTTGCACTACAACTAGTACAATGTGCTACAAAAAATAATTTACTTGCAGCCAGTTTTCTCCATTGAAATAAAGACGTTTTTTAAATACAAATATAATGTTGGCATTCACAATATGCCTGTGGTTGACTCATACTTGTGCAAGGGTGCCTGCTAATAATGCCTGCTTTAGCAGAGTTGTAATAGACATGAAAATGGATAAGAGATGTATCTAATTAAACTAATTACATGGAAAAATGTGTTAAAAATTGTTTGGGGGGTTTTCTGAAATTTTTTATGTGAACATTATTTGTATTATACACCTTAAAGACCAATGGATATAAAGTGTGTCCATTTGTTTGTACTTAGTTATTTTTACCTTCATTTTCCTACAAATAGTTTATTTTTTATGAATTAATTAGGAAAAGAACATTGATTTAAGAAAGTGTTATCTCCCCTTGCTTGGTCGCAGGGAGTAGAAAAGGCCGAAACGCATTGGACTGTAAAGGGTTAACAAAATGTTTTATGCATTGTATTGGTTATAAGTAGAAGATAAGTGTAGTTTTTGTTTTAAAATTTCACTCTCATCATTGAACTCATACACGTTTAAAAAAAATTTTTTTTTAAAGCCCATGAAGAAATAATTAAAGTATTAAAATGTCATTTTATGCAAGTTTTAAAAACGAATTTACATTTTTAATGACACACCTTTTATTCTCCAGATGGGCTTTGATGTCTTCAATGCTTTAGACCTGATGGACAACAAGGTGTTTTTAGAAAAATTGAAATTTGGAGTTGGGGATGGCTTTTTGCAGTATTATCTTTATAACTGGAAGTGTCCCCACATGGAAACAAGACAGGTTTCTGTCATTCATTGTTTTTACTATTATTTAATGAATATCCTTAAAACCTTTTAGTGTTACTCATATTTCTCTAATGAATAAAAATCACCTTAAATATTTTCTATTTCGTTGGTTAAACAATTTTTTTCATATTGCAGGTTGGCTTGGTTTTACAATGAGTATATGTAGATGATGAATTAATGTGTCCTTTGATGTGTGGATGTGAAGACCTTGACGACACCTGTGATATGAGCTCAGAAATCTTGTCTACTTGATTGCTCCCATTCATCTGAAAACGACCAGGGTGGTGCTTTTGTACAAATGCAATACTTTGATGAAATGTTCAAATGGTGGTTTGATTTTTCCTGGATGAATTAGCTATTTCAAATTAATGACTCCAAATTTTGTTTGGTCCTAAAGAGAAAATTGCTTTGTTTCTTGGAATGGGGCTTGCACTAATAAACTCTACCTAGTTTTTATAAGTAAATAATAAAAATAACATGAGCATGTTAACATTTAAACAAATATCTATTAAAGTCAGGGCTTCATAAAAATTGATTTTTTATTACAAAGTGTCTTATCTATATTTTCTAAGTAATTTTTCTATATTTTTTAAAGTGGTTTTTTTTTATTATGTTGTTACTGAGTCTTCTAATTGATTTGATGTAGTGCATATCCCATAAAGTGTGAAAGTTAATTTAAAAAGTGAGCCAATGTTGCTTTGATTCCTTAAAGTTTTTACTGCATTTTTTTTTAAAGAGTGGTATGCTTTATCTTGTTTGTTGGTTATTGTTATGTTAATATTTTTTTCTAAGAAGCTTCTAAATCATATATGGCTTTTTAAAAGCTCGTCTTAAAACTTAGAAAGTATTTTAGTTTTCGTGTCCACTTAAAAAAACAATTATCTTTTAAAGAAGTTGGTCTGTCATTAACGATCTTTGTGGATTATCATTCTGTTATTCCTGAATGTTACATAATTAATTTCAAATGATGTAATCATAACAAACTGCTAAATAGTTAATAATAATTTGTTGCTTTAAATATTATGTTTAGAACTTGATTAGTTGAACAGTATAAACCTCTAAAATTATAATACTTAACAAAAATGTTATGGTTGAAACTATGCTTATCTTTTTAAACCTGATTTTTTCAGTTTAAGTTCGATAAATGTTGCATTTTGTCACTAGGTTACTTATTATATTTGTGAATGTTTTAAGTGTCTTGCCAAATAATTTAGTGATGTTGATTGATTTTCCAAATGATAAATTTATTTTGTCTCTGGTGACAAAATTTATTTTGTCTCTGGTGACTTCAAAATAAATATCAGCATTTGTGAAAATTCCACTTTTGTCTATGTGCTGGTAAATAGATATACTTGTAAATAATTTCAAAATAATTAACCCATTTCATGTTAAAAATGAAAGCAAGAGGAACAGTCTAAAAAAAATATTTGATGTTTCTAGTTCTACAAAATTGTTGACAAGAAATATTGACATGAATTGTTTACATTTGTATTTCTAATAGTTTATAGAACTCTGTATTAAGTATGCTTGAATAACACTAAATTATAACATTTTTAGCTCAAAGAATTATAAATGAAAATGATCTTTTGTAAGAGCTAGTGTTTTGTGAAAAATGGCTGATATGAATTATTAATTTTTATTACCTGAATTTCTTTAGTAATTCATATTAGAATCTGTTGTGGTTCAAAATATATAAAACATTTGTGTAAGTCTGAGTTTAATGTGTGTGTTGATTGCAAAATAAAGGTTTTAGAGTTACAGGTAATTCAAAATATTTTAATCTGGAATCTTATTACACATTTTCTTTACATTTATAATATGCATTTAAGAAATATATGTTTTAAATAAATGAAATAAAACTATAAACATAAGCCTTTCTAAGGTATTTTAGTTTTGTTGATTTTCACTTCATCCCAAGGATTACAAGATAATAAGCTTCAGAAATTCATTTGGGCACTTCTAGTTTATTTGATCAATGATAGTTAGTGGACTTGTGAATGACATTATTTCCAGTTGAATATAGTATTTATAGCGCATCAATAAGAATGACTGCATTAAAAAAAACAAATCCTAAACTGCAATACAAATTTTAATCTTAATTTCTCAATGTTTGAAGATGGTAATTGGTGGCATGTGAACAAAAGAGCCTGCATCTTATTTATAAGTTTTATTTTAAATCTAAAGAATCATTGGCTCCACCCTCCAAGCACAAATTATTTTTCATAACTCTAAATCTCATAAAACATGACGTCTTTTGTATTTTTAAATATTCTGCTGCCTCAGAGACATGCATTTTTAGATTCTTGTAAATCTTTTTAGTCACCTTTAGCTATGGCTGAGAAATTGTGTAACCAGTGTATTATTTACCTTTTAGATTGTAATGTTGCATAGTACTCAGTACTTTTCAAGTTTGAATAGACAAAGTATGGAAAAAAAAGAAACTTATTTGTGTTACTTGTAATGTAATCTTTAAAAAATCTCAGATATGTTTTTAAAAAGTGTAATAAGTCTCAATTAAATTCAATTTTGTTTAAAAATGATGTGTTCATTATTTTTACTGACTTGTTTTCAATGGAAGTTACATGATGAGGTAAGCAAGGTTGCAAAATACATTTTTTCAAAACGGCCATTATGTCCATTTAAATAAGCCACATTCAAGTAGCGATTCAAGATTACATTACATTTACATATTAAAAAAAACATGTGCAGTTCAGATAACTTTAATCATGGATTAATGTTTATTTCTTGACTTAATTTGGCACAAATTTAGATAAAGATTCAGAATGAGTTTCAATTTAACCAAATATACCATTTTTTGCTCTTTTTCTCATATGAACTTCATAATTACAAACATCGATTACTGGATGGATTTGGGTCTAAATTAATCGTTAATTTCTATTAAAGCCAAAAATTAAAATTTATGATGTCATAAGTAACACTTACTAAACGTTCTTGTTGAAAATCTAAATAACACTGAAATGTTTCCTTTATATGTCATATTTTAACCAACTACCCAAAAAGACAAGTGTGTTGACATTATTTTGTTCAAGTAATGAGCGAGTCTCATTGACAATATAACCAGCCGAGTTGAAAAATCATTCACATGGAACTGAGGTAACTGGTATGCAAAAAAATGGTCTTGGCAATGAATGACATTATGGGATATCGGTGTTTCCACCATTGTAGAGGGTTAGTGGATTCAGGAACATTCATCTCCATTTTGTAACGCAGTATTTCATCAGAAGAGCTGTCGTCATTTTCTGTCTCTGAGTCATACTACATTACTGCCATTTGCTTAATATGCTTTTCATTTGGTTTGATAAATAGGCGAAGTGTAGAACCATGGTAGGCAAAATTTATCGACATTTTGAACATTCCTGTCAGTCAATAGTTTAAAACCAAAATGTTAGTGTAATGGTCAAGAAATGTGTTATTATTTATTGACCGCTATTTTTTATTATTTTTTTTTAAAAATATCAGTGATGGGTCGATTAATCTTTAAAAAATTTTAACTATAAATCGAGAAATTAATAGTTAATTTCCGCAGCCCTGGTCATAACCCATTCGGTCATTGGGCTATTTTTAGATTTGGGTCAAATTTTTCTGAAATATCCATAACAACAGTGTTTTGATACACTGATCTCACTAAAAACGATCTTCTAGGTGCATTTTATGTTGGGAAAAAAATTCTTTACACTTAGTTTTGCAGCGGCATAAATTATTAAAATGCTTAAAACTAATGGAAAATAAGCCTAAACATTTTAAAAGATGAGTGTAAGTGGTCGTTCGATAGTCCTAAACACTAGTCCTATCGTAATAGTAATTTTAGTCAAGTCATATTTATTTAAATATTGTTTTCCTTTGTCCTTATAAAAAATATGCCTTAGTATTTATTAGTAACTAGCGTATCCGTTCGTGCGTTGCAGCAATTTCCGAAGAAAGGCAATTCAAGGAAACTCGTTAAGGTAACGGTTAATTTACATCGTGTCATCTATGTAAATATATTGTTAAAATGAATGAATGTCTGATTGTTCTTTAAGCTTTAACACACCTTTCATCGTTAGAAAATTTTTGGGTACACGAAATGAAACGGGCCAAAGGCTTAATCTGTGCAATATGTAAAGTTCAAAATAACTGTTATTTTCAATCTGGATGGTAATGGATATATTTGTTATTATACACCACGTTTGCTCAAGATCCATCCATTTTCCCAGTATCTTAGCTAACGCTTAAATTTTAAAAATATAATTTATGTAAGCAAAAAACGACATAAAGGGCCCCCTGGCCCAATTAGTGCAAGATTCGAATTTTGAAATGTATGTCTATTTCATTCTGGATCATAATACATGTACACATATTTGTCAACATTTATGAAGATCGTGTAAAATCATAATGGGAATAAAGTCTTAAATGTTTAAGAAAACAAAGCTTTTGGGCCCCAGGCCCAAAGGAATGGAAATTAGGAGTTCAATGCCCTATAGTATTTTAATATGGGCTATCAAGTTTCTATGTACCAAGTTTGGCCAAGAACCATTCATTTTCTAAGTAGCCAACAAATTTTTATATTATATAGCTCATATAAGAAAAAAAAAGAAAATTTGGGCCCCCGACCCCCCATGAGTGTCAATGCAAAATTTTTGTTGTGCCAGTTACCATCCCGGAAGGGTGCTAAAGAATCTCCTACAGTTTCATAGCGATCGGATAAATGGTTTAGTCAGTTATAAAGGACATACATACATACATTATTCATTTATATATAGACTAGCAGGCCCGTCGTGCATTGCAACGATCTCGGTAAAAAAGAATACATTTAAAGAAACGAATGAGTGTCATGTTTAAAAACAATTATGCCTTCGCGGAAGTGTTAAAAAAAAAGTCCAAGTTTCTTAGCAAACGGATAAATAAATACATAATTAAAAAGCTTACAAAAGGAGAAACAATATTAAGGGCCCCGGCCCCAAAATGAGTGATAATTTTTTTAAAATTTCCATTGAACTCGAGCTATCTCTCAATATCATGTAAAATTGAATAAGGAATACAATATTAAAAGTTTAGTAAAAAACACATTTAGGGCCCCCAGCCCCTAGGAAATGGACATTGGGAGTTCAGAACCCTATAGTAATTTATATCGGCTCTTAAGTTTTTATATACCCAGTTTGGTCAAAATCCAGTTATTTTCTCAATATATAACACTAAAACTAATTTTTATATAGCTAATATAATGAAAAAATATATTAAGGGGCCCCCTGGCCCATTCGTTTCAAGATTTACATTTTGAAAACCTGTTCATTTAAATTCAGTTTCATCATATATATATTTCTCAAGGTCATTAAAAACTGAGTGGGAAATAATATCTTAGCGTATAAAAATAGACATTTTGGGCCTCAGGCCCATTCAATGTAAGAAGTAAATTTCAAAATGCAATTCATTTAAAGTTTCATCATGGATATATTTCTCAAGATCGTTAAAAATAGAATGGCAAATAATATCTCAAACATATAAGAAAAAATACATTTGGGGCCCCCGGCCCTGAACAATTGGACATTAGAAGTGCAGTGCCCTTTGTTATTTTAATATGGGCTACCAAGTTTTTATATAAAAAGTTTGGTTAAGATCCATTCATTTACTCAGTAACTAATGCATAAACTAATTTTTATATAGCTCATATAAGAAAAGACCATATTATGGGCCCCTGGCGCCCTATGAGTGTTAAATTTTGCAAAAAAAAATGCCAGTGACCATCCCAGGAGCGTACTCAAAAGTCTCCAAAAGTTTCATGACGATCAGATGAATGGTTTGTCAGCTATAAAGGACAGACATACATACTTTGATTTATATATATATTATTTTGATAAATGAGCACACAAAAAAGACATTAAGGGCCCCCAGGCCCCGAAGGAATGAACATTAGGAGTTCAATGCCCCATTGTACTTTAATATTGGCTATCAAATTTGTATGTATCAAGTTTGGTCAAGATCCATTCATTTTCCAAGTAGTGTAACTAATTTTTATATAGCTCATACAAGAAAGATATTGGACCCCCGGCCCCGAAAGAATGGACATTAGGAGTTCAAGGCCCTATGGTACTTTAATATGGGCTATCAAGTTTTTATGTACCAAGTTTGGTCAAGATCAATTCATTTTCCAAGCAGCTAACTCTTAACCAAATTTTTATACAGCTATATAAGAAAAAAAGACATTTTGGGCCCCCGGCCCCCATGAGTGTCAATATTCAAATTTGTTTTTCCCAGTTACGATCCCTTAAGGATACGCAACAATCTCCTAAATTTTCATGGCGATTGGATGAATGGTTTAGTCAGCTATAAAAGACATGCATACTTTAATTTTTATATAGATAAAATTGCATCATTAAAATTTAAATACTCACAGGGAAGTTCTATTTTGCATAATATAATATAACCTTATATTTTTATTTAAAATTCTATTCAATTAAGGTTTTGAACAAGTTTTAGTCAATTTCAATGAGCCCATTCCCTAGTAATGAACAAATATTAACTAGCTGTCCTCTCGGCAACTCCGGGAGTGACCGATTTATAAATAGATTCTATTAATAGACTTCCGGTTAATAATGCATGACAAGCCCTATTGTGCTACATAGACATGAGCTAAGCTTGTAGCGTGTGATAAACCTAAGACAAAAACTTATTTTATTAGTCAGAAAGCAGCCACCATCTTTTCCAAATAAATGAGGGCAGTCATGTAACCATTTTTACACTTAACTGACATTCTATAGTATTCATGCTATGATTGAAGACAAAAATGTGAACATTATTTTTTATTCATTTATGCCATCCAAAATGCTGGATGCTGGTATAATTATAAAATGTTGAAAAATTTGTTTATCAGGATGAGATTAATGAAAAATGTCTCAAGTAAATCTCGTAAAACCATATCAATTTACAAATTGAAACAATCATTATTTGCTGGTTTCTTTGTTGATAACCTGAAGGTAAAGAAACAAATGTCTAGATTAGCAATTTGAAATTAACACTCTACATCTTTGTAAACTCAAAATATTTAAAAGCCATTTAGAACAGTGGTTCCTAACCTTTTGGGGTCCATGCACCCCTTCAGACGACCAAAAAAGTTCATGCACCCCCTCGTGAAACGTGCAGAAAATGCATAATAAACTATGTTTATTTTAGGAACACAACAGTTTTGACAATAGGCAATAGGGAATTTAGTGAGAGATCTGCTGCTTCTTATGATCAACTAGCGATTTAAATCTGGGGACTGTTTTGGACAAAGCAACTCTCATGTCATCCTCGGAATTCAACTTATTCCTTTCCTTGGTTTTAATCGTCAAAGGTGTGGAGAATCCTGCTTCACATAGATGGGTTGTGGCAAATGGAAGGAGAGTCAGTACTGCCCTCTTGGCTAGTTGCGGGTAGGCATCTAGCTGGGGCACCAAAATTCAATCAACGTATTGCAACTAAAGGCACTCCTCAGTACTTCTCTGGTTCTCAAATCAATCAGGTCATCGTTAGCAAAGTCACTGTCATCAATATTGCCCAAGTCACAGAGAAAAGGATTGAGAATCTAAAGGTCTTTCCTAGCAATTTCTTGATAGAAATACCCATCAAATGACTTTTGCAATGTTGAAAGGTGCTCTGAAATTTCCCCTTTGATGTTGTCCGGCAGTGATCCTTCAGTGCGTCCTTCTGCACCATATATTACAACTTCATCCAAGAGTGGAAAGTTGGCCAAGTTGGACTTTTCTAGTCGTCGTTGGAATAGTGGCACTTTGTTAAGGAAGGTTTGCAATCTCTAAGTAGCATCCATTACAGTCACAGCAGGTCCTTGGAGAGATGTGTTCAACTCATTCAAGATGGTGAAGATGTCAGCCAGGTATGCCAAGTAATGAATGAAATTTGGACAGTCAAACTTGTCAGCAAGGTCTCTCTCTTTTTCTCGCAAGAAAAGGCAAGCTCCTCTCTGAGTTCTACTAACCGAGAAAGTATTCGTCCCCTGGACAACCAGCCCACCTCAGTGTGGTAGAGAAGAACTTCATGCTCAGAGACCACCTCCTGACAGAACAACTTGAAGAGGCAGTGGTTCAAGGCATGTGAGCGGATAAAATTTACAAATTGGACTGCAGTAGAAAGAACTGACTTCAAGGTTGGAGGTAGAGTTTTGCATGCTAGGGCCTGAAGATGAAGGATACAGTGTGTAGTGAAAATATCTGGAACTTCTTTCTTTACCAGTGCTGAAAATCCTGACTTATTACCGATTATGGAGGGAGCACCATCTGTGCAAATTGAAGAAATTCTTGAATTCAAGTCAAACTGGTTTTCAGTGAAGAATAACCTGACTAGCTGCATCACATCAGCAGCTTTGGTAGTAGCTAGGAGTGGCTTACAAAAGAGAAATTCCTCCTTCAGCAATCCACTGAGAACATATCTCAGAAATACAAGAATCTTAATGAATTGTGCTACATCTTTGGATTCATCCAGCTGCATGCTAAATGGAAAAGGACTGCTTCTCATCTCGCACAAGACTTGATCCAGAATGTCTGCAGCCATGTCACTAATCGTGGAATAAATAGTGTTATTGGACAAAGGAACTTTCTCAACCTGCTTCCTCTGCTGGTGACCACACATCAGTTCCACCCTCTCCAGAGCACAAGACTTCACCAAAGTTCTCCAATGTTGTGGGGCTTCTGGTTCTTTGCAATAAGATATGCAACCTTGAATGATGCCTCCAGTGCAGGTTTCTGTGACAAAGAAAATCCAAGCTTGGGCAAGGTACCTGAGGTCAAGAAGCAAGCTCTCTTCTGCTTGAAGACCTCAACACTGTCCTTTGAATTGGATGGATGGACTTTCTCCAAATGCTCTCGGAGTCTAACAGGCCTCATGTTGTCATTGCACAGGATTTTTATACAGAGGAAGCACTGAGGCTTTTGTGTTCCATCTCTCTCTCTTTTTTAAAAAATATTTTTTAACGATTTTGAGGGGGTGATGACGATCGGAAAGTCGTACCAGTCTAAGGCAAATTTTTAACTGACGAAGTTGATTTTTTAATGAGCGGAACTGGATGCTCAACTCAAGATTTTAGGTTTCAATGACGAATAATGGCTTACAATTAACGTTTTTAAGACTTTTGCAGCGCACCGAGCAAAAAAAGTGAAGGAAAAAAATCCCAACGTTTACATCCGCTCAAAACAGTTAGAGGGTCACCGGAAGACATATATCTGACGTATTTGATGACAAAATTAAATTATTTTTAGAAAACTGACGTAAAACACGAAATTCCGAGGAACACATAGAGCGAACCGTTCATTTTGCGAAACAGTTTTTCCGTCAATTTTCGACATGCGCAGAACGATGCGCTAACTAGTATAAAAAATATTGTATATGGGTGCCCTTTAACGCGGCATGCCTTGCTTATGATTTACATTTTCAGATTATCAGTTTTACTTTCTTTTTTTCCGTCTTCTTTTTTTCTTCCTTTTTTCTTTTTTTTTCTTCCTTTTTTCTTTTTTTCCCTTAATGGTTCATGCACCCCCTGGAACCTGCTCATGCACCCCTTGGGGGTGCATGCACCACTGGTTAGGAACCCCTGATTTAGAAGCCAAGGTTTTAGTCCTTAAAATTAAATGGTAAAATGCTGCTACCAAAGAGATAATGAGTTAATTAAATTAACTTTATGTGATTTTTTTGATGACATAATCAAATTAACACTAAATAATGTAAGTGAAACCAAACTTTATATAAGACATGGTTGGAGCAAATTGTCAAATACTACTGCCATAATATAAAATTCATCAAAGGTGTAATAAATTTTATGTGTCACAAAATATAAAAGCTTATTCCAATAATATCTTTCTATCAGTTCTATTACCGTGGGATATAAACACATTGAATATGATTAATGCAGCTCACATTTTCTAAATGTAATAAGTTTTATTGCCATTGTACTTAAATTTTATGTAAAATTGATACTTACCATGGAAATTTTATTGCGAATAGCTTTAATTGTTTCATTCACGGATAGTTGTACTGATGAAATTTCTCTGTGAGGAGTTTCTGCTGGCCCTTGAGGCTCACCAAGGCGAAAAGCATTCTTTCTTATATCAGCATCTAATGTGTCTACACCATTTACAGATGATGATGATAATGCTGGTGATTTTATAGTAACATTTCTCATCGCTTGTCTTGGTACAAACCTAGGGGCAGGTTTTACTGATTTCAATTCACGCACAATTATTTTAGATGGATGAGAAGAAATATTTAAGGTTTGGGCATTTTTATTAAAATTAATTTCATCGGCACACCCTACAGAAGTCGCATACGGTTTAGACAAATTTATTGTGGCCACAGGGGTAAGATTTGATGTAGCTGGTGTTGGAGATGTCTTTAAAAAATGCTGAGGTCTTTTTAAATTCCTGGAGGCTTGTTTATGTTGACTGTTCACAAACTCTTTAGGGGGTCTTGGAAGTTCAAATGTCTCAGGGTGTGAAAACTCTTCCAAATTATGTGATATATCATCTTTCTGAGTTTTGGTTTCAGCAGAAAAAGAAATTTCACTGGCATTTTTCTGTAGTCTATCTGAGCTGACCAACTGGGTAACCTGGTCCTGAGATGTTCTATTGTATTGCACATTGTGTATGCTACCTGAAGTAGGTTCCAATGATGAAGTTCCATTATTTAAACTTGAATAGCCTGTTGCTTGATGATCGTCTTTTTCTGCTCATAAAAAAATGATAATATTGACATTTAACCTAATAAAAAATTTTAATCATGAATATATATAGAATAAATTATAATATATATTACAACTAAAGCGGTCTACAGTAAATAATATGCACTAAGTTCCAAATGAAGACCTCAAGGGTAGAAACAACGATGTGACATTTTTTTAGTTATCCCCTTAATCTGACAGAGATTCAAAAATAAAATGTTTTGAATGAGGTTTTATGAAAAAATAACAACTCTGAGGCTATGAAAAATTCAAATGTATTTAGTAAATTAATAATAAATCTGTATAGTTTGAATTTTAAAACTTGTATGTCTCAAAACTACAAAAAATATCAAATAGCCTTTACTTCCCTTGAGGTCTTCAAATGTAAGTACTAAAAACATGAAAATACCATTTTTCTTAATCCTGGCAGCAACTGTTCTACGCCTGTCTTGCAATTTTTCTCTGGTTTCATTCACTGATTCATATTCAGGCGCATAGCAAACATGAAGTGCTCCTCCAAAAAAGGAATAGTCATCTAATTTTCTTTTAGCAAATCTGAAAACAATAAATTTAAGAAGAAAATAAATAACAATTAAGGTTAATAATCTTATGGTTTGTATCGCAAATTCCTATTTATAGTAAAAGGAGACGTAAATAAAATTGCTGTCTTACAAGAACTTTAAAAAAAGTTTATAAGGTTTCAGTATGGATTACTTAGTGAGTTTTAAGTGATGTAGTAAGTTATGTGACTGATGGAAATTTTGTCTATGGAAAAGTTATTTTAAAAAAAATATTTTTAATATTCTGCCACAACTTTAGTTTAAAAAAACCTTGTCTCTTCCTTATTTGTTGCAGCAAAAGTATCCTTAAAATAAATATGAATGACCAATTGTAAGGCAATAGCAGTACTTTGATTTACTTTATACAATTTTTCCCTTGCAGTGACTTGCTGACCACCTACTGCTTAAATTTTTTTTTGCCATCAAGGATGTATATTAAAATAAAAGTAATAATTACCTTGCAGATTGTATTCTTTTATATCTAACCAGATAAACTTCTGTGTATTTTTCTTGGCTTGGGTATTCATCTAAGGCTTTGAACTCATCAATCTGACCAAAAGATCCGCACAACTTGTTAAGTTCTTGTGTGGCTCCAACACTGGGAACTCCTTGTATAAGCAAGTAGCAAGATTCATTATTTACTGTGTAAACCTGAAATTTAAAATAAAAAAACCAAGTTTTTGACTATAAATCCTTTATGTATGAGACGTAACTAAAAGAATGTTCATTATAATACGCAGCGCAAGACCATCCAAAAATACAAATTTGTAGTTGTGTCGTAAAACATGTTTAATATAATGCGCACCGATCAGGAATATGTTTATAAAAAGTGTTGTCAATAAAATACGCACCTAATTGCGCGACAGAAAGGTTGTTCAATATAATGCGCACCCTTACACTCTATCTCAAAAAAATAACATGATACATAGGAATAAATAAAATAATCTAAAAAATCAATAATTCAATTACGGTACATGTGATCGACCTGAAATTTTGATAAATAGTTTTTATCATCGCAACCAAACTGCCTGCTAAATTTCAGCTCGCTAGCTTACGAGAAAGTGGGTTAAAAATCGATCCAAAGTTTGGGCGACAAGCAATCAAGCAAGCAACCAGACACCACGAGCTAATATAAAGGATTTTAAAAAAGTATATACATATATACTAGGGCTGCGGAGATTAACTATTAATTCCTCAATTAATCGTTAAAAATTTTAATGATTAAAAATTTTTAAAACGATTAATCAACCCACCACTTATAAATGTACTGGAAGTCAAAAAGTAAAATATTTCAGCCGATAAATAACTAATTTCCGGACAATTACACGAAGATTTTCGTTTTAAACTATTGACTGACGTGAGTGTTCAAAATGGTGATAAAGGTTATTGTGTCCATTGAGAGAAATCGTTTGCCTACCATGCAATGTTCCCTCTATGTCTAAGCTTTAGTGGTCCGTGTGCAAAGTTAAAAAAAAACAACTTGTGTGCAAAATTGCACAACGTCAATTTTTTTTCTCAATATTTTACCAAATTTGCTGCGCTGTGATTCTAAACTCCTGCGTACACGTTGCTCGTGTGATTACCCGGGTAGTAAAATTCCGCTCGGGTACCCGTGAAAATGTGGCTTCAATGTCTATATTAACCGTAAGCCAAACTTGGTCTCCCATGCGGCTTTTTTGTGTTTAGATTGTGACTCCCGAAACAATTTATCAAATAAAAATTTTTGTTTCAAACATATGCTGTGAAGTACATCTAAGGAGAAATATCTGTCAACGGGAAGTATCTGTCAACGGGAAATAAAATACAGTCCCAACAAGCTGCAATGTATTTGGATACATCTTTTTTCTCTCAATCTGAAACAGAAATCGCACAACACAACAAAGTTTTGGTTCTTTAAAAGAATCATTTAAAAATCCTCTGCCAAAAATAAGGATGGACTGCTTAGAGATGAAAGACCCTGTGTTTCTTTCTTTTTTTTTAAAACTGCTTTGACACTAACTTTGCTTTGAAATACGCCGATTGATACTAGCTAATGTTGTTTATCTACCCCCTCTCCCCCCTTCACTCCTATAACCCACGCCCCTTACATCCGCTTGTGTTTCTTGTGTTTATTAACACGTGGTGACCTAGAAAAACTGATGGTAATAATGCGTAGAAGGTTATCAGTATTTAAATTTAATCAATTAAATAGTTACTAACACTGTAAGATGGGTAAGACGTCGGCTGTGAGGATGGACTGCACAGAGATGAAAGAGGCCGTGCTGTTTTTTGTTCATAAAAACACCCTTGTTTTGACATTAACTTTGCTTTGAAATAGCCGACAGTGGGTCACCGATTGATACTATCTAATGCCGTTTTTCACTCCTTTAACCCAGTGCTTCTCAAATTTTTTAATATGGCGGACTGGCAGGATTTTTTTCCACCTGTGCACTATTTTACCTGTACTTACATGGTAGCGAAATGTATTTTGTTTCCTTTTATTTCTTTAATTTATTCGCTTATTGTCAAAAATGACAAATTCTATTGGGTTAGTATTATTGGTAGCATTTGGAGGATTATAATTATATTTTTCTTTCCTTTCATGATATCTTCCGCGGACCACCACTTTGAGAAGCACTGCTATAACCCACACCCCTTGCATTCGCCTATGTTTCTTGCGTTCATTAACACGTGTTTGCCTTGCCCAAAATTGATATTAATAATACACCCAAAGTTAATAAGATGGTTAAGACGTCGTGTGCAATCAGGCCAATCAAGTTGACAGCGACACAGCAAAATGCAACCGTTGTAATGAAATTGTGTCTGAGAAGGGTGGCAACCCATTGTGATAAAACGCCATCTGAACGCTATTCATAAAATTGATATTGATAAACAAATCGCAGATCCACCCAATATCAGAAATTTTTTGGTGTCAACAAAAGCAGTGCCACTGACAAAATCACGATCACTTGAGATTTACCGCAGTATTGCGTCCATCGCCCTTTGCATCAACTACCGACGCCAAGTGGATATTAACATTCAAGGTATGACACTGAACGTTACGTTATTGCAATTGAGATTTTTTTGCATGTTTAGTTTACAGTAGTTTTAGTATATGAGTATAACGAATGCATTTACAGCAGGAATTGAATGCAAGTTTTTAGTGCATTATAGTTAATTGTAGTGCATTAGTAATAGCATGTTACTGGAAGCAAGCCGTTGGCTACTACTACTGTGTGAAATGAGATGCATGGATGGTGGCTAGGTTGCATTGTATAGCGGTCATGACAAGGAAAATTATGCGACTTTTAGAACGGGTAACCCGGGTACCTGTTCGAAATTTTCACGGGTACCCGGGCAGCTTTTTTCAACAAAATCGAAAGCCCTACTTATGACACCATAAATTTCAAAATTTTTGGCTTTAATCGAAATTAACTATTAATTAATTGTTAATTTTTCTAAAGTTAAAGATTAAATTTAAATTAATCGTTAACAGCCCTAACATATACATATACAGTCGGACCTCTCTAAACCGAACTCAAAGGGACCCGAAAAAAAATTCGACTTACAGAGTTTTCGAGTTAGGGAAAATGGCCTTTAAGCACAGATTAATCACGGATTAATCTTCATGTTCTCAGCCATGCTTACAGAGGCCTTCAGGAATAGCAATGTAGGCATGGACTTTAGGTATCGCACTGATGGTCGTCTGTTCAACCTCAGGAGGCTTAAAGCTAAAACAAAGGTCTAATCAGACAGCATCCTGGACTTTCTTTTTGCTGATGACTGTGCGCTTAACGTGTTGATACATTTTTCAGTGCCTGCTCTAACTTTGGCTCACCATCAGCACAAAGAAGACAGAAGTATTACACCAGCTGGCCCCAGGCAAATCCTATACTGAGCCTAATATAATCATCAACGGCAACAAAATCAACACAGTAAGCCGCTTTACTTACCTTGGCAGCACACTGTCTCAGAAGGCTAATATTGATGACGAGGTGAACGCGAGAATCTCAAAGGCCAGCGCAGCATTCAGTAGATTGCATGACAGTGCCTGTAACAGTAGGGGAATCAGCACCCAAACAAAACTAAAATTATACAGAGCTGTAGTGCTCCCCACCTTATTATATGCATGTGAAACTTGGACTGTATACCAACGCCATGTGAGGTTGCTGAACCACTTCCACACCAAAAGCCTCAGAAAAGTTCTCAATATAAAATGGCAGGAAAAGGTTCCAGACACCGAAATATTAGCCAGGTCAGGACTCCCCAGCATCCACACTAGCCTCATGCAAAGCCTACTACGCGGTGCGGGGCATGTAGTGCGCATGCCCGACCATCGCCTCCCCAAGAGGCTCTTCTATGGTGAAGGGCATAGAGCATGCGGAGGTCCACGAAAGCGCTACAAGGATGCACTTAAAACTGCTCTAAAGGCCTTTGACATCGGACATGACTCCTGGGAAGCAGCACCCAGTAATCAAGCCCACTGGCGCTATATGATATGGAATGGCCCAGCTGTCTGTGAGGCTAATAGACAACAGGCTGCCAAGTCTAAACGTTAAGCCAGGAAGGACCGTATCCAAAACCCTCCTGAAGGGATCCCATCCATCTCTTGATCGACATGCAGACGCCAATTTCGTGCCAGAATAGGGTTAATAAGCCATCAGAGGACACATGTGGCGGCCTAGCACAGGTCAAATAAAAATATGATGAGAGTGGTCATCGTCGACTACGACGGGCGAACAACAACAAACAACAATCAAGGACAATGTTGATATTGAGAGGGGGGTAAGGGGAAACAGCCATACTGGCTAGAATGCTTGAAAAGAAAGCGAGGCGGTGTCTGATGTTTCACATGAAAGGAAGCAAACTTGCTTTGATATTACCGACACAAGCCAGTGAGAAGAGACACCTTCCCTCCCCTCCCCCACTTTACTCCCTCCACAGTGGGATGAGGGAAGTAACATTTTTCTTTTTAAAGAGTCACAGCATGCCTTGGAAAATTCGACTAAGGGAGGTTGGAAGCCAAAAATCTTCGAGTTAAGGAGATCTAAAATACAATAGTCTTATGGAATTTGGTCGGGACAAAACAATTATTTTGATATAGGGAGGTTTTCGACTTAGCGAGGTCCGTCTGTATATATATATATATATATATATATATATATATATATATATATATATATATATATATATATATATATACAGTTTCTGAATATTTTATAAAATGAACAACAAAAATACAACAACCTTTGATTGATGTGTTTATTTAGAATAATACAATTTATCTCAGACAAATTTTTTTTAGATTTTTACTTATCACTTGTATTTTCAGTTTCTGAGCTATCCATAAAGTAAAGGATGTACAGTGGTACCTGGGTATACATCTGTTTTGGAATAAGTCCAACTTGGGATACGTACTATTTGGACGTGAAACATTTTACTTGGTATACGATCTTTGTTTGGAATACGACCCGCGGGTTAGAAAGTTTATGAGTCAAAATGACACATCGCGCATGAGTAACTTGTAGGAATCACAGCACACCGTGTGATACTCTTTTGCTTTAGTACTGCAGTTGTAACTATATAGCGAACGACTCGTGCAATAACTGTAAATTGTCATGTGATTTTGTGTTTTTCCTAATAAATTTTTAGTAAATTCATTTACCCTGAGTTCAAAGAAAGTTAATGAGAGGAGCCAAGTAATGAAAAAAAATGGTTGATGTAATACATTGGTAAACGTCAAAGGGTCTGGAATGGATTAAGGATGTATACAGAGGTACCACTGTAAATAATTCTACTGAATGAACGAACTCAAGAGCATGCGCAACTACTGAGTGATCATACACCCTGTTGTCTATGCGAGCCTAGCCAAGCATCTGTGGTGAAGTTTGTCCCTGGCAACACATGATTAGTCAAAATGCATTCCAATGTTTGTGTAATATATGAAAATACGCAAAAATATGCACTGATTAACAAAACGGTGTCAATAACGATGTAATTGTTTATAACTGAGATGTGTGATAACACAAACAAAATAATTTGAGACAGGGATTCGTAGGATCACCCTCTGCAATGTACATAAAATTTTAAGTATAATTATTAATTTATTTTGTATAATTATTACAGTTACCTTTTGCTTTACAATTTTCTTAATTTTATAAAATTCCTAGTAAGGGGCCGCCCATAAATGATGTCACACACATAGGGGGCAGGGGGGGGGTCCACACATTTGTGACAAGGGGGAGAGGGGGTGTTTGAGAAATGTGACATCTCTGTCTTGTCTTATCTATACAGACGCTCCCTCTATGCAGAAGATTATTGCGCCCACAGACCATGCCGGTCTGTTGGCAAGTGACACAGCGTTCACAGGCCACGGCTATAAGGGTTCCATGCATTACCCAGCCGCCTTTGTTTTCCTTAATTAGTGTTAGGTACCCATTCAAAGCTGGGTTGACTCCGGGACGCCCTTGGCCCTGGGAACAAATCCTTGCCTTCACATGGATTCAAACCCGTGACCATTGGTACGCCAGTCAAGCGTGCATGTCACTCATCAAAACTCGCAACTTTAAATAAAAGTTCCACTTAAATATTTGATTTCTTACAACTTATTTTATAAAGTTTTACATGGCTTAACATGTGGTATGATATTAGAGTGCAACATTACTCTAAATACATACTTATATGACAAAAATATGATTTGAAACATGCTCATTTTCAAATAGAAAATATATCTTTTACGCAACGCTTTGTGACGTAATATGCGCCAAAACAATGCATTGAAAAACTACAGAAAGTTCAAAATTCAGCTGCCAGACTGGTGCTCAAGGCAAAAAAACATGACCATGTTACTCCACTTCTTCACTCACTTCATTGGCTGCCTATACAAGCCCGTATTGATTACAAACTGGCCGTTCTCTGTCACAACTTCTTTTTCGGACTCATGCCCATCGTATCTTACTGAACTTTTGTCGGTCTACTCACCCACTCGCCAGCTACGATCTTCTGCAGACATACGCGTTCTCTCTGTTCCTACGACAAGCACCAAAACATTTGGTGAAAGGTCGTTCTCTTTTTGTGCAGCCAAACAATGGAATTCTCTACCATTACACATACGTAGTATTCAAACAACCAAGTCCTTCAAGACTGCACTTAAGTACTTAAGACACATCTTTTCAACATTTATTTTCAAAATTAATGAAACAACATTTCTTGTAAATGATTAACGTAGCTTTTGTATAATGTACTGTAATTTTTGTGTTTGTTATGATATGAAAGTTAATTTAATATTTATAGGTATGTTATTTCTTTCATGTAAAGCGCTGTGAGCCCAGTTCCTTACTGGGATACAGCACTATATAAATAATCAATTTATTATTATTATTATTATTAATATTGGAGGGCGGGTCTAAGTTTTTGTGACAACGTGTGACGAGGGGGGGAGGAGTGAAAAATCTGCCAAAATCTTGTGACGTCATTAATGGACGGCCCTTAAGAGGATTCCACAAATAGGACTTAAAGAAAATGTTTAGAGCAAAGGTTTTATTTATAAAAGTTAAAAATATATAAAATGAGCTATGATGAATAAATATGAATGATTGAGCAGTTTGAAAATTTGAATGTAAAAAACCAACTCCCACATTGAATTGCCAATAAACTAAACTCTGTGTACACTTTATTGCCTAGGGCTAGGCTTAAACTAAACTTAAAACTTATACTATTATATTAAATATTTATAAACAAAGATTATGGCCAATATAATTTCGTTAGTTAAATGAATAAATTATGAATCTATTTAATATTTACTTTTACTGCCTTTCACTTTCATTGAACTTTACGGTGACTTTACATGCTTCCCATCTAAACTTAAAACTAGTTGTACTATTATATTAAATATTTATAAACAAAGACTTTGGCTAATATAATTTCGTTAATTAAATTAATCTATTTACTTTTACTGCCTTTGCGTGCTTCCCATCTCTATATGGTGTTCTGGTAGCGCAAATATTTTGCTTGATATGGTGCATAGGAATCTCAGTCGTCATTGTTAATTTCTAATTTCTAGCTTTCTTTCGTTTATGTTGTTTGTGGAGCTTTTTAAAAATTTAAGCTTCTAAAATTTCTAATCAAATATATCCGGATCAATTTATTATAATCTTACGCGATTAAAATTTAAATCAACGCCAACCTTGATTGCATTTCTAGAATAATCTTAATTTAATCTTAACATAAATATATTCAAAATTATGTTTTTAGTGGGCCTTACTGGGGGAATAGCAAGTGGAAAAAGCACAGTTACACAGATATTGAAAGATGATCTTAGTTGCGCCTGTATAGATGCAGATATTATTGCCCGAAAAGGTAGGCGGGTAGCCTGACCTACTTATATTATATTATTATTTTATTAATATACTACTATAGTAATTTTAATAGACTATACTTCTACGCTTAGTACTTAGTACTACTAAATCACTACTCAGAATTGAAATGACGATGAATGGCTTCTCATTGTCAATGGTCCAACTGTAACTGGTCCAATGACGATTGACTTGTAATGTAATAGTAGGCCTAATAGTAATAGTCCAACACTCTAAGCCTAAGCGTAGTTGAAGTTGGTCCAACGGCCACTGTAATACTAGTAAGTAAGGGGCTATCCATAATAAAGTATGTCACGCTATTTTTGACAATTTTTAACTCCCCCCTCCCCCCTGTCACAAACATTCACAAATCTCGGACAAAGTATGTCACACTTTTGAACAAAAACTTTGTTTTTTATAAACAAAATAATTAAAATTTAATATAAAACACTGTGATGCCACACATGCCCGGAGCCCCCCTCCCCCCGTCACAAATGGTCACACTTTCTAACGTCCCCTCCCCCGTCTGGAGCGTGACGTACTTAATGGACAGCCCCTAATAGTCCAATGGTCAACGTCAACTCATTTGTCGCAGTCACAATTTGAATCTGTTAAGCTAAAATAAAGTTCAGTAAAACTAATAAAGTAAAAAAGCTCTGATGAATATTAAAGTTATTTAATTGCACTGACTGACTCAGTCTCAGTACTACAACTACTAAAATAACAGCAATGGCTAATCCAAACCTATAGTGATGATAGTGATATCCTCGGTAGTGGTCTAATTCTTAGTCTTTGTGATACGGTAACCGGTAATCTTAAATGTTGTCTGAAAAGTCAAGCTATCCCAATCACGTTGGTGTTCCATTCCTAGTTCAAGTTTGGGGCCTATTCAAGTTGGTACAACTCTTACTATGACATTGTTAATTTAAAAAAAAATTTTTAAAGGGGGCATATTTTATATTACAGAATGGGGCCCCTTTTAACTTAAATGAAAAATTGTCCTGGTTATTGCATTTTCAAAAAGGATTGTTGTTTTCATATTTAACAATTATAAATAGAAGAGTCGTTTTGACCAGTTTCTGATATTTGATGGGTAGTGATAAATAAATTAACTCATTCGCTACAAATGCGACTGAATGCGACCTACCCCCCCTTGCTACTAATGCACCCAAATGTGACGTGGCGTCTAGCAACGCCCATATAAAAAATGATCCCGCAAGAAGCATTGTTACCGTGCGAATAGCTCTTGGCTTTTTAAAAAAGTAGAAACATAGCTGATTTCTTTAAAAAAACGGATGTTTATGACATTTACGGTTCAAAAGCTGTGTGGCTTAGAAGATGGACTCAATTTGGTGAAATTTGATTGTGTGGTTTCTGAATATTCTTATACAATGGCCTTTCATTGTCTTGACTCTTTAATTGGTGCTTCAACATTTAATTATGCAGCAGTTAATAATTTAAACAATGAGGAATCAGATGTTGTAATAAGTGATAGTGATACTGTTATAATTAACTGTAAATAACTCTAATACGAGTGACGCAAACGAGAGTTATGAAATGAAGGAGCTACTGTCACTGAATCTTGGTCAGACAATTTGATTAGTGTTACAGACAAGCTATAGAATTTTAATGAAATTACAGGGGAAATCATTTTCTCCCTATTGACAGCAGTCTCATAGACTACTTCACGCTTTTTATGAACTCTGCCATGATAGAATTGTTAATTGCTGAAATAAACAGATACGCTGAACAGCCAAGGGTAAGAAAGACACCTAGTGGAAGGAGGTTACTAATGAGGACATATATAAATTCCTCTACATTGACATCATGATTAGACTCAAGTAACCAATTACAAAATTGTATTGGTCAGTGGATAAGATGTTTCTCAAAGTTTCATGAGACAATAAAATAAAACGAAAGGTGACAAACAACGGAGGTCGCATCCCAAAACAGCGATGTAAATTTTCAAAAAACACTTTTCAAGATTTATTTCAAATATATTTGTGAATTAAAGTGCATCAACCTTTACATTTTTTAAAAGCTCATCCAATTTTCTGTTTTTTTTTGGTGTGTGTTTTGTTATTTTAAAATTTCATTTAGTGTTTAAAAATATTTTTATTTTATTTAAAATGGGAGTGCATGTTTTTGAGAGTAATCTCCCTTTGCTTAGTATTTCAGGGTGTGTTTTGGTTATTAGCGCTTAGTAGCGAATGAGTTTTCTTAGTGTTCTAAAAATTTTCCCCATATTTGGCTTAGCTATAGTCATTATTGAACACTTACTTGAACAATAACTTACATGAAAATGTATGTGAATTGATGGATCCTTGCCATAATTATAATCTAACTAGTGAACAGGATACTTCAGAATGGGATACAACCATAATCTCATAGAATTAAAAGGATGGGATTTTTGTAAGAATGGGATCCCACTAGGAAAATTGAAATTTACACAAATTAAATTGTACTATGAATGTACAATTGTCGGAGAAATGTTCAAATGTTATTTTTTCATTAGGGAAACTAATCAATGAGAAACTATTAAACTATCATGGAATCCCCATGTCAATGAAGTTATTAAAAAATCAAACAAAACCTTAGGCTTTATAAAAAGAAACTTTAACAAATGTAATAGAGATATAAAACTAAAATGCTACCTCACTTTGGTGAGACCTGTACTAGAATATGCATCTTCTGTATGGGACCCATCCACCAAAGAAAACATTGATAAACTAGAACAAATTCAAAAAAGAGCTGCCAGATTCATTACTGGAGAATATTCGAAACTGACAAGAATAACACCATTAGTTAAATCATTAAACCTTGAAACACTAGAGGATAGAAGAACCAAGAGCAAAGTAGTAATCATACATAAAGCAATTAATTCTAATTTAGAAATACAACACAAAGATAACTTAATACAACCCTCAGATAGACATAAGGATAAAAACACCTTTCTTATTCCGTATGCAAGAACAAACTCATACAAATTTTCGTTCTTCCCGTCCGGAATTCGGGCGTGGAATGGGTTGCCTGAAGAATCCAGGAAAACCCAACACTTTATCAACATTTAAATCTCTAATAAAAATGCAGGAGTAAACACAAACCATAGATAAGCGTAGGACGCAATAATCTTCTGTATAGAAGGAGCGTCTGTAAACAGATAAGATAAGATAAGGTATATTGACTTTCATATATATAGATACTAGGCTACTAGACTTTCATATTTCTTAACTTAACCTGGCCTTTAATAATGATTACTCTCCTCTCTGGCTCTCTTACATTCTCTTACTCTCTTCACTCATAAGCACCAAACTCATTGGCATCGAACCCATGTTTATGGACTATTAACATTCATTATTGATGGATTTTAATACTTTATTGAGACAAGCATAGCAGAAAAATAATCATTTTTAAAAGTCACCATTAATAGTAATAGGTGTGCTAAGTTGATTTTGTTTTTTTAATTACTTTAAAAAATATTTTAAAGATATAAATTGATATCCACACAGGAGTTGAGCTATGAATGGATTATTGTTAAATAATCTGATTAGTAAAAAGTATCTTCATTGAAGCTTTATAATTAAATATTTTTTGGCTATTCTTTCCTTCATTTAAACTTTAAAAGTAATTAAAGTAAGAAAACACCACAATGAAATATCAAAAGTCAAATAGTGTTAATTCAATGCTCTAGTGACTATTATTATTATTTATCTTTCCAGTTGTTGAACCTGGCAAACCTGCATACGAAAAGATCAGGAGTGAATTTGGAGAAGGGATTTTGTTAGCAGATGGAAAATTAAATAGAGAAAAACTTGGTTCTATCATATTCCATGATGCTGAGAAGCGGAAAAAGCTGAATTCAATAGTTCATCCAGCAATAAAAAAGCAAATGTTATGGGAAATATTCCTTTATTTTATAAAAGGTTTAACTATTATTTTAAGCACTCATACATAATTAATTTTAAGCTTGAAATATGAATATCTGGACTAACATTGTCATGGGTTACCATGGAGAACTAGAAATCTGCTTCATAGTAAAAGTAAGTCCCATGACCGATGGTCGTGGGGGATCCCTAATATTTCCATTAGAGCTTACTCGGGGCTTGTTATATCTGGTGGGTGCCCCAATTCTCTTCCAGGTCAGCGGAGGACTTTCTAGCGTTAGTCATTTTTCATTCTTGGGGCTTTGCGTGGGCCCACACCCCTCAAACTTGTGAGGCAAGCGCACAATTGACTTCGCTATCCAGCCGCCCCTGCTTCATAGGCAACCTAATATTATGTAAATAATGTATCTTATTTTAGCTACACAGACGCTCCTTCTATGCAGAAGATAATTGCGTCCACAGACCATGACTGATGATCTGTTGGCAAGTGATGCAGCGTTCACAGGCCTTCTAATAATGAGGGTTCCACGCATTACCCAGCCACCTAACTAGTGTTAGGTAACCATTTGGAGCTGGGCGACTCAGGGACGCCCTTGGCCCCGGGTACAAATCCTTGCCTTCACATGGATTCGAACCCGTGACCATCGGTACGCCAGTCGAGCGCGCTGCCACTCGACCACCTGTAATAAAAGAAGCCTAACTAACAAAATAAAAACATAATGAAAAGCCTTTTTTGAAAAATATTGCCTTACAATTACAGACAGGATACAAATTTTTAATAAGAGGCAAATTTAGATGCTTCTATTTGATTGAAAATAATTTTAAAAAATTTTATTGCTGCTAAATCACTTACATACGCGGTGGTCGAGTGGCAGCGCACTGGACTGTCGTACCGATGGTCACGGATTCGAATCCGTGTGAAGGCAAGGGTTTGTTCCCGGGGCCTAGGGCGTCCCTGAGTCACCCCGCTCCGAATGGGTACCTAACACTACATGTAGTTAGGCGGCTGGGTAATGCGTGGAACCCACAAAGCCGTGGCCTGTGAGCGCTGCATCACTTGCCAAAACAGATCATCTGTCATGGTCTGTGGACGCAACTATCTTCTGCATAGAAGGAGCGTCTGTATAGATAAGACAAGACATATTGTCAATGTAGCTCATTTTAGGGTCATGGAATTAAAAAAGTTTTGCAGACATTGAAGGCTCCAAACAATGACTGCTTATTTACAGCTTGAATAAGCTATTTTTTCATTTTCAATTTTTAAAAATGTGTATGGTCACTTTTTTAATCTTCCTCCTACTGTGAACACATTTATTAAAAAAAATTCCCCGATAAAACGGCAATGAAATTTTTTAACACGATACCAAAGCCATTGTTTCTATTTAAGTTTTTCAGCAAAACATGAAGGTTGCAGATGGCATGCAATGATTTTTTATTTACTAACTATAATTTTTCTATAACTTTTGAGATATATAATATTTTAATGTTATCTTTGATCAGGTTATCAGTTTGTTATTTTGGATATCCCATTATTGTTTGAGACTAAACAAATGTTGCCGTACATATCATACACAATTGTTGTGTTTTGGTAAGTCGATATCTAATTGAAAGTAAGACTAAATTAATGAATATATATATATCGTGGTTTGTAACTATGATTTTGCCAGTTTCTTAAAATCTTATACATTGTCCAAAATCTTTTTTTTTAAACACAAATTTTGATTGAAATATTTTCAAGTGATAATCTTATAATAGAAAGCCCTCACTCCTTAAAAAAAGAGAACTACTGAATTGTTTCAAAGAAATAATTTCTTAGAAAAAAATTAAGAACCCAGATAAGTTAAAATTTCCATATTTAAAAACAATTTTATGAATGAGTGATGATGCTGTGAAATAAGAGCTGCACCAGACAATGAACAAAAATAAATCCCAAACTCAAGGCTTAAAGTTAATTTTAATTGAACTTCACAGCTCTTGATCTGTTGTTCTAAAATATTGAATTTTCAGTCTAACCTTTGCTCTATTGGTTTACAATTACGCATTGGTAAATAATTTTTAATACTGATTTTATTTCTTTTTTAAAAAAGAAGTTTCCTTTGATTAAATTTGAACCACATACCTTTAGACTGAATTCACAAATGAAGCTCACTCTACCTTAAAAAACAAGTTTTTTAAAAATATCTACTATGCCATACCACCCCTTCCTTCTCAAGGTAACCCCCCAGGAAATTTCAACTTACCAACATGAATTTATCTACTATACAGTAAGCTAAATTAAACAAAAAATTTTGCTTATGAAACATGTCTGCTTGTAGGTTAAATGAGTTGAGTGCTTGCCTTCTAATTTGAAGGAAGTCCTTAGATCAAGTCTCAGCCAAACAATAAAAAAATCATATTGAATTTCTTATAAAGTTTTTATTGACTTTGGCAGAACAGTTAAAGTAATTTTGTTTTTTAGAAGTTCAATATTTTAATATTCTGATCCTTAATATTAAAAAATGTCTGTGGAAATACATATCTTTTCATAATGAATTTATGATTACATGTATAATAAAATGAATAACTTGGTAGCTTATTTTCTCAACTAGCTTAACATGCTGAATTTCATTAAAACAATTATAATTTTTCACCTAATTACATTGTACTTGATAGAATAAAATAATTTCAATTTCATGAGAAGTGTGCAAAATATTTCAAGACCAATAATAATAAAAATAATAATAATAATACTTAGATTTTTTTAAAAAATAATAAAAAAAACTTTTCAACATTTGATGAGAAAAAATAAAATTGTGGATGCTGTTCAGGAAGATCTAAATGAATTTTAAACTTTATTAATTTTTTTACCATTAATAATAGTACCGGTATTTAAAATGTACTCACAATTGCGCCTACAATTTTGTATTTTTCTCACAATATTTGAAAAAAAAAGTTATGAGTAAGAAAATATTCAAAAATATATCTCAGTCCTATTCTATCTGATACCTAGCAATATAAAGGGAGTTAGGGATACCTTACATTCATATTAGAATACATTTTATTTCCCTGTATCACAAACAAAACCATAAAAATTAAATTACTTATGTGTATTATTTTTTACACCAGCCATGAAGATCAACAGTTGCAGCGCTTAATGGAAAGAAATCAATTGTCAGAAGAAGATGCTCTTGCCAGAATGAGAGCACAGTTGTCACTTACGGAGAAATGTAATTTGTGTACATACACCATTGACAACACAGGCAGTATGGAGTTAACAAGGCAGAATGTGTTACAAGTTCATTCCAAACTTTTTGCTTCCAAGAAACACCTTGTTGTTCGCCTGGGTTTTGTGCTGTTGTGTTTTTTAGCTTTCGGAACATTGAAAGCATTTTTATAATAAATGAATTATGTTTCTACTTTTTCAACATAAATGGTTAATAACATTTGTTACAAAAAATAAAACAATGTACAAAATAAAAAGCAATAATTTAAAAAATGTCTACTGTTTCACATTATCAATAACTATTTTAAACATACTAGTAGAATACTAATTATAATATTAAACTGTTGACAGATAAGAACTATTTTTTAAAGTACTAGTTACTAGTACCTGGTATAATAAATGTGTGTTTCAGTGTAGATTTAAAAAGCTGTCTCAGAGCCAGCTGAAAAGTTTCGTAATAATAAAAGTTAAATTTATATTTAACTCAGGGGTATTTCTTAAAGAACATCTGCAAAGTTAAAGTATCTTTTCCACATCTCTCCCCTCTTGTCTACATGTGGCTTACAAACCCACAACCCCGTTGTAGTTTGTTTACATATAGAATTATACAGTTCAAAGTCCTTAAAAGTCTAAGTATCTTCAAAATAACATGTTGGTGGATGTAATAGTTCAAGGCATGAACAAAGTGTGAGCTGGTTTTAGGTTGGGTCAGGGGGTTTGTAAGTAATTGGGATTCTTACAAAGATGAAGTGCTTAATTTCTAGCAGCCATATTTTGACAGGTTATCTTTCTTGTAACTACTAAAAAGAATCAACAGATTATAACTTCTGATAATGAAAATCTTGCAAGTGAAGACAACCAGACAATTACAAAACAATGGCAACAATCCAAAATTATTTAAATTTGTAGATAATAAGTATAGCATGCATATAATGATCTCCATGTGAAGTTTTGTCAAGCTTTTGAAAAGTTTAAAATTATAATTAATTCATAAATATTTTTCCTAACAAAATTGGTATACATACAGAGGACCAAAAGCAGCATATGATAAAAATTTAAAGTTGCTGAAGACATCTGCTAGAACTAGAACCTTTACAACCTTCCCTTCTTAGTCAGCATTCTTTGGATTAGGTAACTGACATTACATAAATGCTCATTGTCAACATAGGTTCTGGTTTTACATTTAGATTCAGTTAGTTTTCTTCACATTGTTATCTAATATAGTACATTATCGTAAATCTTATCTAATCTATTACAAATGCTCTTTCTATAAAGATTTTTTAAAGTCCTACGCTTATCCATGGTTTATGCCTAGCCTTGAATTTATTTTAGAGTTTTGAATTTTGTTAGTGCATTGGTTTTCCTGCTGTGTTCAAGCAACACATTTTATGCCCGTTTTAAACCAATGTGTTTTTCTAAGAGATATTTTTCAATACTACATTTTGCATCCTGTTTTTATAAGAATGCTGGCAAGTGACCACGGCTATGAGGGGATTGTGTGGAATAATGCCCAGCTGCCTTTGTTTTCCTAGCTAGTATCAGGTACCCATTTGGAACTGGGTGAACTCAGGAACACCCAATCCCTGGAAAAAAATCCCTGCCTTCACAGAGATTTGAACCCGTGACTCTCAATACACTAGCTGAGTTCGCATTTGGCTCGACCCCAAGTTGAAACTCAGAAAACTGTTACATTCACAAGGCAGAGTCCATAGGACAATTTTATTTCCTGTTTTAAGTCCCTACATGATGCTTAGTGACCAATATAATTTATTTTCATTATTTATTTCCTCTCCTACCCTTCATCTATATATATCTACAAAACATTGTGTATAGCATTCAGAGTAGAAATATTATATTTATTTGTACAGAATGATTAATGTAGAATTTTGCCATGAATGTACACCTTTTTATTTTTTTAGAGCACCCTCCTCATAAAGTATCTATAATTGACAAACCCCCACCCATGGCCATCAGTGCAGTAGCCCTTAATAATGGTCATGCCACTTTGCATCTGCTATCATGGGGGGCGCCACAGGGTGGGCCAGGTGGGCCATGGCCCACCCAATTTTTAGAGCTAATGGGCCACAATGTATTTGGCCCACCCAAAAAATCAACTGAAACCAACAATAGGGCAACTGTTTAATTTCTTCTTTTTTATAAGTTGGCTAGTTTTTTTTAGTACTAAATAACATTGCGATTTTGAAAAAAAATCAGTCCGCCACAGAAACCAGGCACTACCCCCGTCTCCCTCCCCATCCCCTCATTCTCTCAGACCATATCGCATCAGTCCCTCACCCGGCAGAGTGGAGGTTTGACCATTGGAATGCGACGATCGCTGGTCGCGTTAGCGCCGAACAAAAGCTCAAGTTTAAGTACCAGCAATTCCGACCCGGGTCCCGAGACGTCATGGGCAGTGGTCAATGAGTGACATTTTAAGTTGCGTCCAGGTGGGACAAGGGAACAGGAGAATGTCAACAGTATTTTATGAGGCCAGGGAAAAACATGACTGGAACGAATTTTTACGACTTGAGCCAGAGGATGATCTCCAATGTCACCCACATTCCTCTGACTACCAATATAAGGGGATGTTTGTGGGAGACAAGGGAGATAGAGTCACACAGCTCCTGGAGAAAAAAAACTATGAAGCGTTTCCTCACGCAATCCACTCAACCGGAAATACTGAGTAAAAAAGTTGGAAACGTCGTCTCATCTGATGTTATTATGGACGATGTTGATACCAAGGATCTAACTGATTGTCCAGATGATACGTTGTTAAGCGAGGCTGCTCGTGATTACAGTGGACGTCGTCGACAACCGCAGGAAAAATGGTTTAGCAGTCATCCATGGCTGCGCATATCACGTCAACGGAAAGTTCTGCTTTGCAGCTGGTGTCGTGAAATGGGCAACAAGCGTCTTGTTGGAGCATGTAAAGTCGAGTCCACGTTCGTTGACAAGGGATTCAACAACTGGAAAGATGGATCCCAGAAGCTGGATGAACACGTGGCGTCTTCTTCTCACAGAGCAGCGGCCGAATACGTGAGTAATAGAAATAAACCGTCTGTTGCCACGCAGCTAAGTTGTCAGCTAGCTAAAGCACAGCATGTCAATCGGAATAGGTTGGTTATTCAACTGAACAGTCTAATGTTCCTCATGCGACTAGGGCTGGCGATTCGTCGTGGTAAAGATGAGAAAAACGACTACATCAGCTACAGATAGACGAAGACCTGCTAGATGAAGTAGTACGTTTACACCCACATCTTAATCGCATCAATCTAAAGAGTGAACTCGCTCTGCTGTCACACAACAACATCGTCTGATAACATTCCGGCAATTATCGCCTGGTTCAACGATGCCGATGTGAGATGAGACACTCATAAGACCGTGTATGCAGCGGTGGCAACGTTGGTCATGCTTCCCAGCACCACTTCGTCATGTGAGCAAGCGTTCTCCGGGTTGCGACGGTTGAATACTTACTTGCGATTGACAATGGGGCAAGAGAAACTTAATTCCATTATGATGGCTAACGTGTACCTTGACCGGATAGATAGTATCAACTTTGTATCAGTGCAAACGAGTTCATCGGTCTAAATGACTCACGTAGAAAATTTTATGGGCATTTCTAGTGAATTTTGACTATTTTATTTTGAGTTAACGTTTCACTGTTTCAAATTGTATATAATATGAATCATATCATATGCTTTTTCATTACCATTCTGTACAAATTTATTGAAATTTACTCACTACACTGTCGCCAATTTGGAAGTTAGACATTGGTCTGGAAAAATTAAAAAGGGAAGGCCTAGACCTGCATTTCTGCCGACAATAGTCGAAATGCCGACATTAACGACAAGGACGGGGGAAAAAATATTTTAAAAAAAATATCAATAATCTGCAAAAAATATATTAACAAATGTAATACTTTTTTGATATAAAAATACATTTCGATGGGACTGGCTCCAAGAAAAAGACAGTAATGGAGATAATCTCTCAAAATATGTGCGAAAATAAAATAAACCCTCGTAGTTGTTTGTGTTGACTGTGATTGTAGACTTGATTATAGCAAGAAAGGCAAATCCTTTATAAAAAGACACGCACTGTCTGTTGCGAACACATCAAAAAGAAATAGTATCATTAGTACTCAGACGTTGCCAGCCATATTAAAGCCACTGCAAGCCTAGAGAGGGGAGATTCTGCCACAAGTGTTAATTGGAATTGGATGGTGTCATTTCACGGTTCAACTAAATATACATGATTATTTTTCAGAATATAGCCATATGACTTAGATCAGTCATTTTCATTTTTTCCCTTTATTTCTCTTTTTTTGATGTTAACAATCTACATAATATTGAAGCATGATGTCATTTATTGATATAAATTAATCTGCATTTTCTTTTCAGGATAGCTCTAAATTGAGTGTTTTCATCTGTTAATTCAAAAAAAATTCCGGGGGGGGCATGCCCCCGGACCCCCACTAGTCTTTTGCGCCTCCGGCGCTTGACCGCGCTACGCGCGGTGTGTCATGTCCATCAACTTGGCCCACCCAATATTTTGCTCATGGCGCCCCCCATGTCTGCTATGGCTATAAATTTCAATATTTAAGAGACAGTTATAACAAAAAGTATATCTGGTTATTGTGTTTTAAAATCTTGTTTAAAATTAAATAACAACTTCTTGAAGTTTTTTTAAAGAATGTTTTTATGTCCATGTCTGTATTTAAAATGCTGAAAATAAATGTGTAACATTCTATGAAATAATGTCCATGTTGTTAGTATATATATATGATGTTAAAATATATTTGTACTATTATTATTAAGCTATCCTCATTAATTAAAATTATATTTTCAGAATAATCTTGTTTACTTTATTTGAGATGTATATGGATATGTTTAACCCCATTTCAAGGGGAAAAAAAAAGTTTCAGAAATAGTCAATCAGTTTCAATGAGTATTTTATGAGTTAAGTGTATGAGCTAATTCGGGATAAGAGACTTCAAGTGGAGGAAGGTCAAGGCTTGCAAACTTGAGACCCTCGGATCCTTGCTTCAGTATTTCCTGACTTTCCCCAAGTTTTTCCTCCATTTGTTTTTTTTCTGCCTTAGTGGATCCAAGTTCTTTCAACAAACTACAAACTGCTTTGCTTAGCTTGTTGTTGATTTGGATCAGTTCCCTAACAGATTCACAACTATGTGCATTTATGTCTGTTTTATCTTGTAGGGCTTGAAGAATTTTATCGTAATCACAAGAGTTTTCAGGATCTTCCCAAGAAATGTTAGCTTGTCTGCTTGCATTAGACGTTTGACTGCTGTCTGCTTTGTCAAAGTTTCTTTGGAAAAGACGCTTCATTATGTCTTCATTTTCACGCAGAGTCTGATATATTGTGCCTTCATCCCAAGTAACTTGCTTAGTTGTATCAATGTTGTGAATTCCATCACTTTGAGTAGATCGACTGACTGTGGTTTTTGCTTTGCTATTTCCATTCATAAATTCAACAAGTTCATTCTTAGCATGCAATTTATCAATTTGGCTTAAATATGCCTTATGTTGAAGTGACATTGACTCTAAGAGAGTTGAAGAAGTTGCAGTACTCATGGCTTGGAGGAGGCATTCTGAAAATTAAATAAACAACTTAATTATTTGCTTTAAATGGGAATACAATTTTTCCGAAGAAAGAAAAAAAAATTGATCTAATGGTCACACTACAATTACAATAGAGCTTAAAATTACAATTATGCAAAAATAATAAACCCTTTTTATTTACAGTATACAGTAGAACCCACTTAACTCGAGCTCGGTTAACTCAGGGACCCTCTTATGTCGACGTTTTTTTATTGGAACCGCCTAATTATCTCTTTGTCTTAGCATTTTCTCATCGGTTAATTCTATTCTTTTAAGTCGCCGAACCCTAATAACACGAGCACAAAAGAGGGCCAAATTTGTTGGTTATCTCGATCCCCATGACCAATCGCCAGCTTTTCAAAATGTTAGCTATGATTTTTTATAACCAAGGGAAGGCATCAAATTTCTGCCTCGCCAGGTCTGCTGGTGACGTCACACCCCGCTTGCGTTCAGCTCTCAGCGCTGTGTTGCTTCTGGTACTATGCCAAACGCAAGCTTTTGAAAATGTTAGTTATCGATTTTTTATAACCAACAAGGCCACGCATCAAATTTTGTCCTTGCGAGGTCTGCTGATGACGTCACAGCCCGCTTGCATTCAGCTCTTAGCGCTGTGTTACTAACTTACTTCTGGTACTATGCCAATGGCCAGCTTTTGAAAATGTTAGTTATCGATGCCACTCACCATCTCACAACCGTATTTTTGCGCCCCTCTTATAAAAAGTTTCACAATTGGTTACGTTTATGCTAGCTAACTAATAAAATTGATCATTCAATAACAATTCACGCGGCTTTAACGTTGTTCACATTTTAACATCGCCGCACTGTGTGTTAGTTCTCGTACAATGCTTCGTCAACTAAGAGAGTTTTTTTTAAAAAAACGTTCACTAGCCATACGGACGCATATTTTAAAGCAAATATCAGTTTTGATATAAATGTGGTAATCTTGCGTCAAATGGCTTTAACTTTAACTTGCAGGAAAACTGTCACTAAAAGACCGAACTCAAATGTGAGGACCAATTAATCGCCCGGTATCTTTGCTACGTCTTTCTGACTCTCGTAATATAAATAGTAACAAAAACAGTCGCGGCCTTGACTTTGACCTTGTTCATATCAAACACGCACTAAGTGTTAGCTCTCGTACAGTGCCTTGACAACTAAGCAAAGTAAATTTTTTTTTATCTTTCCTCAGCTGCATTGAAAAATAAACTTAGTGATGACGTGTATATTATTTATAGACCGGAATAGTAAGAAAACACTTTGATGTCTAGGTCGCTCGAGTATTGGTTCTGGTATTCTGCCGTAACACAACAAAATATGAACTCCGCGTTATAAGTTTATACATGTACCAAAGTTACGGCTAACCAGTTAACCGTTAACAACCTTATCATGTACATAAAGAAATTTCAAGCACATGTTAATATTTTGCTGCCATATTGGTTTTCATTTAACTCGATCATCGGTTATCTCGGCGCCATTTGGCTTATCCCAAGGCCGTCGACTTAACCGGGTTCTACTGTAAATAGAAATTGTGGGTAAAAGTGTCATAGATTCTAACGCTTCAAAGTAGCTACTGGTATTCACTACTTTAAAGATATTTGTATCTGATTGAAGAAATTTGTGTTAAATATTTTGGGAAGCCACAAAAGAAAAAGGAAGGAAAAGGATTTAAATACCAGCAGCTTTCCTGTGACAAGCTATAGCCTCTTCATATTTCCCCCTTTTAGTAAGTGCATCTGCTTTTCTGCTAAATGTGTGAGCCTGTAAAATGAGAAAACAATTCGGAAATATTTTTAATTCAAATTTATTGCTAAAAATGGAACATTTTAAACCATGCAATTAATCAAGATTTTTTAAAAACTAAAATTAATACGATACCTAGAGGAATAATCTACCTTTGGAATAAATGTAATTCAATAAAACTACACCAATCAGCGGCTAACTTCCAACAAAATTTCTTTAAGTAAATTTAATACAAATAGCCCAGTAGAAGAAATTTGGAAAGATATAAAAACAAATCTAAAAACTATTATGGATGATAATGTTCCAACAAAATTAACATCAAATAAAATTAACAAATGCTGGTTCAATTCTAAATTTAAAAAGCTATGCAAACAAAAAGAGAACTTATTTAAGAAATTTAAGGCTACCAATTCAAAATGGATACACAAAAAATACTTAAAGATTAAACACTTGACACAAAAAACTTAGTCGAAACCTCCAAAATGAATATATAAACAATGTAATTTCTAAAGATAACAATAAAAACTTATGGTCCTTTATCAAATCTAAAAAAATGGAACCTACAGGAATAGCCACACTAAAAGGCTCAAATAATAAAACCTATAATGATAATGAGACTAAAGCTAATATCCTTAACACATATTTTGCATCATCATTTTCTGCCTCAGGCGACAAGGAAGTTTTAATAAATTTAAATAAAATGGAAGAAATAGGTAACATAACTGTAGACAAGATAGGTATACATTCACTCCTAAAAAACTTAAAAATAAAACAAAGCTACTGGCCCAGATGAATTGCCTGCAAGGTTATTAAAAGAACTAAGCAATCAACTGTCCCCAATCCTTGTAGTTCTTTTTCAAGCTTCTCTAAACCAGGGTGAAGTGCCCCAGGATTGGAAATTAGCTAACGTAACTCCACTCTTTAAGAAAGGTGATAAATCAGACCCTGGTAATTACAGATCTGTATCACTTACTAGTATCACCTGTAAATACCTAGAACACATAATATATAGTAGAATAGTTAACCACCTAGAAAAATATAATGCACTATGCCCACATCAACACCGCTTTAGAAAAAAAACAGATCATGTGAAACACAATTAATAGGTTTAATAGATGAACTATCAAAAGGCTTTGACAATAATGATCAAACAGACACAATATTACTAGACTTCTCAAAAGCATTTGACAAAGTTTTAAATACCCTAATGGTTCAGATTTCTGCCTCAGCTGTAATTTGAAAATTAAATATGATGAGTGTATTGTAAAGCATTTTCCAAATAGAGGTCCATGGACTCAGCGGCGTAGCATGTGTATTTGCTGCCCGGGGACAGAACACATCTTTGCCGCCCCCCCCCGGAAAAAATATGTTGATGATATAAAGAAGAGAAAAAATTTATTAGAAATAATAAGGAAACTATACATATTTATGCTTAGAATAAATAGAAAGCTTCATTTCTTGATTAAAATTGAAGGTTTTCTTCTTTCCCTCGTGGCACAATCTTTGAAATATCAATATTGTTAGCAATACGATGCTCAAAAGCCAAAATAGCTATAGATTAGCCAATCTTAGTGTATTCATTATTGATCGTAATCAAGTCTTCGTTAACTTAATTTTAGAGAAGCTATTCTCATAGCTGGCATTCGAAGTCCTGTAGATTAGCTGGTGTACGAAAATCATGTTTTGTTTCCGAATTCTGTAACTGCCAAAAACATCAGAGTTTCTCCTGTAATCTCATCTTATGAAGAATACAACTTTATTTTCAATTGTTTTTCTACATAACATGGCTACATATTTGCATTGATCTCCAATAATTTGCTTTCTCGTTCTTTGAATGGAAGGTTAAATTAAAATGATAACGTTCCATATGAAAGTTTAGCAAGCGTCCAAAGCATACCTTTAAGTATTCCATTAGTTTCTCTGTAAGTAACCCCTTTGCAAAGCATTTTAAGCACTATAATTTTGGGCCACATTGTACTTTATGAAAGTACGTTTCCAGATAGTACATAATTCCAAACGTAGAAATAAAATAAAAAAGATAGGATATTTCAATTTGAATAGCGAAGAACCTGTGTCTATTCGTGTGTTTAGTCCTTCGTGTGCCTCAGTCAGTTTTTTCAATAGCTTTCAAATTATAATCCAAATGGGTCCATGTTATCTTCACTAATTTTGTATCCTGATGTATGTTAAGTGCCTTGCCTGTAGCAGCAAATATATTTTTCTGATGGCCTGTAGGTATGGAAAAGAATGCGTAACTCCGTTTTAATGTACCAAAAATAGTTGGAAAGTTTTTAAGTTGGAGCAGCACGTAAAGAAATCAGGTTTAAGAAACTGTTTGGGCGACATTTGACATTGAGATTTATGTCTTTCGAGTCTTTCTTGAACTCCCGTATATTTATATCAATTAACCCCACATTTGTTGTTGAAATTTTATAGGTTTTTGTTGGAATTTAACGGATACAGCAATTTTCGCTTCTACGCGACGGGCGGCTGAAAATTTTGAATCAGTTTTAAGTACCAGCATATCAGTGTCATGTTTTATGTTGCTTGAGCCCCTTGTTTTCAGTTCAGTGACATTAGTATCAGAAGGCTTTAGATTCATTATGGAGTTTTAAGTTTTGGCATTAAAACGTTCACGTATTGTAACATGGGTCGTTATTTCTTTTTTAACTTTTTTCTTGGCTTCTCTTTTATTTTATTTAACTTTTTTTTTCAATGTCACAAGCTAATTAATAATAAGGAATTTGCCGCCCCCCCCTCCCAAAAAAAAATTTAAAAATCCGCCCTAAGCATCTGATTGGCTCGTGTTTGAATTTGATTGAGTAAAGAAACTTTCGCTTCTAAAACAGGAAATGGCTTTCAAATTTGAACAATAAATTAAGTTACCAGCAGATCAGTGTCAAGTTCTCATACTACTTAAGTCTTTTGGTTATTGAGTTCAGTAGCATAGCATATGTATCAGAATAATTTATATCTAATATGGAGATTGGAAGTTATGGCATTAGAAACGTTTATAAGTTTACGATTGCTCCTTTGTTAATTTTCTGAAATTTACATTTTGTTTTTTCCTTTTTTACAAATTTTTTTTATCAATTACAGATTTAAAAAAAAACAATGTATGCTTAGAATTTAATTAACAACGAGGAATTTGCCACGCTAAAAAAGTGCCGTGCGGGGCATTTGCCCCCCCCCCTGCCCCCCTCTGGTTACGCCACTGCATGGACTGGTGCCACAAGGGAATATTAACATTGTTAGTATGCACATTTTGTTTTCAGTAGCATACCATTTAATTGATCCCAGTTAAGTAATCATTTCATTCTTAAATCTTATACATTTTTTTTTATCTACTTGATTTATTGTCAACTTCCACCTCTGCAATATGTAATTAAGTCAAGGATCTTCTAATTAAAGAAAAGTAAAAGCTTTTGATAATAGATTCTACTTTTTCTCTATATTCAAGAAAATGAATGGGTTGGTTGTGGCGAGAAAAATTTTTTTGATGGCTCCTCAGTTTCCCCAAGAAAGTACAGTATATACTTGTGTATGATAAGTCAAGAAACTTTAGTCATAAAATTTATTCTAAGACGCAAATTCAACTTATCCACGGGTCAGTGCAAGTATCAATAAAAGTTTCTGCACTGAATGAGGGGTGATGTCTAGTTACCGGTAATGCTAGTGTACTACCAAATACTGAGTACAAGAATGCACACAGACAACAGCAATCAGTTGATGCTAAGTTTATTAACCGGTTGACCGATTCTAAGATTAATCTGTTTCATCTAGTTCTGTTAACCGTAACTTCAATTAGTCTGTATTAGCTTATTACCCGAGTTAAATTTTTGGTGTGTTGTCTTATAAACTGGTAAATGCTTAAGATGCAGGGCAGCATACGAGAGCTAGCACATGAGTAACTGTGACTTTAAAGGGCCTTTTTAATAAACCAGTACACAATTTTATTTTATTTTTAAAAAATGTTTAAAAATCACACATCATCTCTGTTATTCTGTTAGTGAAGTTTGGCTTAATTTGATTTTTTAACTAAATTTTTTGAGTTACTGAGGCACAGTACAAGAGATAACACAGTATTAACACACTCTGTGGTGCTGACGTCAAAACACTTTTGATGGAAAAAACGGACAATGCAGCGAGTGTTACTATTACTATTACAAGAGTCGTTTGATAGATGTAGGAAGAAAAATGGGAAGAATACCTTGATACCGCTAACTGAAAGTTAACAGGTCCTCAAATTGGTTAGCAGTCCAATAAGTGACAGTTTTCCTGCACGTCTAAAGCAGTTGAATTAAAATTACCATGTTTCTATGAAATCAGATGTTTTTAAAAAATTAAGTAGGGACTGTAAGTTTTTTTATTGTTTCAGGATCTTTACCGAGGTAAAATTTCATAAAATTATACAAATCTTAATAGCACATGAAAATGAAATTTCGTAAATTTGCAATAAGAACGTGGATGTGGTACATAACTATTACTTTATTAATGTACCATAAATTATAAAATTAAAATGTACTTTAAATTATAAAATTAAAGTAGGCTTATACAGTATCAGTTTACTCTGACCATAATTTTATTTAAATTCACTATACTAACTATATATACATGTACCGTATTTTCACGCATATTCCCCGCACACGCAGATAACCCGCCCACGCATATACCCCGCAGAATTTTTAGATCCTGTAAAAATATTGTAGTATAACCCGCCCACGCTTATACCCATGGGCGTCGCTAGGAATTTTTCCAGCAAAAAAATCCCACTTTTTTAAAATTTTAACTGGCAATGCCATACAGGTACAATTTTCAATTAAATTCAAGTTCAGTATAAAATAAGGGTTGAAAAAAGCCTTAGAAATTAATAAGACTTACAAATTAGGGCTGTAATAGTTAAAATACAACATTTATTAATGCATTTAATAAATTAATTATTTTTTTCTCAAATGCCCCCCCTTCCCTACGCCCATGCTTATACCCCGCACTATCCCACCACATTTGAGAAGTCATATCACGCTGAACCACTCTAGTTGAATGAACTGTATATATATATTATCACTCACCACGTTATAAAATCAGATAGGTAATATCAAACGATTAAAGGTAGATTGTGAACAAACTTACGAGAAGTTATACAGAATCTAATTTTATATTCGTGTTTTGCAAGTAATAGTTACAGCGCAATTGATGCATTATTCAGTCCAAAAAAATTCAGATACCCCGCCCACGGAGATACCCCGCGGAGGGGGGGCTGCGGGGTTTGTAAAATCTGGTATAACCCGCGGGGAATATGCGTGAAAATACGGTAAACTAGAGACGAGTATTAGTATTACAGTATTAGTTCAATATAGTAAACTAGATACGATAGGTGAGTGAACGGACACAAACTCAATTAGCGGGTTTGAAGTAATGAAAAAAGCAAGAAAACGCGGTTGTTGTTACCTGCCCCCCACCCTTTACTACCATCCTATGAGATAGGTCCTATGCCAACCATAAACTGTGATTGGCTGACCCTAGTGAGGGTTAGTCATGTTTTCAAAATAGGGGGAAAAGAATGTGCAGAAACAAAAATTAAAAAAAAATTTTAAATGTTCCCGCTGGGGCTTGAACCCAGGACTTTCCGCGTGCAAGGCGGACGTGATAACCACTACACTACGAATCATATAATATGATTATGTTATTCTTTGAAGGCGAAGGAACAACGCAAGTGAACGCAAGAAGGATTGTTGCCCCCCCCCTTTTTTTTTCTCTACATCCCACTACGCCTGCCAACTGTGATCGGTCGACACCAACGAGGGTCATTCATCATGCTCATTTGCACATACGCGTATTGGTGAATTATATATATATATATATATAGATTAGATAGATATAGTCACTAGTTACTAATTAGGCTAAATTTTACATGTATCATAGGGCATAGGGGTAGTACTAATTAAAACTAAACTAAATAGTATAGTTATAGTTAGTTTAGTCGGTAATCCCTTATTTCAGCGCTTTTTAAATTTTTAGAGCAAAATAAATAAAATAACTTACTTTTTCTAATTTAAACACTTAGGTTTAAATCAAAAATTTTTAAAAAGTATGTAATGCCTAATGCTTTTAACTTACAACTAGTTTTTCGTGTGTTTTGTTGAGTTTAAAGGGGTTTTTAACTTAGAAGCTTAGAAAAAGGTTTTTAAAAGAAGACTTCCAACAACAACAATGGCGCCGTGCCGTTAGTCACAGAAGATAGTGAAATATTAAAATGTTTATTTCGTACAAATCGTAAAATAGTAACTTTATTTCAAAAAAAATAATAATGTTTTAATTTTAAAATAGATTAAGATTTCATAATAATAATTAATGAAGTAAGTTTGAAAAAATGTTTTTTTGATGACTTGAAATATAAAATGCGCTGAAATAAGGGATTACCGTTTACCAGTTTAGTCACTTGACTGTCTTAGACTTAGACTAACTTAGTCAACTCACTGAGTTTAATGGAGAATCCATTGGAGCTTGCACGAGAAGTTGACCATCATCTCGCCCAAGCATTGTGTTAATAATGCGATTACCTTTTGATAAGTTTAAATAAATGTAAGTGACTTTTCAGTATTCAGCTAAGCCTGTAATACTAAATACTATTTATAAATTTATTGCTATTACTATTGACTGTTGACAATATACAATGACCCGGAAGAAGTTGTTCTGATTATTATTTTTTTATTTTAGTATACGTAAGTAATCATTTGTTTAAAAGAGTAATAATGAACTAAGTATACGTCATCCGTAAACGTAATATTATTAGCCCAATTGCCTCAGTCTAAAATGCATTTAGGGCCGTCCATAAATGACGTCAAGCGCCTAAAAAGGGGGCAGGGGGCACGCATTTTAAAGATGTGTAACGAGTTGCTTTAAAAATGTGAAGTCACATAAAAAACGAGCAACTTAAAATAAAAGTTCCACTTACGTAAATATTTGATTGCTTGCAAATTATTTAATGACGCTTTCAATGGCTTCACACGTGTTACGATATTAGAGTGCAGACTTGTCACTTACACTAAATACATATTTAAATGACAGAAAATTCATTTACAACAAGCTAATTTTCAATTAGAAAATACGGCTTTTAAAGTGTGGTCAAAGCTTTGTGACGTCATGTTGGAGGTGGGTCTAAGTTTTTGTGACGAAGTTTGACGTGGGGGTGGTAAAAATCAGCCAAAATCGC